>OX276335.1:175324051-175381551 GCA_946251815.1 Dasysyrphus albostriatus
TTGTTGTTGTTGTTGTTGTTGTTGTTGTTGTTGTTGTTGTTGTTGTTGTTGTTGTTGTTGTTGTTGTTGTTGTTGTTGTTGTTGTTGTTGTTGTTGTTGTTGTTGTTGTTGTTGTTGTTGTTGTTGTTGTTGTTGTTGTTGTTGTTGTTGTTGTTGTTGTTGTTGTTGTTGTTGTTGTTGTTGTTGTTGTTGTTGTTGTTGTTGTTGTTGTTGTTGTTGTTGTTGTTGTTGTTGTTGTTGTTGTTGTTGTTGTTGTTGTTGTTGTTGTTGTTGTTGTTGTTGTTGTTGTTGTTGTTGTTGTTGTTGTTGTTGTTGTTGTTGTTGTTGTTGTTGTTGTTGTTGTTGTTGTTGTTGTTGTTGTTGTTGTTGTTGTTGTTGTTGTTGTTGTTGTTGTTGTTGTTGTTGTTGTTGTTGTTGTTGTTGTTGTTGTTGTTGTTGTTGTTGTTGTTGTTGTTGTTGTTGTTGTTGTTGTTGTTGTTGTTGTTGTTGTTGTTGTTGTTGTTGTTGTTGTTGTTGTTGTTGTTGTTGTTGTTGTTGTTGTTGTTGTTGTTGTTGTTGTTGTTGTTGTTGTTGTTGTTGTTGTTGTTGTTGTTGTTGTTGTTGTTGTTGTTGTTGTTGTTGTTGTTGTTGTTGTTGTTGTTGTTGTTGTTGTTGTTGTTGTTGTTGTTGTTGTTGTTGTTGTTGTTGTTGTTGTTGTTGTTGTTGTTGTTGTTGTTGTTGTTGTTGTTGTTGTTGTTGTTGTTGTTGTTGTTGTTGTTGTTGTTGTTGTTGTTGTTGTTGTTGTTGTTGTTGTTGTTGTTGTTGTTGTTGTTGTTGTTGTTGTTGTTGTTGTTGTTGTTGTTGTTGTTGTTGTTGTTGTTGTTGTTGTTGTTGTTGTTGTTGTTGTTGTTGTTGTTGTTGTTGTTGTTGTTGTTGTTGTTGTTGTTGTTGTTGTTGTTGTTGTTGTTGTTGTTGTTGTTGTTGTTGTTGTTGTTGTTGTTGTTGTTGTTGTTGTTGTTGTTGTTGTTGTTGTTGTTGTTGTTGTTGTTGTTGTTGTTGTTGTTGTTGTTGTTGTTGTTGTTGTTGTTGTTGTTGTTGTTGTTGTTGTTGTTGTTGTTGTTGTTGTTGTTGTTGTTGTTGTTGTTGTTGTTGTTGTTGTTGTTGTTGTTGTTGTTGTTGTTGTTGTTGTTGTTGTTGTTGTTGTTGTTGTTGTTGTTGTTGTTGTTGTTGTTGTTGTTGTTGTTGTTGTTGTTGTTGTTGTTGTTGTTGTTGTTGTTGTTGTTGTTGTTGTTGTTGTTGTTGTTGTTGTTGTTGTTGTTGTTGTTGTTGTTGTTGTTGTTGTTGTTGTTGTTGTTGTTGTTGTTGTTGTTGTTGTTGTTGTTGTTGTTGTTGTTGTTGTTGTTGTTGTTGTTGTTGTTGTTGTTGTTGTTGTTGTTGTTGTTGTTGTTGTTGTTGTTGTTGTTGTTGTTGTTGTTGTTGTTGTTGTTGTTGTTGTTGTTGTTGTTGTTGTTGTTGTTGTTGTTGTTGTTGTTGTTGTTGTTGTTGTTGTTGTTGTTGTTGTTGTTGTTGTTGTTGTTGTTGTTGTTGTTGTTGTTGTTGTTGTTGTTGTTGTTGTTGTTGTTGTTGTTGTTGTTGTTGTTGTTGTTGTTGTTGTTGTTGTTGTTGTTGTTGTTGTTGTTGTTGTTGTTGTTGTTGTTGTTGTTGTTGTTGTTGTTGTTGTTGTTGTTGTTGTTGTTGTTGTTGTTGTTGTTGTTGTTGTTGTTGTTGTTGTTGTTGTTGTTGTTGTTGTTGTTGTTGTTGTTGTTGTTGTTGTTGTTGTTGTTGTTGTTGTTGTTGTTGTTGTTGTTGTTGTTGTTGTTGTTGTTGTTGTTGTTGTTGTTGTTGTTGTTGTTGTTGTTGTTGTTGTTGTTGTTGTTGTTGTTGTTGTTGTTGTTGTTGTTGTTGTTGTTGTTGTTGTTGTTGTTGTTGTTGTTGTTGTTGTTGTTGTTGTTGTTGTTGTTGTTGTTGTTGTTGTTGTTGTTGTTGTTGTTGTTGTTGTTGTTGTTGTTGTTGTTGTTGTTGTTGTTGTTGTTGTTGTTGTTGTTGTTGTTGTTGTTGTTGTTGTTGTTGTTGTTGTTGTTGTTGTTGTTGTTGTTGTTGTTGTTGTTGTTGTTGTTGTTGTTGTTGTTGTTGTTGTTGTTGTTGTTGTTGTTGTTGTTGTTGTTGTTGTTGTTGTTGTTGTTGTTGTTGTTGTTGTTGTTGTTGTTGTTGTTGTTGTTGTTGTTGTTGTTGTTGTTGTTGTTGTTGTTGTTGTTGTTGTTGTTGTTGTTGTTGTTGTTGTTGTTGTTGTTGTTGTTGTTGTTGTTGTTGTTGTTGTTGTTGTTGTTGTTGTTGTTGTTGTTGTTGTTGTTGTTGTTGTTGTTGTTGTTGTTGTTGTTGTTGTTGTTGTTGTTGTTGTTGTTGTTGTTGTTGTTGTTGTTGTTGTTGTTGTTGTTGTTGTTGTTGTTGTTGTTGTTGTTGTTGTTGTTGTTGTTGTTGTTGTTGTTGTTGTTGTTGTTGTTGTTGTTGTTGTTGTTGTTGTTGTTGTTGTTGTTGTTGTTGTTGTTGTTGTTGTTGTTGTTGTTGTTGTTGTTGTTGTTGTTGTTGTTGTTGTTGTTGTTGTTGTTGTTGTTGTTGTTGTTGTTGTTGTTGTTGTTGTTGTTGTTGTTGTTGTTGTTGTTGTTGTTGTTGTTGTTGTTGTTGTTGTTGTTGTTGTTGTTGTTGTTGTTGTTGTTGTTGTTGTTGTTGTTGTTGTTGTTGTTGTTGTTGTTGTTGTTGTTGTTGTTGTTGTTGTTGTTGTTGTTGTTGTTGTTGTTGTTGTTGTTGTTGTTGTTGTTGTTGTTGTTGTTGTTGTTGTTGTTGTTGTTGTTGTTGTTGTTGTTGTTGTTGTTGTTGTTGTTGTTGTTGTTGTTGTTGTTGTTGTTGTTGTTGTTGTTGTTGTTGTTGTTGTTGTTGTTGTTGTTGTTGTTGTTGTTGTTGTTGTTGTTGTTGTTGTTGTTGTTGTTGTTGTTGTTGTTGTTGTTGTTGTTGTTGTTGTTGTTGTTGTTGTTGTTGTTGTTGTTGTTGTTGTTGTTGTTGTTGTTGTTGTTGGCAGGAATGGAAAATAATTGTGACTTTCATTCGACTGGCAAGCCAACTTACTAGCCATCTGATCCGTCGAAAATACATGACCTAATCGATTTATTCATGGTGTAAGGAATACCCTCTAACCGTATAGAAATTTCAGAGGGCTATGACCTCTTCTCAGATAATTCTGCCGTCGTACTCATTATGAGCGAAAGCCTTGTTAAAATTGAAAAACCACCCAGGTTAACAAACAGTAAAACCAACTGGGATGGATTTAAAAAAGATATCAAGGACAACCTTGAGTTAAGGGTATCATTACAAACACCTCTTGAGCTTGAAGACGCAGTAGACACCATTATTCATATAATACAAAAAGCAGCTTGGGATAACACACCTTATCAGAGGCTAATGCCTCGCTTTAAAGATATAAAATATCCGCAAGAAATAAAAGATTTAGTGAAAGAGAAACGAAAAGCACGTACAAAATGGCAGCAAACCCGTGCTCCTCAACACAAAGCTCATTTAAATCGCTTGAGTAATATGCTAAAAACGGCGATTTCAGATTTCAAAAACCATGAAGTTGAAAATTACCTTGAAGGCTTGACAGCGGGGAAAGAATCCAACTATTCACTTTGGAAAGCTATAAAAACAACGAAAAAACCAAAGCTTCCAGTGCCCCCGATCAAGAAAAGCCAAAATGAATGGGCTAAAAGTGACAAAAAAAAAGCGAAGGTATTCGCCGATTACTTAGAGGAAACATTTAAGCCGCTCGATAGACAAGAACTCAACGAAAATATTAATATGAATTTTACCTCAAATGAAAGCAACATAACGAGAAATGCTACACTTGCCGAATTAAAAAGAGAAATAAGGAAGCTTAAGTCCAACAAAGCTCCAGGATATGACTTAATTACGGCAGAAATTTTAAAAATGCTCCCTCGTAAAGGGTTTATTAACCTCCTTTACATAATAAATGCCGCTCTAAGGTTAGAATATGTTCCAAGCCAATGGAAAGTTGCGGAAGTCATAATGGTATGGAAACCTGGCAAACCATCTCACGAAAAGGAGTCTTACAGGCCGATTTCGCTTCTTCCTATTATATAAAAAGTTTTTGAAAGAATACTACTCCTGCGCCTGCAACCGATAATAGAAGAGAAACAATTAATACCTGAACATCAGTTCGGATTTAGAAGCAAGCATTCGACAATTGATCAAGTGCATAGAATTACCGACGTATTTGAGAGAGCATTTGAAGAAAAAAAATCTGTTCGACTGTCTTTCTGGACGTGTCACAGGCGTTTGAAAAGGTGTGGCACGAAGGCCTCAAATTCAAATTAAGATAAGTTCTGCATGAAGGACTTTACAACATTCTAACCGGATATCTAAATGAATGACTTTATCGTGTAAGACACGGAAATGACTATTCCGATTTCAAAGAAATAGTGGCTGGGGTACCACAAGGAAGTGTATTAGGTCCAGTTCTGTACCTTTTATTTACACGCGATATACCTCAAAAGAAGATACTATTGTAGCCACATTTGCTGATGATACTGCAATACTAGCAGTAGGCAAAACGATTAGCGAAGCTACAATTAAATTACACAATGCTCTTAATAATGTTAATGAGTGGACGAAAACATGGCGAATAGCGCTCAATGAACAAAAGTCAGTCCACGTGGACTTTACGTATAAAAAAATAAATACCGCTCGTGTTCCATTTGCAAATGAGGCAAAGTATCTGGGAATGACTCTAGACACGAAATTAAAATGGAAGCCGCACGTGAAAAAGAAATGCGAAGAACTAAAAAGTAAATTAAGAGATATGAACTGGTTACTCGGTAAATATTCAAAGCTTAGTATTGAAAATAAATTGATTTTATACCGACAGGTTCTTAAACCTGTTTGGACTTATGGTATACAACTTTGGGGTTGTACCTGCGATACAAACTTAAGTAACTTACAAACTTTTGAAAATAAATTGCTTAGGTCATTTGTAAATGCTTCGTGGTATATAAGAAACGAAGATCTTCATAGGGATCTCGGGATTCCTACGGTGCGGGAGGAAATAAAAAGTTTCGCGCGAAAACATAGAAATCGACTATTAAAACACGCTAATTCAACGATTATTGACATTCTTGACGAGTCGAATTTAGTACGCCGTCTGCGAAGAACAAAACCCTCCGACTTGGTGCGGTGAACAGAAACCGCTTTAAAATCGCGGATTAAGCAGGAACTTTCACCGGAAAGTAACCTGCAACACGTTACTTAACTTCGTTAAAAATAAATTGCCAGATAAGTTTCAACTTAGTTGCAATCGGGAAGTGGAGGTGGTTTTAGTGTAGTAAGAATCTCACACTTCTATGAGCACGCGTTTTTCGGTCCTCATAGAGCCTGAATAGCAGGTTTTGCACCTATCCACGGGAAAATAACCACAAAACAAAAACAAAAAAAAAATTGTATGCCAGAAGTAACAAAAAGCTATATTTTATATACTTTTTGTTCCTAAAGAGTTAAAAATCTTATTGTATTGAAAAAACAAAAAATATTTTCAATTTTTGAATTCAACGGATTAATATTTTAAATATCTTAGCGCGGTAGTCCACAAAATTTGCGCACTAATGCACTCACACAAACGCATGCGTATTGGAAATCTCTCTGAGCATTGTTGAATTTCTCTGAGAATTGTGAAATTTGAAGGCTGAACAAAGCTACAACAAAACGAATATAGAGCTCAATACTAAACCGCTCTCATATAAGTAGGGTGTTTCGCATTAAAATACAATAAAGATAGTTTCACCGAGAAAAGTTAAACAAAAACTAGAAAATAAATTAATTCCTTTATATTTCTAAGCAATACCAAGTATGCACCGTAATAGTCGAATTAGATCCGAAATATCTAAAAAAAATTTTATTAAGATCAATTGAACAGTTTACATAAAATGTTTTAAAATAAAATTAAATCTACGGCTGTAATAACATAAATACGAAATTTTTTCCACGATTTAAAATTATTCAAAACTTGCAATTTTCGAAACACCCTTCTTTTTTAGCACTGAATGCAAAACTCTCATTTTGTGGAAACTAACTCTACAATATCGATATTGCAGTTCTATTGAAGACAAACTATTTCCATGATAAGAAAGATGGTGACAGAAAAAAAAACCTTGAATTAATTTTATTTATTTTATTTAAAACGAATGAAAAATCTTTATTTTCAATATAAAACACAGTAATTATTGCAAATATTGCAATCAAAGTAAAAATATTTTATTTCAGATTTAAATTAATTTTTGTACAAAGTTTCGTGTTGCTTAACATAACTTTTTTAAACATTTCCCAGCGTTATATGAGGAATTTCGAAGGCGCGTTGTAATTTTGCGAAGTACATTCAGTACATGTTTGATAGTAGTATAAACTAGAGGGTTCTGGGACACCGGCATCACCGGCATCACCGGTATCACCGTAGAGGGTTCTGGGACACCGGCATCACCGGCATCACCCTAGAGGGTACGAGAACACCGGCATCACCGGCATCACCCTAGAGGGTACGAGAACACCGGCATCACCGGCATCACCGGTACCACTGGTACCAATTTGGGTTCTGATCTATGAATGCCGGCAATTAAGATTTACGATTATAATACTTGCATTGATATATCAAGACCCTGATACATCGTTACCATCATGTCACTCATCTGACTAATAGGACTTGACCATCTACATATATCTATTGCTTTAGGATTTTTCCTGGATTGAGGTGATAATTAGTGTAACAAAAGCCTAATACCTCACTACCATCATATCATTCATTCGTCTAATACCTCCTTTATCTATTGCTTTGCTAGCATCATGTCAATCATATTACTAAACCCTGTCCCTTATCATTAAAATCCTGAAAAATGGTCCAAGGGTTATTTTTATTGCGGAATACAAATGTACGTCAATAAGGTCAACACATTATTTTATCTATAGGGATGGATGCCGACAGTTAAAATATCCATTCATGATGATCGCAATACATACATTTATCCAACTGCTTCCTTATTTAGGTACACCGATGATATCCCAAGTGTCAACAATACAAATTTATGATAAGGTTAACTGCATGAATGAATGCGGGGGGGGGGGAAACTCTATTGTTCTACTATTAGCAATCAATACGATATAAGAGCGTACATTATTACCTCAATACTTCTTTTAATTAGTTACTTTTCACCCCAAAGAAACCTTTTGCAATGTGTAATACGACATTTAGGATCATACGAGTATCCTGTATATGACTACTTTCCTACCCTTAATAGCAAATGAATAAACATAGAAATGTTATGATATTCCTATATTATTTTGAAGTGGTGATGTAAATTAAATGGAATGAGCAAATCTTGAATAATAACAGATGTTTTTTTTTTTATAATATTATATTTTATTTATATATTTTCTGGTTTTATTTTTAGGTTTACATTGAAAAATAAAAAAAAATAATAACAATCCTTAGACAATTCTGTTAACAACTTGGTCAAGCGGATTATCGTAAAACTCACGTTCACGTTAGAACGTAAAAACGTAAAATTCACGTTCACGTTAGAACGTAAAAACGTAAAATTCACGTTCACGTTAGAACGTAAAAACGTAAAACTCACGTTCACGTTAGAACGTAAAAACGTAAAATTCACGTTCACGTTAAAACGCAAAAACGTAAAATTCGCGTTAAAACGTAAAATTCACGTTTACGTTAGAACACAAAAAACGTAAAATTCACGTTCACGTTAAAACGCAAAAAACGTAAAGTAAAATTCGCGTTAAAACGAAAAATTCTCGTTCGGAACGCAAAAATCACCATAGGAAACTGAACAAAATCATGAACAGAACATGATGTTTAAGAGTTAAGTTTTTCAGAAAAGGTGGTCCATATGAGTGAAGAGAGAAAAGAATCGTTAAGTAAAAAGGCACGTTAATTTTTTTAATATTTTTTTATTTTTTAATTAGATCAGTTTTATATTTCATTTTCAAGTTCTATTCGAAAATGACCCCAAGCTAGTGTATTTATATTATTGCTACATATAAATCTTTTGTTATCAGAAGAACTTAAACTTAATTTGTTTATACATTCGGTGTATATAGTATGATGTTTAGATCTAAAGTTCAACATTTTACTATAGAAGTTTTGTTTGTGTAGCAAACAGTCTCTGTAATTTTGTGAAGACATTTTTCTTACAGCTGCTGATTTAACACCCTTAGCCTTTTTTATAAGTGCTGCATCTTCTATGTCTATACTATACATTTTAGCTCTTAATCCTATAAGTTCCTTCATTATTCTACCATTATTTTCATCCTTCATAAATCCTAACTTTTTCACATTGAGCTGGGCAATACCGTAGCGGTTTTGGGTTGGATAGTCTGAAGTATCAAATTTATCTATTATATCATTTCTTATATCATTATAGAAATCATCTGTTCTTATTTTATAAATAAATGAATCGGTATCCATGTAGGCCAGATGTAGGTTGTCATTAAATTTAGGTTTCATGTATGCATAATGAAAGTCGTACATTTTATACTTTGAAATCTCCAAAACACAAAAACCTAAGTATATAGGCTTATTATATACACTGTGAACTCGTTTTAACTGAATAGCAGCCATGGTTTCCGAAAATTCTAATATGCTATGAAAATTAGGTTTAGCTATAAGAGCGCGACTATCGAGATGGCTGCCTTTGCTTTCTATAGAATCGACAATTCGAACATCTTTTCGTTTGTCTACATTTTCCATAGTTTTTCCGAATACAGCATTATTGCAAAGTTTACGCTGATCCTTTTCAAACTTTGTGGTGGCTTTTTTTCTTAGTTCATTGTTTAAATCAATATATTTTTTAAGCCATTGAGATTGTTTGAATTGCATCACTCTATGAATTTTCTTAAGCACCAAACCATTATCAAGACATTGAATTAATATTTTGTAATGAATTATATAATTAACTTTATTATTCAAATCAGCAATTAATTTTTTATCGGATTTACCAGACAATGAAATGTTTGAAGGACAGAATGGTAGATCATTGTGATTATCATGTATTTCTAGGGGATACTCGAGATCCACTTCTAAAACATAACCAATGTTTATATTTGAAATTAACCAGCCTTTAATCTCATCTAAATTAGTTGGAGGTTCAACCCATTTAAAGTCTGAATGTGGGAGGTAATCAAACATGGCCCAACCGTATAGGTTATTAGCATCCAAGTACATTAAATAATCAGATGGTTTACTTGAATCATAATCAACCATATATTTATTATTTGCTTTACAATGTCGCAAGCTACATTGTGTTAAACCTCCTCTTATACCCTTAGCGAAAAAGTTATACATGTTGATGTCTGTCAAAAGTTCAAGCTTAATACCTGTTTCTTTCAACATAGCATCCCACGAAAAACCTGGCAATGTATAATAGTGACAGGGATCTAGACCATAAATTGTTCTAGAATCAATTCTAAATTTTTCAAAAATGTCTGATAAAATTAAGACGTCTGTAATTAAATAGTGTTCAAGATATTCTCTTAAATTACTACATTTAAAATGTGACCAAACTTTCTCAGCATGATTATAATCATCTTGGTTACAATCCTCTTCAACCAAAGAATTTCTAAATGATTCTATTGGAGGAAGCTCCGTCTCACTTAATTTTTCTATAGAATCTAAATAATCATAGCATAAAACACCCTTACGAGTCATAAGTTGAATAGATTCATCATCTTTGAAAAATGTTGATAAAATTTTAAAATCTTTTTTTTCATCAAGAGTTTTTGCTATCTTATCTATACTTGAAGGTAAAAATCTAAATGAGTCTAAGAACCGTAATTTTAGAAACTCGCTCTGCTCACTATTTATTAATAGTTTTGCTGATATGGATATATATTTCTCTTTGTTGAGAGGAATAATATTGATAAATCCTTTGATATTACCCAGCTCTTTTATAAATAAATGAGAATCATAACCGGTCAAATTATGGAAAAAAATTGGAATGAATTTAGGTATCTTATAGTTTAAGTTACAATTTGAATGCGCTGCTCCTCTGAATTTACCAGTTAAGTGATCATGATCTCGTACCTTTACGTCGCCCCATACTGACTTCTTACAAATATGACATCTTGTTGCCTGCTGAAATTTGATTTCATCCTGGGGTGTCATGTTAATTTTGATCTCCTTACTCAAATGATGTCGATGAATATGTTTGGAGTCTTCAATCAAGCTCGTAACAAAAACTCGTGCACAGTCTTCACCTAGAGTAAAAAAAAAAAAAAAAAAAAAAAAAAAATGTATATTACAGCGCTCATAATTTTCATATAGCATAAGAGATAAATCCTTTAAAACAAATTTACTTACCGGTGTATTTGAACAATTTATTTAGAGATGGATCAAATGAGCATTTTATAAAGTATGAAACAGCAATCGGGACATGTTTTTTAATCGATTTTGAGGGATCAGGTTGGCAGCTATCAATATTCACCAGCATGCATTCAAAATCTGCATAGATGGTAAATGGCACTTGGAGTGATCTAGATTGATGCTCAAACTGTAGTATATTATTTGTCTCATTTGGTAGGGCTGTCACAATTTTGTTGCATTCAGTTTCATGCTTCTCAAATCCTTTATCCGTGTTGAATATAAGCAGACATGAATTACACATTCTAATTGATCGTTTACCATGATTTATTTGAGCTCCTATTAATCTGGACATATTTTTTATCCACACATAGTGATTGTTTTCGCCTTCTTGTATAAGTAACAAGTTTATGTGTAGGTCTCTCTTATGGTTAGAATTATAATATGGACCTACAACTCTATAGTTTTCTCCAGTTACATTTTTGTCTACTCCGATCACATTTACACTTATTGCAGGGTTTAGAGTTTCAAAAATCGAAATATCTTTAAGTTTCAAAGGGAAAACTAAATTTGTAAAGTTAAGTAGAGTTCCATTCATTAAACTTATCACTCCGTTTTGAATGTTTTCAATCCGATATTTACTAGCTCTATGCGGCGAGAGGTCATCTATGGGGGAAAGAGCTGATATAACTGCCCATTTGAAACAGAATTTATCATTATTTTGCACATTAACACAGGCTTTTTTCAATTCAATACTTCTCGGTAGTTTTAAGTAACTTGAACCCCTTAAGGGCTTATATTCGCAAATATTGACTTCAATATGTTTTATACAAAATAGCGTCCATCCAGAATCTCTATCCTCAAACTCTACACTTTTAGTCTCAATGATCTTACTCATATTTTCAAGTATATCTTCCAAGTTATCATTTTGAAGAGCTATCTGCATTGGACATTTGAAAGATTTTATACTTATCTCAGTTTTTTCTGATTCTTCATGCACTGTTATATATTTTATAAACTCTGCAAAACAGCTCAATGCTGAACTTTACACTTCCTTTTGCTTCAAACGATTTTCCAATTAGTTGTATAATATCAGTCTTACAACTTTTCAAAAATGTATTAATGTCTATAACCCCCTCATCGGTATTTTCTAATGAGTACGTTTCCACTTTACCTTCAAAACAATGCCTTATTCTGTTAAACCTTGTATTAAAAACTGGAACTCTACTTTTTCTCTTATGATCATTGGTTCTACTGTGATGTGACCATTCAGAAGTACTCACGTCTATTTCACAAGTAACGCATCTACGTTTTTTCGGTGCGTTTGGCGAAGATGGAGGATCATCATTATCAAGAAGTTTTCTTTTATTATTAGACTTTTCGATTTCATTATTAATTGCCAGATTATCGGAGGGGTTGTTCATATGCTTCTTACGGAAGTGTTCCTTCATTGAATCCGTTCGCGTATACGTTTTTTTCACATTGAGGACATTTTATCTTATCACCATGTACAGCTTTTATATGCCTGTTAAGAGTACCCATTTGTATAAATTTGTTACTGCATACGTTACAAACAAAATTCTCCATAGTATTATATTAACTTTACAGTTTATACCGATTGCAAAACACACACTTTTTGGATAACTTTTCTTAGATATGAATATTCTACAAATATCTGTAATAAAATTGAAAAACTGATATGCAATGTTCTCTACTCACGATATGGAATAAGACTGTTAATTAGTTAGCATAACATTTCTACTTTTATATTACGATAGAAATACGAATTCAATCAAGTCACCCGCATACTATCTATAAAACATAAGTCCTACCAAGAGATTTCTTTTTTTTTTTTTTTTTCATAGTTCTGCGATTGAGATACTCTATAAAATAAAAACTAGGGGTTGAACTCTGAGGGGAGGAGTCATTTCATAAGTACCACTTTACCACACACTTTACGTGTTTCAACATGAAAATTGTAAAAATGATTGTATGGGAAAAGTGAAAGGATCATTCTCACCCTATGAAAATTGAAAAAAAAAAAAATCTCTCGGTTGGACTTATGTTTTATAGATAGTATGCGAAGTCAATATTTGCGAATATAAGCCCTTAAGGGGTTCAAGTTACTTAAAACTACCGAGAAGTATTGAATTGAAAAAAGCCTGTGTTAATGTGCAAAATAATGATAAATTCTGTTTCAAATGGGCAGTTATATCAGCTCTTTCCCCCATAGATGACCTCTCGCCGCATAGAGCTAGTAAATATCGGATTGAAAACATTCAAAACGGAGTGATAAGTTTAATGAATGGAACTCTACTTAACTTTACAAATTTAATTTTCCCTTTGAAACTTAAAGATATTTCGATTTTTGAAACTCTAAACCCTGCAATAAGTGTAAATGTGATCGGAGTAGAAAAAAATTTTACTGGAGAAAACTATAGAGTTGTAGGTCCATATTATAATTCTAACCATAAGAGAGACCTACACATAAACTTGTTACTTATACAAGAAGGCGAAAACAATCACTATGTGTGGATAAAAAATATGTCCAGATTAATAGGAGCTCAAATAAATCATGGTAAACGATCAATTAGAATGTGTAATTCATGTCTGCTTATATTCAACACGGATAAAGGATTTGAGAAGCATGAAACTGAATGCAACAAAATTGTGACAGCCCTACCAAATGAGACAAATAATATACTACAGTTTGAGCATCAATCTAGATCACTCCAAGTGCCATTTACCATCTATGCAGATTTTGAATGCATGCTGGTGAATATTGATAGCTGCCAACCTGATCCCTCAAAATCGATTAAAAAACATGTCCCGATTGCTGTTTCATACTTTATAAAATGCTCATTTGATCCATCTCTAAATAAATTGTTCAAATACACCGGTAAGTAAATTTGTTTTAAAGGATTTATCTCTTATGCTATATGAAAATTATGAGCGCTGTAATATACATTTTTTTTTTTTTTTTTTTTTTTTTTTTTTACTCTAGGTGAAGACTGTGCACGAGTTTTTGTTACGAGCTTGATTGAAGACTCCAAACATATTCATCGACATCATTTGAGTAAGGAGATCAAAATTAACATGACACCCCAGGATGAAATCAAATTTCAGCAGGCAACAAGATGTCATATTTGTAAGAAGTCAGTATGGGGCGACGTAAAGGTACGAGATCATGATCACTTAACTGGTAAATTCAGAGGAGCAGCGCATTCAAATTGTAACTTAAACTATAAGATACCTAAATTCATTCCAATTTTTTTCCATAATTTGACCGGTTATGATTCTCATTTATTTATAAAAGAGCTGGGTAATATCAAAGGATTTATCAATATTATTCCTCTCAACAAAGAGAAATATATATCCATATCAGCAAAACTATTAATAAATAGTGAGCAGAGCGAGTTTCTAGAATTACGGTTCTTAGACTCATTTAGATTTTTACCTTCAAGTATAGATAAGATAGCAAAAACTCTTGATGAAAAAAAAGATTTTAAAATTTTATCAACATTTTTCAAAGATGATGAATCTATTCAACTTATGACTCGTAAGGGTGTTTTATGCTATGATTATTTAGATTCTATAGAAAAATTAAGTGAGACGGAGCTTCCTCCAATAGAATCATTTAGAAATTCTTTGGTTGAAGAGGATTGTAACCAAGATGATTATAATCATGCTGAGAAAGTTTGGTCACATTTTAAATGTAGTAATTTAAGAGAATATCTTGAACACTATTTAATTACAGACGTCTTAATTTTATCAGACATTTTTGAAAAATTTAGAATTGATTCTAGAACAATTTATGGTCTAGATCCCTGTCACTATTATACATTGCCAGGTTTTTCGTGGGATGCTATGTTGAAAGAAACAGGTATTAAGCTTGAACTTTTGACAGACATCAACATGTATAACTTTTTCGCTAAGGGTATAAGAGGAGGTTTGACACAATGTAGCTTGCGACATTGTAAAGCAAATAATAAATATATGGTTGATTATGATTCAAGTAAACCATCTGATTATTTAATGTACTTGGATGCTAATAACCTATGCGGTTGGGCCATGTCTGATTACCTCCCACATTCAGACTTTAAATGGGTTGAACCTCCAACTAATTTAGATGAGATTAAAGGCTGGTTAATTTCAAATATAAACATTGGTTATGTTTTAGAAGTGGATCTCGAGTATCCCCTTGAAATACATGATAATCACAATGATCTACCATTCTGTTCTTCAAACATTTCATTGTCTGGTAAATCCGATAAAAAATTAATTGCTGATTTGAATAATAAAGTTAATTATATAATTCATTACAAAATATTAATTCAATGTCTTGATAATGGTTTGGTGCTTAAGAAAATTCATAGAGTGATGCAATTCAAACAATCTCAATGGCTTAAAAAATATATTGATTTAAACAATGAACTAAGAAAAAAAGCCACCACAAAGTTTGAAAAGGATCAGCGTAAACTTTGCAATAATGCTGTATTCGGAAAAACTATGGAAAATGTAGACAAACGAAAAGATGTTCGAATTGTCGATTCTATAGAAAGCAAAGGCAGCCATCTCGATAGTCGCGCTCTTATAGCTAAACCTAATTTTCATAGCATATTAGAATTTTCGGAAACCATGGCTGCTATTCAGTTAAAACGAATTCACAGTGTATATAATAAGCCTATATACTTAGGTTTTTGTGTTTTGGAGATTTCAAAGTATAAAATGTACGACTTTCATTATGCATACATGAAACCTAAATTTAATGACAACCTACATCTGGCCTACATGGATACCGATTCATTTATTTATAAAATAAGAACAGATGATTTCTATAATGATATAAGAAATGATATAATAGATAAATTTGATACTTCAGACTATCCAACCCAAAACCGCTACGGTATTGCCCAGCTCAATGTGAAAAAGTTAGGATTTATGAAGGATGAAAATAATGGTAGAATAATGAAGGAATTTATAGGATTAAGAGCTAAAATGTATAGTATAGACATAGAAGATGCAGCACTTATAAAAAAGGCTAAGGGTGTTAAATCAGCAGCTGTAAGAAAAATGTCTTCACAAAATTACAGAGACTGTTTGCTACACAAACAAAACTTCTATAGTAAAATGTTGAACTTTAGATCTAAACATCATACTATATACACCGAATGTATAAACAAATTAAGTTTAAGTTCTTCTGATAACAAAAGATTTATATGTAGCAATAATATAAATACACTAGCTTGGGGTCATTTTCGAATAGAACTTGAAAATGAAATATAAAACTGATCTAATTAAAAAATAAAAAAATATTAAAAAAATTAACGTGCCTTTTTACTTAACGATTCTTTTCTCTCTTCACTCATATGGACCACCTTTTCTGAAAAACTTAACTCTTAAACATCATGTTCTGTTCATGATTTTGTTCAGTTTCCTATGGTGATTTTTGCGTTCCGAACGAGAATTTTTCGTTTTAACGCGAATTTTACTTTACGTTTTTTGCGTTTTAACGTGAACGTGAATTTTACGTTTTTTGTGTTCTAACGTAAACGTGAATTTTACGTTTTTGCGTTTTAACGTGAACGTGAATTTTACGTTTTTACGTTCTAACGTGAACGTGAGTTTTACGTTTTTACGTTCTAACGTGAACGTGAATTTTACGTTTTTACGTTCTAACGTGAACGTGAATTTTACGTTTTTACGTTCTAACGTGAACGTGAGTTTTACAATAATCCGCTTGACCAAGTTGTTAACAGAATTGTCTAAGGATTGTTATTATTTTTTTTTATTTTTCAATGTAAACCTAAAAATAAAACCAGAAAATATATAAATAAAATATAATATTATAAAAAAAAAAAAAAAAAAAAATGTGTTATTATTCAAGATTTGCTCATTCCATTTAATTTACATCACCACTTCAAAATAATATAGGAATATCATAACATTTCTATGTTTATTCATTTGCTATTAAGGGTAGGAAAGTAGTCATATACAGGATACTCGTATGATCCTAAATGTCGTATTACACATTGCAAAAGGTTTCTTTGGGGTGAAAAGTAACTAATTAAAAGAAGTATTGAGGTAATAATGTACGCTCTTATATCGTATTCATTGCTAATAGTAGAACAATAGAGTTTCCCCCCCCCCCGCATTCATTCATGCAGTTAACCTTATCATAAATTTGTATTGTTGACACTTGGGATATCATCGGTGTACCTAAATAAGGAAGCAGTTGGATAAATGTATGTATTGCGATCATCATGAATGGATATTTTAACTGTCGGCATCCATCCCTATAGATAAAATAATGTGTTGACCTTATTGACGTACATTTGTATTCCGCAATAAAAATAACCCTTGGACCATTTTTCAGGATTTTAATGATAAGGGACAGGGTTTAGTAATATGATTGACATGATGCTAGCAAAACAATAGATAAAGGAGGTATTAGACGAATGAATGATATGATGGTAGTGAGGTATTAGGCTTTTGTTACACTAATTATCACCTCAATCCAGGAAAAATCCTAAAGCAATAGATATATGTAGATGGTCAAGTCCTATTAGTCAGATGAGTGACATGATGGTAACGATGTATCAGGGTCTTGATATATCAATGCAAGTATTATAATCGTAAATCTTAATTGCCGGCATTCATAGATCAGAACCCAAATTGGTACCAGTGGTACCGGTGATGCCGGTGATGCCGGTGTTCTCGTACCCTCTAGGGTGATGCCGGTGTTCTCGTACCATCTAGGGTGATGCCGGTGAAGCCGGTGTTCTCGTACCCTCTAGGGTGATGCTGGTGATGCCGGTGTCCCAGAACCCTCTAGGGTGATGCCGGTGATGCCGGTGTCCCAGAACCCTCTAGTTTATACTACTTTTGATAAATCTAAGCGCGCGCTAAAAATTCACTAAAATGGAACAGGCAAATAACTAATTTTATTTCTCGTTTGAATAGTTTCTATAGGAATATTTTATTAATAATTTGCGGCACCACAACACATAAAATTCTCGAATGTTACTATCACAAATATAATACATTAATATTATTTTACTTTGTATAGTTTGTACGAGTATTACCCAAATCCAAACTAATACAAACAAAGTGATGTCAAAAATGTTGCTTCAAAGCTTTCTAAATAATATACCTAAGAGCTGCAAGGCCTTTAAAGCCACTGATAAAAAGCTGGCTTCGAGCAAAAATTAGCTCTCAAACTCAATGAATTCGCTGTAGGCAAGCTCTGCCCTTTTTTCAGAAGTGCATCTAGAGCTTCTTTTGAAATCAACGAGCTTTAAGATTAGCTCTACAAACGCTTTTAGAGCAATTAAAGAAAAGTACTTGCAAGCAATTAATTGCCGCAAGTGATTTACTTACGAGCAAGTACTTGCGGCAAGTAAAACTTACCTAGTGTGTCGACCCAAAAATGTACTTGCAAGCAATTAATTGCTGCAAGTGATTTACTTGCTTGCAAGTACTTGCGCAATAAACACTTGCTAGGTGTGACTAGTACCTGAAAGTACTTGCACGCCAAGTAAATCACTTGAAATCACTTGCGGCAAGTACTTGCCACTTGCAGGATTTGCACAAACAAGTTTTTTACTTGCTGGCAAGCGAATATATGTTTTTCGATAAAAATAACCGAAAAAATCGTTTCCATCTACCTGGATTTTCAGCACCACGTTTCCAAAATGGTCTGGTCATACCCCCAAATAATTTATCATCGATCAGCCGCATTTTATTGTTTCAAATTTTGCTACATAAACAGAATCTTATGTTGCGTTTTAATGCATGATGGTAGCTATTTGATAATAATAATACGAACGACTGGATCGCACGTAATTGTCCTTTAGTTCAACTTGCTTCGAACTTCAGATCTTTTAAAAATATTAAAGTAATTAAAGAAAAAATATAAGGAAGCATGAAACTCTTTCTTTTAGTTGTTAAAACAACTCTAGAGATTTTGATTGGATTCCGTAAAGCATTTAATGAGAATATTGATTAAAAGTTATATTGAAAGTAACGTCAAAAACAGCTGTTAGTAATTTTTTTATCAGAAAGTTAAACAAATCTTCTTCATACTCGTAACATAACACATAACACACATAACTTCTTCTTAGTCTTGATTGTTCATTTTTGACCTGTCGCTTATGAAACAAATAAACGAAGCTGAGCTGAAAATGGCAAAAACCACACCCGTCGACACAAGAACTAATAAATTACTTGCAGCAATTACATTTAGCAATTAATTTCAGCAAATAGTTTCAGCAAGTACTTGTTATGTGTGTTATGTGTTATGTTACGAGTATGAAGAAGATTTGTTTAACTTTCTGATAAAAAAATTACTAACAGCTGTTTTTGACGTTACTTTCAATATAACTTTTAATCAATATTCTCATTAAATGCTTTACGGAATCCAATCAAAATCTCTAGAGTTGTTTTAACAACTAAAAGAAAGAGTTTCATGCTTCCTTATATTTTTTCTTTAATTACTTTAATATTTTTAAAAGATCTGAAGTTCGAAGCAAGTTGAACTAAAGGACAATTACGTGCGATCCAGTCGTTCGTATTATTATTATCAAATAGCTACCATCATACATTAAAACGCAACATAAGATTCTGTTTATGTTGCAAAATTTGAAACAATAAAATGCGGCTGATCGATGATAAATTATTTGGGGGTATGACCAGACCATTTTGGAAACGTGGTGCTGAAAATCCAGGTAGATGGAAACGATTTTTTCGGTTATTTTTATCGAAAAACATATATTCGCTTGCCAGCAAGTAAAAAACTTATTTGTGCAAATCCTGCAAGTGGCAAGTACTTGCCGCAAGTGATTTCAAGTGATTTACTTGGCGTGCAAGTACTTTCAGGTACTAGTCACACCTAGCAAGTGTTTATTGCGCAAGTACTTGCAAGCAAGTAAATCACTTGCAGCAATTAATTGCTTGCAAGTACATTTTTGGGTCGACACACTAGGTAAGTTTTACTTGCCGCAAGTACTTGCTCGTAAGTAAATCACTTGCGGCAATTAATTGCTTGCAAGTACTTTTCTTTAATTGCTCTAAAAGCGTTTGTAGAGCTAATCTTAAAGCTCGTTGATTTCAAAAGAAGCTCTAGATGCACTTCTGAAAAAAGGGCAGAGCTTGCCTACAGCGAATTCATTGAGTTTGAGAGCTAATTTTTGCTCGAAGCCAGCTTTTTATCAGTGGCTTTAAAGGCCTTGCAGCTCTTAGGTATATTATTTAGAAAGCTTTGAAGCAACATTTTTGACATCACTTTGTTTGTATTAGTTTGGATTTGGGTAATACTCGTACAAACTATACAAAGTAAAATAATATTAATGTATTATATTTGTGATAGTAACATTCGAGAATTTTATGTGTTGTGGTGCCGCAAATTATTAATAAAATATTCCTATAGAAACTATTCAAACGAGAAATAAAATTAGTTATTTGCCTGTTCCATTTTAGTGAATTTAAGTAAAGTAATTTCAGCAATTAATTGCTTGCTCGGTGTGACGACCTTGAAAGTACTTGCAGGAATTTTACTTGCGAGCAAGTAAAAAGTCGTTTCAGCAAGCAATTTACTTGCCTGGTGTGACTGCTCTCTGCAAGTACTTGCACGAATATTTCAAAATCGAAATTTTTGAAACAATTGCTGCAAGTACTTTACTTGCACGGCACCTTAAGCCTCTCTCATATAAGTAGGGTGTTCCACAATAAAAAACAATAAAAATAATTTCACCGAGAAACGTTAAACCAAAACTAGAAAATAAATGAATTCTTTCCAATTTTTAAGCAATACCAAGGATATGCACCTTAATAGTCAAATTAGATCCGAAATTTATAAATTGTTTTACGAAGATCAATGGAACAGTTTACATAAAATGTTGTAAAATAAAATAAAATCTACGGTTGAGTCGCACAAGTGCTTATTTACTGAGAAACCATAATGCACTTCAATTGTGAATAAATAAATAAGAAATTTTTTCCACGATTTAAAATTATTCAAAACTTTCAACTTTCGAAACACCCTTCCTTAAAGTAATTAAAGAAAAAATATAAGGAAGCATGAAACTCTTTCTTTTAGTTGTTAAAACAACTCTAGAGATTTTGATTGGATTCCGTAAAGCATTTAATGAGAATATTGATTAAAAGTTATATTGAAAGTAACGTCAAAAACAGCTGTTAGTAATTTTTTTATCAGAAAGTTAAACAAATCTTCTTCATACTCGTAACATAACACATAACACACATAACTTCTTCTTAGTCTTGATTGTTCATTTTTGACCTGTCGCTTATGAAACAAATAAACGAAGCTGAGCTGAAAATGGCAAAAACCACACCCGTCGACACAAGAACTAATAAATTACTTGCAGCAATTACATTTAGCAATTAATTTCAGCAAATAGTTTCAGCAAGTACTTGTTATGTGTGTTA
The DNA here is from genome assembly GCA_946251815.1 of Dasysyrphus albostriatus. Lineage (NCBI taxonomy): Eukaryota > Metazoa > Arthropoda > Insecta > Diptera > Syrphidae > Dasysyrphus > Dasysyrphus albostriatus. The sequence continues at coordinate 175,344,939 of OX276335.1, forward strand.
TGTGTTATGTTACGAGTATGAAGAAGATTTGTTTAACTTTCTGATAAAAAAATTACTAACAGCTGTTTTTGACGTTACTTTCAATATAACTTTTAATCAATATTCTCATTAAATGCTTTACGGAATCCAATCAAAATCTCTAGAGTTGTTTTAACAACTAAAAGAAAGAGTTTCATGCTTCCTTATATTTTTTCTTTAATTACTTTAATATTTTTAAAAGATCTGAAGTTCGAAGCAAGTTGAACTAAAGGACAATTACGTGCGATCCAGTCGTTCGTATTATTATTATCAAATAGCTACCATCATACATTAAAACGCAACATAAGATTCTGTTTATGTTGCAAAATTTGAAACAATAAAATGCGGCTGATCGATGATAAATTATTTGGGGGTATGACCAGACCATTTTGGAAACGTGGTGCTGAAAATCCAGGTAGATGGAAACGATTTTTTCGGTTATTTTTATCGAAAAACATATATTCGCTTGCCAGCAAGTAAAAAACTTATTTGTGCAAATCCTGCAAGTGGCAAGTACTTGCCGCAAGTGATTTCAAGTGATTTACTTGGCGTGCAAGTACTTTCAGGTACTAGTCACACCTAGCAAGTGTTTATTGCGCAAGTACTTGCAAGCAAGTAAATCACTTGCAGCAATTAATTGCTTGCAAGTACATTTTTGGGTCGACACACTAGGTAAGTTTTACTTGCCGCAAGTACTTGCTCGTAAGTAAATCACTTGCGGCAATTAATTGCTTGCAAGTACTTTTCTTTAATTGCTCTAAAAGCGTTTGTAGAGCTAATCTTAAAGCTCGTTGATTTCAAAAGAAGCTCTAGATGCACTTCTGAAAAAAGGGCAGAGCTTGCCTACAGCGAATTCATTGAGTTTGAGAGCTAATTTTTGCTCGAAGCCAGCTTTTTATCAGTGGCTTTAAAGGCCTTGCAGCTCTTAGGTATATTATTTAGAAAGCTTTGAAGCAACATTTTTGACATCACTTTGTTTGTATTAGTTTGGATTTGGGTAATACTCGTACAAACTATACAAAGTAAAATAATATTAATGTATTATATTTGTGATAGTAACATTCGAGAATTTTATGTGTTGTGGTGCCGCAAATTATTAATAAAATATTCCTATAGAAACTATTCAAACGAGAAATAAAATTAGTTATTTGCCTGTTCCATTTTAGTGAATTTAAGTAAAGTAATTTCAGCAATTAATTGCTTGCTCGGTGTGACGACCTTGAAAGTACTTGCAGGAATTTTACTTGCGAGCAAGTAAAAAGTCGTTTCAGCAAGCAATTTACTTGCCTGGTGTGACTGCTCTCTGCAAGTACTTGCACGAATATTTCAAAATCGAAATTTTTGAAACAATTGCTGCAAGTACTTTACTTGCACGGCACCTTAAGCCTCTCTCATATAAGTAGGGTGTTCCACAATAAAAAACAATAAAAATAATTTCACCGAGAAACGTTAAACCAAAACTAGAAAATAAATGAATTCTTTCCAATTTTTAAGCAATACCAAGGATATGCACCTTAATAGTCAAATTAGATCCGAAATTTATAAATTGTTTTACGAAGATCAATGGAACAGTTTACATAAAATGTTGTAAAATAAAATAAAATCTACGGTTGAGTCGCACAAGTGCTTATTTACTGAGAAACCATAATGCACTTCAATTGTGAATAAATAAATAAGAAATTTTTTCCACGATTTAAAATTATTCAAAACTTTCAACTTTCGAAACACCCTTCCTTAAAGTAATTAAAGAAAAAATATAAGGAAGCATGAAACTCTTTCTTTTAGTTGTTAAAACAACTCTAGAGATTTTGATTGGATTCCGTAAAGCATTTAATGAGAATATTGATTAAAAGTTATATTGAAAGTAACGTCAAAAACAGCTGTTAGTAATTTTTTTATCAGAAAGTTAAACAAATCTTCTTCATACTCGTAACATAACACATAACACACATAACTTCTTCTTAGTCTTGATTGTTCATTTTTGACCTGTCGCTTATGAAACAAATAAACGAAGCTGAGCTGAAAATGGCAAAAACCACACCCGTCGACACAAGAACTAATAAATTACTTGCAGCAATTACATTTAGCAATTAATTTCAGCAAATAGTTTCAGCAAGTACTTGTTATGTGTGTTATGTGTTATGTTACGAGTATGAAGAAGATTTGTTTAACTTTCTGATAAAAAAATTACTAACAGCTGTTTTTGACGTTACTTTCAATATAACTTTTAATCAATATTCTCATTAAATGCTTTACGGAATCCAATCAAAATCTCTAGAGTTGTTTTAACAACTAAAAGAAAGAGTTTCATGCTTCCTTATATTTTTTCTTTAATTACTTTAATATTTTTAAAAGATCTGAAGTTCGAAGCAAGTTGAACTAAAGGACAATTACGTGCGATCCAGTCGTTCGTATTATTATTATCAAATAGCTACCATCATACATTAAAACGCAACATAAGATTCTGTTTATGTTGCAAAATTTGAAACAATAAAATGCGGCTGATCGATGATAAATTATTTGGGGGTATGACCAGACCATTTTGGAAACGTGGTGCTGAAAATCCAGGTAGATGGAAACGATTTTTTCGGTTATTTTTATCGAAAAACATATATTCGCTTGCCAGCAAGTAAAAAACTTATTTGTGCAAATCCTGCAAGTGGCAAGTACTTGCCGCAAGTGATTTCAAGTGATTTACTTGGCGTGCAAGTACTTTCAGGTACTAGTCACACCTAGCAAGTGTTTATTGCGCAAGTACTTGCAAGCAAGTAAATCACTTGCAGCAATTAATTGCTTGCAAGTACATTTTTGGGTCGACACACTAGGTAAGTTTTACTTGCCGCAAGTACTTGCTCGTAAGTAAATCACTTGCGGCAATTAATTGCTTGCAAGTACTTTTCTTTAATTGCTCTAAAAGCGTTTGTAGAGCTAATCTTAAAGCTCGTTGATTTCAAAAGAAGCTCTAGATGCACTTCTGAAAAAAGGGCAGAGCTTGCCTACAGCGAATTCATTGAGTTTGAGAGCTAATTTTTGCTCGAAGCCAGCTTTTTATCAGTGGCTTTAAAGGCCTTGCAGCTCTTAGGTATATTATTTAGAAAGCTTTGAAGCAACATTTTTGACATCACTTTGTTTGTATTAGTTTGGATTTGGGTAATACTCGTACAAACTATACAAAGTAAAATAATATTAATGTATTATATTTGTGATAGTAACATTCGAGAATTTTATGTGTTGTGGTGCCGCAAATTATTAATAAAATATTCCTATAGAAACTATTCAAACGAGAAATAAAATTAGTTATTTGCCTGTTCCATTTTAGTGAATTTAAGTAAAGTAATTTCAGCAATTAATTGCTTGCTCGGTGTGACGACCTTGAAAGTACTTGCAGGAATTTTACTTGCGAGCAAGTAAAAAGTCGTTTCAGCAAGCAATTTACTTGCCTGGTGTGACTGCTCTCTGCAAGTACTTGCACGAATATTTCAAAATCGAAATTTTTGAAACAATTGCTGCAAGTACTTTACTTGCACGGCACCTTAAGCCTCTCTCATATAAGTAGGGTGTTCCACAATAAAAAACAATAAAAATAATTTCACCGAGAAACGTTAAACCAAAACTAGAAAATAAATGAATTCTTTCCAATTTTTAAGCAATACCAAGGATATGCACCTTAATAGTCAAATTAGATCCGAAATTTATAAATTGTTTTACGAAGATCAATGGAACAGTTTACATAAAATGTTGTAAAATAAAATAAAATCTACGGTTGAGTCGCACAAGTGCTTATTTACTGAGAAACCATAATGCACTTCAATTGTGAATAAATAAATAAGAAATTTTTTCCACGATTTAAAATTATTCAAAACTTTCAACTTTCGAAACACCCTTCCTTTTCAGCACTGAGCGCTCTCATTTTGTAGAAGCTAGCTCTACAATATTTATATTGCAGTCCTTTTGAAGACAAACTATTTTCTTGATAAAAATTTGGTGACAGAAAAAAAAAACAATGAAACAATTTTCTTTATTTTATTTGAAACGAATGAAAAATCTTTATTTTCAATATAAAACAGAGTAAATATTGAAAATATTGCAATGAAAACAAAAATATTTTATTTCAGATTTAAATTAAGTAATTTTTGTAACAGATTTATGGTATTGCTTAAGTTAACTTTTTTAAACAGTTCACTGCGTAATATGAAGAATTTCGAAGGCACGTTCTAATTTTGTGAGGTACATTCAGTACATGTTTGACAAATTTAAGCTAAAAATTCACTAACATGGAACAGTTGAATAATTTCACTGGTAATTTGTAATTTGTATTACACAAACCCAAACTAATACAAACAATGTGCTGTCAAAAATGTTGCTTTAAAGATTTCTAAATAATATACCTAAGAGCTGCAAGGTCTTATAAGCCACTGATAACAAGCTGTTTTCGAGCAAAAATTAGCTCTCAAACTCAAGGATTTCGCTTTAGGCAAGCTCTGCACTTGCTTTAGAAGTGCATACATATAGAGCTTCTTTTGAAATCAACGAGCTTTAAGATTAGCTCTACAAACGCTTTTAGAGCAATTCAACAGCTTAAATTGTTTCCTGGGTGCCAGAAATTTAAGTTAGGCAAGATTAGCAAAATGCCTAATCTAATTTAAATGTGAACTTAATGTCAAAAGAAATGAAACACAAAGTTTGTATGCCCAGATGGGGACTTTAAATAAATTTTTATTTGGGAAACCTTAGACGAGCCAGGATAAAAACCCCAACTTTTTTTCAATTATTAATAAGGTACAATAAGAATTTATAACTGCTCACGGGGAAGTGTTGAAAATGAAAATTCAAATGGGCCGTTAACGCAAAAAAAGACATCTACCGGGAACAATAATTACTCAATCGATTCAAAATCGAAATTCAATTGAAATTAGATAAAACAAACAAAATAGGCACGTTTGGAATTGAATCAATTATGACAAAAAAATTACTTAAGTGAATATCTCCACTCTACTTATCTTTTCTATCTGTTATTTCTCCTTGAATTTCTTCCTTCTTTCCTCGAATTTTCCTGTTTTCCTCAATAGTTAATTTGCACCTCGAATCTTTTCTATCTTTCTCCAAATTTTCTCGATTCTCGTTATCTTTTTAAAATTCTTCACTATTTCTCGATTTTATTTTTCTCCTTTATTAAAACTTCTCGAATTTTTCAACTACTCGTTTAGTTAGCTCTCTCAAGAGTGAACTTTCCCAGCAAAAAAACCAATCCTTCCTCCGACCATTCCAATCACTCACACATTCATACATTCAGCCATTCGTTTTCGTGATCATTGGTCACGGGACATAGGCTTCCTGGAAGTATTTTTCGCTCCCCAGATAACCACCGTTGTTGAATCTCAACGAAACTTTACTCTCACTTTCACAAACACAAATTCAACAAATTGTCTTTCCAAAACTTGCCAAACTACTCCCACGACACAAATTTAACAAATTGTTGGATGTCTTTCCAAAAGTTTCCGAATCTTAATGGCCGAGTTCAGTCCTATCCCAGACTAAATTTTCGAGAAAAATTGAAAAAAAAATCAAAACCGATAAAAAGCCTTCGCTAGGCATTCTCCTAGTTAATACAAATTACTGGCGTGAGACTCGAAAAGCAAAGCAACCGTTCAAAAACTTTTTGTTTCGACAAGAGAGAGGAAGGCATATTTTGAAAAACCTCGCGATTTACTCAACTGTTTTCTTTTTCTTTTTTGTCTATTCCAAAAGACCTTTGCTATTTACAAGATATGATTTTAAGAAGTAAATGTGTTACCTACCCATTTTGTTTATAGTAAAATATAAAGTTAAGTTAAGTTAAGTTAAGTATAAGGCTGTTATGTTTTGTGGTAGAGTAGGTATAAGAGCCCGCCTGACCCGTTACCTCTTCAGCTCATCCGCTGGCATTTTTTTCGTTGCATGAGACCATCCGTCTGCATGCTGGATACGCTCAAGATTTTGGAACTACGTGTTCCATTCGATTAATAAATCACTCGAACGCCTATTGTTGCTTTTGCAAGATCCTGGCTTAGTACACCAATGGTTGATGATACAATGGTTGCCCTCAACCTCTCTAGTATTTTGCAGCCACAACGGAAAGAAAAAGAAGGAAAAGGAAGAAGTTAAATTCCGGTCATTGTTGCGGTAAATTTAGCTGTAACTTTAGACAGCCGTCTAACTCCAAAAAGTTATCAATAAACTTTATTTGCTCTTGTCCAAAAGTTGTCTAACTTGGACAGAGGCTTCGGTTGTCTAGGATTTGTCTAAATTGATGTTTTGATTTTGATTTTATACTTTATTGGGGCTTATGAGATTAAAAAAAAAACGACAATCTATGGTGAAAATCATTAAGTTGCATTAGTGTTAGTGTGGTAAAGGTTACTAGTGCAACTTTATGACATTCACCACGGTCGGAGCTTGTAGGCAAATCAGTTTGACAGCCGAGAATTCCCATCTTTATATTGTTTATCCAAGGTGGTGGGCTCAGTTAGATACACCAAACGTTAGCAATCGACAAAAGCAATGCGTCTTAGATTGAGTGGTGACATCTAACTGATGAGCCCACCATCATACCTGGGCGAAACGCATTTCTTGGAGTGAAAGCCACAATTACCTTTATATTTGTTTTATTTGCATACATTGATGGATTTCAATTCTTGGTGCCTGTTACTTTTTCAATCATAATGCCAGCCGTTGCAACTTGCAACTGCATTCAGTAGAGCTGTAACGAATCGTATGTATTCGTTACTAAGATGCGGGTATTCACTTCTATACCAAGTAACGAAACGTTACTACCTAAATGATGTCGTTACTCGTACGATTTCGTTACTTGGTATATACCATACAAACAATACCTTATCGCATATTATGCATGTCACATTTTTCGCATGTGCGAAACGAAAATAAAATACTACATGAGAAACATTCCTTGCATCGATACCAACCAAAGTAAAACTTCTATATTTCTCTTGTTTTTTTGTGTATGAATTAAACATGAATCGGTATAGACATCTTGTAGAGACCCGTAAAAGTGTCTGATTTTTAAGAGATGAATTTTAATCCATCTTTATCGTTGCCATCCTTCAATGGAATTTAACAATTAATAGCTTAACAGATGGACAACAAACTATGTTTTAGGGAAAAAATAATTTTTCGTCCAAATAACTCTCTCTAAGGCCTTGTTGAGGTACACAAAATTAATTCTGAAAAATTTCGATTTTCAGAGCAAACATTTATATTTTTCAGGGGTTTTTTAATTTTATTTAGATCGCAGCCATCTTTCAATAAAATTTGACAGTTAATGGCTTGATAGATGGAAAAATAAATATATTTGTGGGAACAAATAATATATCTTTCCAGGTGGCCCTGAAATTGCATTGTCAAGGTACATCAAATTAATTCTGAAGATTTCGATTTTTAATACCGCATACGTTTGTAACGGAGGTAACGAGAGTAACGAGTAACGATATTTTAGTAACGAGTACTCGACCCAAAAGTAACGTAAACATGCGGGTACTGATTTTGTCGTTACTTTTACAGCCCTAGCATTCAGCTCTCAACATTTAATTCCTTGCATCCTCTTATTTTCGTAAAACAGCCGTTCCCACTTATATATTCCTACCTATATTCTATTAACTATTTTTAATTCCATATGTAAATATTTTGGGTGAAATTATATTTAATGTGCCAAATCAATTGGAAACTTTCTTTTAAAGTTAATATAAGTGTCCATATAAAATCAACTCAAAAAAGGTTTCTTGAGTTTGTTTTCTTTAAAAATTGTAAAATTTTATGTGTTTCTTTTACACAATAAATGAAAAACCTGTTAAATTATTTAAATGACTTAAAGTAAGTATATGACTTTGTATTTTAATCAATTACTTAACATATACTTGTTTTAATCAAAATAAAAGAATGATATTTGATGATTTCGGTTAATATAAGAATGATGTTATTGATGTTTTTATCCTTTTAAGCAGTAGATTGTTGATCATTGCATTAGTTTTCTTAATATAATATTATAACTATTATAATGCTAAGAAATGTTCACATTATGTCTATGTTCCATTCCAAGCAGATAAAATTACATACGTTCAGGATATTTCATAACAATATTAACAATTTAGAAGCATTTACGGTGGACGATTCCTGGGCCTGATTCATCGTATTCTTGTTTCGAAATCCACATCTGTTGGAAAGTAGATAGAGATGCCAAGATTGATCCACCAATCCATACGGAGTACTTTCTTTCTGGTGGAGCAATAATCTTAATCTTAATTGTTGAGGGCGCTAAGGCAGTAATTTCCTTTTGCATACGATCGGCAATACCTATAGAGGAAAGATTCTCCATTAAATTAAATTAAAATAATTAACATTAATAATTTAACCTGGATACATTGTAGTACCACCAGATAAAACAGAATTGGCGTACAAGTCCTTTCGGATATCAACGTCACACTTCATGATTGAATTATAAACAGTTTCATGAATACCACAAGATTCCATTCCCAGGAACGAAGGCTGGAAGAGTGCTTCTGGACAACGGAATCTTTCATTGCCAATTGTTATAACCTGACCATCAGGTAGTTCATAAGACTTTTCCAAAGAGGTTGAAGCAGCAGCTGTTGCCATTTCTTGTTCAAAGTCCAATGCGACATAGCACAGCTTTTCCTTTATGTCTCGTACGATTTCACGCTCAGCTGTTGTGGTAAACGAGTAACCCCTTTCTGTAAGAATCTTCATCAAATAGTCAGTTAAATCCCGGCCAGCTAAATCTAAGCGGAGAATAGCATGAGGTAAGGCAAAACCTTCGTAGATTGGTACAGTATGTGAAACTCCATCACCCGAATCCAATACAATACCAGTTGTTCTGCCAGAAGCATATAAAGACAGAACCGCTTGAATGGCAACGTACATAGCTGGTGAGTTGAATGTTTCGAACATAATTTGAGTCATTTTTTCGCGATTTGCTTTTGGGTTAAGAGGGGCTTCCGTGAGTAAAACTGGATGTTCCTCAGGGGCAACACGTAGCTCATTATAAAACGTATGATGCCAAATCTTTTCCATATCATCCCAGTTAGTGATGATTCCATGTTCGATGGGGTACTTCAAAGTCAGGATACCTCTTTTACTTTGAGCTTCGTCTCCAACATATGAATCCTTTTGCCCCATACCGACCATCACACCCTGATGTCTTGGCCTGCCTACAATAGAAGGGAACACAGCTCTTGGAGCGTCATCTCCAGCGAACCCAGCCTTGCACATTCCGGATCCGTTGTCGATGACGAGGGCACCTGCATCATCATCACACATCTTGACAAGTTTGTTTAACTACTAAGCGCTGAAATCTAAATATGGTAAGTTTTTAAACTGGATTTGAATATTTAAAAATTAATTTTAATTTATTATTTACTGCAACAAAATTACCTTAGAAATGCAAAAAAGATTAAACGTGCTGGCCTCCTAACTCAACAGCAAATGACTCGCCCATGCCACAGCTTCAATTTTATATAAAACATAATTTAACCAACCAAATTCGCGTGTAGGAAACGCACATTACCACAACAATAACAATACCCAAATATGTAGTTTTCTCGGTATACATTTGTGCATTGCACTCGCAGAAGATACTTACACATGTGAGAGTAATCTATTGTAATGCACAAATGTGTAATCTTTTTTGTATACACAACCAAATTTATCAGTGAAAACAATCAAGACATCGGTGCCCATCCAAAAATAGAAACAAACCTTAGAAGGATTGATTAAAAGACGAGACATTGTAAAAATAACTTTTCTTTTCAAGGTTACTCAGCGGAGGAACAGTGGGCATTTCAACAGTACTTTTCTAAAAATACCGTAATCTATAAATCATTTAAAGTATTAATACTTATTTCCTTATAAGACGAAATCAGATAAGCATGGCCAATGGCCACTTTCGTTAAAATAACAGGGTGTACAAAGTTTACAGCAAAAAAATCGGTAAGCTAAAAAATCAAATTTATCACGCAGTATTTTTAACAATTATTTCATTAGTTATTTTGCTTAACTAATACAAATGAGTATGAGATTAAAAATATCGGTTAACTGAAAATATAACTATGAGTATGTACTAAGAAGCTTTGCTTAACTAAATTAAAATAGCTTTTCCAAATGTCAAAATGATTTGTGAAGTTAGACCAAACCACCAAATGTGACCTTATTTAACTTTAGAAAGCCACCATACCTACTAATAAAAAACTAATTTCACCGTATGCAGTAACGTATGTAAATGAGTACCCATATGTAAGGTTAATTCAATTATTGGTTGATTAAAAATAGACATTTTTGAAGGTACGTTATTAGATTATAATACAGTGCATTTGTGCTGTGCTTAAAATGATTTATTAATAGTAAATTTACATGTACTAACCGCGTTAATACGAGTATTAAGAAATTCATATAAACTACTTCTTCCCGTTTCGAAGATATTGCATTCTTCGTGGTTACGGGATTAGACTGACGTTTGATGGATGTTGTTTGCTCGTCTTGTTCTTAAACTGTACCGGTGCGTTGTTGTTGCACTTTCAATGAGAGTAGGTGATAGGTTATTTGACTCTGCTTGACTTGTGTTTGCATATTCTTGTGTGCAAACAAAGCTTGCAACGTCAGGTCTAACATTTTTCGTTGTTGTTGGCTTAAGCTCGCTAACCAGTGGATCCCACGTTGAAGAAAGTTTGAAGCTAGAATTTCTGTTGAAGTTTTTATGTCTTTTTATTTCAATAGCTTCTCTAACTTTTCTTGGTACATCAAATCATTCGGTAGTTAGTGACTTTGTTTGATCGAAATGTATGTTATGATCTTCGTTGTAAGCCAAATGTTCACATATGGCGGATTTGGTGGTGGCTTTGTGTTTTAATCCATCTTTTAATCTCGCCAATATAAGATAACCCACAGCTGCTAGGTACAGAGTACATTCCCGGATTTTGAAATGGAATTGTATCTTTTGGTGTTCTTAAAAGCGAACGAACGAACATTGGTTGGCGGTTTAAAAATCGTTTTAATACTCTATTTGCCCAAAATTCTCCCTATTCCTGTATTGTATTCGTTACAAAGATGCAGGTATTCACTTCTATACCTGGTATATACCATACAAATAATTCCTTATCACACATTATGCATGTCACATTTTTCGCATGTGCGAAACGAAAATACAATACAACATGAGAAATATTTATTGCATCGGTACCAAAGATATCAACTATAGTAAAGCTTCTGAATTTCTCATGTGTTTTTGTGTATGAATTGAAAATGAATCGGTGTAAAGACCTTTTTTCCGGAGGAGTAAATAACCCTTAAAAGTTTCTGACTTTTTAGATGAACTTTAATCTATCTATATTGTAGCCATCCTTGAATGGAATTTGACAATTAATAGCTTGACAGATGGGCAACAAACTATATATGAGGGAAAAAATAATATTTCATTCCCAATGTCAACCTAAAACTCTGAAAACGGGACAATGTGGTGCCCCGTTAAACGATATTAATTCTTCAAAATTTCGATTTCAATGGAATTTGACAGTTCATGGCTTGACAGAAAAGCAACAAAATATATTTGAGGGAAAAAATAATATTTCATTCCAAAAGTCACTCTAAGGCCCTAAAATCGCATTATTCCGGTACATAAAATTATAATTTTATAATAATTATCAAAATTTTTCAGAGCAAACATTTTTACATTTTTCAGAATGTTTACTCCAGAATTTTGTGATAGATTTCCTAGAAAATGTTCTACAATAGTTTCTTATCTCGACACAAAGATGTCGCTTGTAATTGTACTTTTTTTTACTCACCACACTTTAAATTTATATGTACCTACCTGCTGCCTATCAGATTACTATCTATTAATCTCTTCTTGTTTAAACCTTCATCAAAGTAAGTTCCATTTTAAATAAAGAACTTTGTTCAAATCTTAAAACTACGTTTTTATATCGACTATGTCGGAGCAATATCTTAACACCAGCACCTGAGGGTCATTTCCATACGCACCCGAACATTTTGGTCTAGTCGAACCGAATAATAAGCAAAAACCACGTTTCATCCCTTATTATTTGGACAGCACCATCTTCAAAGCTTTAACGAAGATATCCAAATCTTGCAAAACCATTCAACGAATACCTATTCCAAGAAGAAACTATAGCAATCCTTGCTTCACTCGATTATCAACGACAATCAAAGATAATCTACGATCATCATAAAGAATCCTTGCGAAAATCAACTTTTTATTACCGATAACCAAATCTTACAAAACTATTCTACGAATACCTATTCCAAAAAGAAACTACAGCAATCCTTGCTTCACTCGATTATCAACGACAATCAAAGATAATCTACGATCATCTTAAGGAATCCCTGCGAAAATCGATTTTTTATCACCGAGAATCTACGATTCATCATTCATAATGATTCCAAAATTTCCTAACATTTAACATTAATTTGGTCATTTAATATCAAAAGATCTATTTATCGCCATCTACTGTACGAAAAATCCATCTAAAAAATTCACCTATAAAAAACTAATTTGCATGAGAACAAAAAACTCCCGCGCAAATTGAAGCTCATCATACAAACAACTCTTCCAGTGTCCATCAGTACATAAGCACGTGGTCAAAAATGCATACAAAACTTTCAAGCTCATATATATGTACACCATCTAATCCATCATTCGCTTCGCAAGAGGATCATCAAGCCATACATCAAAAGTTCACACACACATTCTTACCACCCACGAATTTGCCGCTGCAAGGAGGTGACCAGAAAAGAAGTAAAAATTGCCCTTGAAGACATCAAAGATGCTGACCTAGTTTAATTAGTTCATTTCTACTATCAGGTGCGTGCATACATATACTTTGAAATGCCTCTCAAATGCAATCGGTATCTATAATCAATTTTCACTTTTAAGCAACGTTACTTAAATGGGTCTTAACTTAAACGCCATTCACCGCGTTTAAATGTTACTTAAAGCCATCTTAAACATATTTTGACATTCGAGACGAATAGTTTTTTTACGCGGGCAGAGTTTTCATATTTTTGCTGCACCTAATGAAAGTTTTAAGATTTGTGGTTTCCTTTAGTTGCTTCCCTTTCTCTCTTGTAATTACATGCGCTCATTTTCTAACTGCAAGCTGTCAAAAAACAGCTGAAATGTACATGTATTAGTCAGTTTTAGTTAAGTAGCAATAGAAAATTGGTCGCGTTCTGATGTTAATTCTCAGTTATCCGGATAGCTTTGTGTTGTTGTAATCCGTTGTTAAGAAACAGCTGATGACAAATTATCTGTGACCAACAAACAAATCCGAAGCTATCCCATTCTAGGATACTCAGCAATCCAAAGAGAAATTTCAGAACAGCTGATATTTGAAATGAAGTTTGAGTTGTTCATGTTGAGTTTTGCAGTGTTGGGTTTTTTGAAAGGAAAATATACTAGTTCGATGCTGTAAGAAAATGGTTATTTGCAACACCTTGGACTCTACCCAATATGTTAATATGAATGGAATAAAAATCTGTTAAAAAAGTTAGAATTTTTTTTGCAAATTAGAAATAAAAATTAATTCAATTTCTTTGTCAGCTTTTTTCAGCTAATCTATCTGGTTCTGGTCGTTCACAAAAATATCGGCTACTCAGTTATCTTAGATAACCTATTGATAGCCGGTGGAACGTGGCCAATTGATTAAAGATGAAAATTTAAGTAACGTAAGGCTAGTCGTGCACATGCAACTGTTACCGCAACAAAACAGTTTAGTAACAAGTTGAACGATGTGCGCGCACAGGAGCAACTCCAAAAGCAATCGCAACGAACCTAACCAACACACCGACAATGTTTTTTTCTGTTTTTCTATATCATACATACAAAGAAAAATATTGTCGCCTTTGCCCTATTCCTTTACTCAGCAAATAAAAGAAAAGATACATTTGCTCTCTTTCACACAGAGAACATAATGCCTCTTCAAAAAGAACAAAATTCAAATATCCGCAACTATTTGGTTGAGTGTCCGCGCAGTTACATATTATTCCATATGACAAAAACTGAAAGACTGATTTCGGGCAATCGTCCAGTTTGTGCCAGAACACAAACTGAAAAGTTGTTCGAATCGACGACGGAATAGTTTCTGCATGTGCGCGGAGTCTCATATGAATCCCTAACAACCAAACAGTTCCCTAACAACCAAACAGTTTCGAAGCTGAAAATTGCATGTGCGCGACTAGCCTAATTTAAAGGCAATTTAAATATTTAAGCAAACTTAACTCAATGACCTCTAAGAGGAATTTTAAGAAAATCTATTAAATTTCGCTGATATTCTCTAAAGTAAGTGCAAGTATAGCTCTTATTCTAAATATTTTTTTTCTCGTATTTAACTTTTGATAAATTTATAAAAATCGAAAAATTATTATAGAAGTGTTTTTATAATAATAAATGTACAGATCGAAAAGTGCTGAATGGTCATAAAAAAAGGTTTTCACAATCGTTGTTATGTGAAATTCGGGTTTCAATTGAATTTTTTTCTAATTTTTGGAAATCATTCAAATCCAACTGTAAAAATCATATAGGTAACGGTACCATAATATACGGTATTGTGTTTTAACGATGTGCTGTGAAAAGTCTACAGTAAATTCAAAACGTCCTTAGTACAGGGGCTTACCGTTCTAGACAACCAACGTGTCATTCTTTGGATCATTTTCATTTCTTTTTACTGTGTGAGTCCTTTTCATTTGTTGATTGCCTTTTACAATTTATTTCGTATTGTTTTACGATACCATAACTTCCAACCATAATGACAGTACTAGACGATTTTATTGTTTCTACCGATTAGTTGGTCATATTTCAAACAAATTATCAAGATTTAGTGTTGACCGATCAGACAAAGTTCCGGACAAAAGTCCGGAGACGGTACAACCATGAGTTGTACGCAATCTACCTTGAAGCAGACATAGTGACAAAAATTAAGCTCGGTAGACTCCGGTGGGCAGGGCACCTAGCTCGAATGAGCGAAGAGGAACCTGCTCGGAAAGTCTTTTGTGGTACATTCTATGGTAGACGGCAGCGTGGTAGACCATGCTTGCGCTGGAGAGATGGCGTAGACCAGGACGCCCGAAGCCTTGGGGTGCGCAACTGGATGGCGTCGGCTCGAGACCGGGATAGGTGGAGAGACTTGTTGAAAGAGGCCAGGACCGGACCCCGGTTGTCGAGCCGATGATGATGATGATGATGATCAGACAAAGTTAGTTAGTAGCACATAAGATTGAATTAAACAATCTCTGGCTTCAAGTTAAATAGTAGCAGCGTTTTATTATCGCTCATAACCCATATGGGCTACCTCGTGAAAATAAAACGATGTGGGTTAGTGAGAAATTAGTGCTGTATACCCATTTCTGTTTTCCTTGTGGTTCACCTCATGAAACATAACGGGTGATTTTTTAGCTGGTTTGGTTTTGGCAACACTAGTTTTGACAGCTGACGTGTGTTTAGTACCTTGTGTCACTGTCAAACAGCTTCAGTTTGGTTTGCAATTTAACCATGGATCGTCTTACAAATGAACAACGCTTGCAAATTATTGAATTTTACTATCAAAATTCGTGCTCGGTTCGAAATGTTCATCGCGCGCTGCTTCCATTTTATGGTCGGCATTCTCGACCTTCTGAGCAGTCTATTCGGAAGATTGTGACCAAATTTACTTTGTTGGACATTAAACCACCAACACGTTTACGTACTGTGCGTAGTGAAGAAAATATTGCGGCCGTATCAGCTAGTGTGACAGAAGACCGCGAAATGTCGATTCGGCGCCGTTCCCAGCAGTTAGGCCTTTGTTACAGCACTACGTGGAAAATTTTGCGGAAGGATTTGGGCGTAAAGCCTTTTAAGATACAGCTGGTGCAAGAACTAAAGCCAGCCGACCTACCACAACGCCGAATTTTTGGTGAATGGGCTCTTGGAAAGCTGGCCGAGGATCCGCTTTTTTATCGAAAAATTGTGTTCAGCGATGAGGCTCATTTTTGGTTGAATGGGTACGTAAATAAGCATAATTGCCGCATTTGGAGTAAAGATCAGCCAGAAGTATGCAACAGCTACCAATGCATCCCGAAAAAGCCACTGTTTGGTGCGGTTTATGGGCCAGCGGCATTATTGGGCCATATTTCTTCAAAGATGATGCGAATCGCAGCGTTACTGTCAATGGTGAACGCTATCGAGCGATGATAACAAACTTTTTTTGCCCGAAATGGAAGTTCTTGACTTGCATGATATGTGGTTTCAACAAGACGGTGCCACATGCCACACAGCACGCGAAACAATGGCGCAATTGTGAGGCGAGTTTGGCGAACAGTTAATTTCACGTTTCGGGCCGGTCAATTGGCCGCCTAGATCGTGCGATTTGACACCATTAGATTATTTTTTGTGGGGGTATGTCAAGGCAAATGTCTATAGGGACAAGCCCGCTTCGATTGGCGCACTGGAAGCCAACATCCATGCATTCATTCGTGAGATACCGGCCGATATGTGTGAAAGAGTATGCCAAAATTGGACTCAGCGGATGGGCTACCTGAGACGCAGCCGCGGTCAACATTTGCATGAAATTATCTTTAAACATTAAATTTCAAGGTTCAAACTATCGATTCAAATAAATATTTCATTCATTTTTTCGAATTTTTTGTGTTTTTTTTTTTAAAGTTCAAAACCTCTTAAAAAATCACCCTTTATAAGGCGTGTCTCTTTTCTTAACACTGATGATGATGACTATTGCTGACAAAACGCTGACATCATTCACAATGGTAAATAGCCGTTTGCTAGTCAGAGTGAAAACTTGTATCTGGGTTATTGAAACTAACCCTGATTGAAACCTGGATCCCACCAGGTTTTTGTAATACGTGTAAAAAGATATCCTCAACCCAGACCCGGAGATAATAAAACGCAGTTAGCGTTACGGATTATGCCTCCAACCCATTGCAAATGATGGTGATGGTGGTGGGGAGTATTTAAAAACCTTAAAAGTTAAATATAGGTCATACATTAATTGTTTGACAGAAATAATAGAAAATATCAAAAAATTAAAAATAATTAAAAGTGATAGCTCTTCATCTCCATCCGTTAACCTTATAAACATTGAATCATCCTCTTCTCAATGCATTAAAGTCTCAGCATGCGACACTGAAAAATTTTCTGGTGATTATTTGACCTGGCCGCCCTTTAAGGACATGTTTACGGCCATGTTCATTAAGTATCCAAAACTTTGCTCAGTTCAAAAGCCTTTCCACCTTCGTGCGAAAACAACAGGTATAGCTTTAAATATAGTTTCAAAGTTTCCATCCCTATCGTATACTAGGAACGGTGTCAGATATAAAAGGTGGAAAGCTTCCGCCTTCGAAGTCTGCCAAGTCCTTACCATCGATAAACAACAACATAAGGCATTTCACGTGAAATCAAACACTGATTCACAATGTAAACTTTGCAAAGGTTATAACCATTTGCGATTTTGTCCAATGTTTACAAAAATGTCAGTTGATGAAAAGTCAACTACGGTTAAGGTGCCAGTAATAGCTATCATTGAAACTCATCATTGAAAATTTTAATGATGGATTTTGAGACGTTCAAGAGCTAAAACCATTTATTTTTTTTGATAAACAAATAAAGCTCAAGACTTTATTAATATTTGTTGTCAAAAAAAGTTTCAAATAGACCCCATTTCCCACATAAAAAGTCTTTTCTTTTTTTAATGATTGAACTACCTTAACAATGATCATTGGAATCCTTAAAGTCATTTTATGTGGAAAGTTGGGCCTATTTGAATTTTTTTTTGGATAGTAATATTAATTTAGTCTTGAGCTTTATTTGTTCATCAAAATAATAAATGATTTTGCTTTCTAAATGTCTCAAAATCAATCATTAAAGTTTTCAATGATGAGTTTCAATGATAGCTATAACTGGCACCTTAGTCCTTGAATTATTGTGCAAATTGTCCATCTCCAAGTCAATTAGCTACTGATTGTCGAAGTAAATACTCCTGTATGCAATGCTCACAAAGGCATCACACCCTTTTGCATGTAATCAATTAATCAGTTCTTATCCCCAACTCAAATAGGCATACAAATAACTTTTGGAATTCTATATCAGCTAATTCCGGTCCGCGTTCAACTTAAATTTTTCAACCATCGACTTCTTTCCAACAAAATACAAATCCTTCTATATAGTCCACTGCTGCTAACCCTGTGCAAATTCAAACCTATGTTTCGCGACACAACAGCCAAATACTTTTAGCCACCGCTCTTGGTGCTGTTCATCATTTAGGCTATCAGTCTACGCTCCGAGCCTTAGTTGACCCTGCCTCGGAAGTTGCGTTAATAACTGAACATGCCCAGAAAAAATTAAATGTTCCAGTTAAGCCTGTATAATCTTCCCTGATGTGAGATAAATCCAATCGAAATGTGTCCTATAGATTTGAGCCTTGCGGATCCATTTTTCTACGAGAGCTCTGTAATTGACCTTGTTATTGGTGCGGACTTATACCCTTCCATTATAAGAGAAGGTGTAAGATATAAAGTTTTATGTTCCTTTTTTGGTCAAAATACAGTTTTTGACTGGATCCTTTTAGGACCTCTACAATCTAAAGATATACACATTTTTTCGACAATTGTATCAAGTCTCAACGAGACTTCTTTATATTAACAAATTTAAGAGTTTTGGAAAATAGAAGAAGTTCCCGATTCCACAAATCTTTCTGCATCTGAGCAATATTGCGAGAATTATGAATTACACGACAACCAACGATAATATTTGACCGGTCCAGAAACATCGCACTTAAGCAATTCAAACGCAACGAAATCTCATTATCTAAAGTTCAGTCGGGATACAATAGTGTGCTTTAAGAGTATATTGATGTTCAGCGTATGCACAGAGTTGTACCATATCACGATCATCAAATCAAACGCCCTTAGCGTGTCATCGCTGGCTGGCATTTTTCGATATTTTTTTTCGAAATTGAGTCCATCAAAGTACCGAGATGGATTCAATATACTCGCAACTTAAATTCAATCCATATCCATGGGTTTTGTGATGTGTCTGAGAGTGAATACGCTACAACTCTATATTTGCGTATTCAGACAGACACCCATACTTTTTCAAGTCACCTTCTCTGTGCAAAATCAAAATTTCCCCGGTGGAAAAACTCTCACTTCCACGTATGGAATTATGCGGTGTTCTGCTTCTTGTCAATCTTGTTAAAAAAGTTCTTCCTCAACTCAACTGTCAAGA
Organism: Dasysyrphus albostriatus; assembly: GCA_946251815.1. Taxonomy (NCBI): domain Eukaryota; kingdom Metazoa; phylum Arthropoda; class Insecta; order Diptera; family Syrphidae; genus Dasysyrphus; species Dasysyrphus albostriatus. Next base: position 175,364,254 of record OX276335.1, read on the forward strand.
CTATAAACTATTCTTGTGGATAGAGAGCTCCATTGTTTTATGTTTGCTAGATAAACCTTTCAGCACGTGGGCTACATTTGTCAGCAACAGAGTGTTTCTCATCCAAGAAAGTACCTCCACCACACAATGGATACATGTTCGTTCAGCTGATAGCCCAGCTGAACTTGCTACTCGAGGGTTAATACCTTCTCAACTGAAATCAAGTAGCCTTTGGTGGACAGGTCCATCGTGGCTTAATTAATTTTGAACAGTTCTGGCTAAAATCACTTTTTCAATGCCCAAAAGAAAAAGACTTGGAAAAAAGACCAATCAAGGCAAATCAGACAAATGTGAACTTTTCAAACATCAAACTATTATCCAGAAATTCTCTTCTTTGCCTAAAGCTTTAAATGTGGTAGCTTACATACTTCGTTTTCATCATCGAACATATCCAAAATTCACATCCGAGTTTATTTACAATTCAACGAATTTAACGCATGAAGAACATCTTCGTTCAATAACTCTTATTCCAAGATTAACTCAATCGATATACTATCACATTGAGTACTCAGCGCTTTCTAAATGCAAACGCATTCTTTCTAAAAGCGTTCTAGCAAATCTTAATCCTTTAATGGATTCCAAAAAAATCCTCCAAGTTTATGGATGATTAGCTCACTCTTCGCTTTCCTGTAATTTTGCCTTACCAAGCTCACATTTCAACGCTCATCACTGAATTCATTCATAAAGTTTCACTTCATTGTGTAAACCAACTGGTTTTGCGTTTAATAAGGTGTGAGTATTATATCCCGAGGTTGAAAAATCTGGTCGTTTTGGCAAGCTTGCACTATTCAGAGAAAGGAAATGGGAGAGCAAATAATGGCAGCTCTGCCCATTGAAAGGACAGATATTTAAATGTTTTCAGGTCGTAATTGCCGCTTATCCAAAGGATATGTGTGCTTATTGTATGCTTTTCTACGAAAGCTATTCACTTGGAGGCCACAAGTGACCTCTCAAGCCAGTCATTCTTAGGAGCGTTGAGCCACTTTATTGCACGTCGAGGTATGCCACAAACCATTTTCTTCGACAATGGAATAAATTTAGTCGGCGCTGGCTAAATCATTGCACACGAATTCAAGGTTTTTAAACGATCTCTTCCCGCAATTGCTTCCGAGTTGTATAATGGCCGCAATTTGGATCGGAAGTTTATTTCACCCGGTGTGCTACACATGGGTGGTTTGTGGGAAGTTGGGGTCAAAAGCTTCAAAAAAGCTTCGAAAAATTGCTGCTGATCAAAAGTATACGTTTGAGGAGTTTTCTACACTCGTCGCAAGAATTGAGGCATGTCTTAACAAAGGGCGGATCCAGGATTTTGCCCAGGGGGGGTCAAGTTATTGAAAATAAAAATAGTATTGCACTCAAAAATTAACTTTTTTTATTCCACATATAGTTTAGAAAAATATCACATTTTGTTTTTGGTTTTCAAAAAAACTTAAGCTTTTTATAACAACAATAGCAGTAAAAAATAGATTGTATAAACTAAATATAAATAATAAAAATGCTAATCTCTTATTTTATATTATTCTTTAACAAAATTTGTTCTTATTAATGGTTGCTTTATTTCACATAGAAGAAAATTCAAGATAAAAGCGATTCCAATTTAATGCACTGAATTGTATATCAGAGATTGTTGAAGCAGTTAGCGAGCAAGACAATTGGTTCAGAGGGACACCGGTTCGATTCCTGGATCTACCAATATTTTTTTTTAAAGTTTAGTGAACCTCTTTACGACTGTCATAATTAATTCCATAAAGGTACAATAGGAGTGAAAAAATGTTGCCTTTATTACTCTTTGGAGTTGTGTGCAATGCTTTTATGCGTAGGATGAATGAAAACGAAAAGCATCTACTGATGAATATAGGAGCTAAATTGTTAGTTGGGAGCTTTGAAGTTTTCATTTCTATGTGTCTTGAGGCGCTTCAAATTTTCGAATGTAGACACGATGAGACTCACAAGTCCAGACTCAATTTTCCCAATCTAAACAGGCTCTTTGTTGTTTATGTATGAAACTGGGCCTATCCAATATGGTAAATTCGGAGTAGAAGGTTTTCTATATTCGATAGGAATGGAACAATTCCAAAATGCAATCAAAAACGACATACGTTCCAGTTGTACAAACGTGGTTCAGCAATTTTGAAACATCGATTTCAGCGAGTTAAATTCAAACTGTTGCCAATTGGGTGTGTTCAATAGGTTTTGAACTAATTTATAATCTTATTTCATGCAAATTATCTCATTTCGAAATGTGTTCAACGAAATTACCTCTTTTGGTCAAATGAAAAGGTAGCATAATGTCGTTTTCAACTGGACGTTCAGCGTACTCCTTTCCCACTCCTATTTGACTCCTTCTACTCCAAAAGTATTCGATTGGCTGTTCCGAGTAATGTTTTCGGAGTCTTTTTCTGTTCCCGATTTCAAGAAGGAGTAGATTTGGAACACACGCATACATATACAGTTTTCGTCGGACTACTTGTCAAAAGTGATAGATGCTTGAAGACGCCATTTTTTGAAAAGGCGTAATTTAGCAGTGTGTGTGTGAATCTGACAACTCGATGTTTTCATATTCGATTGGAATCAAAAAGGAGTAGAACAGTCTAAAAATCCAATCGAAAACGGTATAATGTCGTTTTCTATTGGATTTTCGGATTTTCTTAATGATGCTTTTTTAAAAAATGGCTTCTTTAAGCATTTATCACTTTAGACAAGTAGTCCGACGAAAAAATGTATATGTATGAGCCTGTTTAGATTGGGAAAACTGAGTCCGGACATCGTGTCTACATTCGAACATTTGAGTCACCTCAAAACACATAGAAACGACAACAACTTCAATGTTTTGTAACGGGTGATTTTTTAGCTGGTTTGGTTTGGATCGTCTTACAAATGAACAACGCTTGCAAATTATTGAATTTTACTATCAAAATTCGTGCTCGGTTCGAAATGTTCATCGCGCGCTGCTTGTGTTCAGCGATGAGGCTCATTTTTGGTTGAATGGGTACGTAAATAAGCATAATTGCCGCATTTGGAGTGAAGATCAGCCAGAAGCATTGCAACAGCTACCAATGCATCCCGAAAAAGCCACTGTTTGGTGCGGTTTATGGGCCGGCGGCATTATTGGGCCATATTTCTTCAAAGATGATGCGAATCGCAGCGTTACTGTCAATGGTGAACGCTACCGAGCGATGATAACAAACTTTTTTTTGCCCGAAATGGAAGTTCTTGACTTGCATGATATGTGGTTTCAACAAGACGGTGCCACATGCCACACAGCACGCGAAACAATGGCGCAATTGTGAGGCGAGTTTGGTGAACAGTTAATTTCACGTTTCGGGCCGGTCAATTGGCCGCCTAGATCGTGCGATTTGACACCATTAGATTATTTTTTGTGGGGGTATGTCAAGGCTAATGTCTATAGGGACAAGCCCGCTTCGATTGACGCACTGGAAGCCAACATCCATGCATTCATTCGTGAGATACCGGCCGATATGTGTGAAAGAGTATGCCAAAATTGGACTCAGCGGATGGGCTACCTGAGACGCAGCCGCGGTCAACATTTGCATGAAATTATCTTTAAACATTAAATTGCAAGGTTCAAACTATCGATTCAAATAAATATTCCATTCATTTTTTCGAATTTTTTGTGTTTTTTTTTTTTAAGTTCTAAACCTCTTAAAAAATCACCCGTTACATTGAAACAACAACAAATGAGTTTCATGAGGTCGGTGTTTATATTTTGTTCATGCCTCACGACATCCCTGACCCCCCACTTCTCTTGCCCAGAAATTACCCTGGGACCACTGATCTCTTTAATACACTGGAGCGTATCGACATAGGAAAGTTGTATCCATTTGAAGAATTGTTATATTATGAAGCTGACCACTTTTTTGTATAACAGTAGAACTGTATAGCAAGTCAAACAAAATAATCCATTATATGAGGATATTATATCTCCGTTCGTTGCTCCCCCCAAATCTGTTTGCTAGCATTGAAGTGTTTGTAATTTATTTCATTCATAAATGGTTAAAAAACGTAATTACGAACGTAAAGAGTGTGACAAGGAGATAAAATAAAAAAAATAATGAACGAAGTCGATATTTCTCATCTACATATTTACCATTACCTACTTAAACACCTTTTTAATGATATAATTCTAGTGCCATTGGAAAATAATAGCATAAACAAAATGCACACAGTGAATAACTTAATGAAAAATAAAATAATAAAACAAACTCCCGCAATGTTTTTCTTTCTTCAGATTGACATCTTGGAAACACTTTTTTTTGTGTAAATGTAGACGTCAAATTATGAAGCCGACCACCTAATTGTCATCTTCAAATGGAAGCAAGAAAACTGTTATACATTATAAGGAATACACTATCCAGTGTATATAGAGATCAGTAAAGTAAACGAACGGGGATAAATAAAGATGTCTGTTCGTGTTCACGTCCTTCCCAAATAACAACTTCTTCGAATTCGGCACAAAGTTCACAAACTTGTACCTACATTATCCCAAAACTACGAATTTTTACGAATTTAGCTCAAAGTTCTGTCAAAGTTCACATAAAAAAATAAAATTCATAGAAATTCGTAGTTTTGGGAGGTACACGAATAGACATAATGATATGATAATATGATTTGGGATTTCGCAACTAAAATAAAAAAATCTGTTTTGTTTTCAATTCAATTGTTTTTGTTTTATTGGTGCTTACCCACAAATGTTAGCTAGTGCTAGTACCTACATATGAATGCATAATCTTCCTAAACAAGAAAAAAGATGTAATTTTGCTGCCTCGATAAGCCATCACAGAATTATTTAAAAAAGAAATATTTGCTTAAATAAAAAAAAAAAAATGATGGTGTCAGTGTTCTACATATATTTTTGTTTTGCGAACCCTATCCTTTCAGTGTTTTAACCATTTTTTGACGGTTGAATTTTATCCTTTCACTGAAAAGCTCCAGGGTTTTCATGTTCATTTTCAAATAAGAGAAACTATCGAAAATACCTACATCAATTATTGTAAGCTTTTGGTGAAAACATTGCACTTTTTGAAGGTAAGTGGTTAAGAAAAAAATTCCCTAATATGAGAAAATATCAAAATTACCTACATCAAAACTAATCCCTTTGTGGTCAAAATCTTATCTTCCAATGGTTCAATGCATCGATAGTGTTGAAGATAAAATATTGAAAAGCCAGGGAGGGGTCATGTTCATTCTCAAATAAATAAGAAAAAATATCAAAATTACCTACATCAATTTTAAACTGTTTGTTGACTAAATCTTACCTTCAAATAGTACTTAGCATGAAGTGATGATTGAAAAACCCCAAGGAAGGTCATGACCCCCATGACCCCTCTCCCCCTGTATCCGCCAATGGTCTCAACTGTAGGCCAATTTATCCTATGTCGGACAACTCTAAAGACATTTTGAATCTTACTCAAGGCCACTTCCTCCGTGGTGGACCTCTATAAGCTCCACCCGAACCAGACCTTTCCGATTCGTCTCTCAGCAGCCTTAAAAGATGGAAAAAAAACTAAAGATTCTCCACCAAAAATTTTGCGTTCGGTTTAAAAATGAGTCTTGGTTAAAGCTTCAAAAGCGTCACAAATGGAAGTACCCCAAGGAAAATGTGGCGGAAAATGATTTGGTTGTGATAAAAACGAAAATCTGCCCCCAAACGAATGGCGCTTAGGTCGTGTCATCAACGTTTATCCGGGAACCACGCTCGCGTTGCCGATGTAAGGACACATGGGATTATGAACCGGTCAATCGTTAAGCTTTGCGTACTTTTAGAAAGCCTATTCGTACGGTGCCCTATTACACGACGACCTTAGAGCCATGACTTTTTTCGAAATCAAATGAGTGTGAAGGTGAGATCAGATGTTTTTTTCTCGTTTACACTTATTGAGTCAAGACTCTAGAGTCGTCGTGTAATAGGGCACATGTTTACCTTTTCAGCCATCAGATTTTTTTTTTGTAAAATCCATTTTCTTGCACTGATTTAGAATATACATATTCTATTGTGCTCGCTTTACTTAAATTTGTAATTATTATTTCTTGTATAAATGTCATATTACAATCATGTTGTATTATTCTCTTATTAATAACTTCATTATTTTTATAATAAATTTAAATTTTGAATTTTATCCATTTGTGGTGAGATTATTATAATAGCGTCTTTGCACCATGTGTTGCTGCAAGGGGGCCGGAATGTTTACACCAGAATTTTAAAATAGATTTCCTAGAAAATGTTCTATTATAGTTTCCTATCTCGACACAAAGATGTCGCTTCTAATTGTACTTTTTTTACCAACACACTTTAAATGTATGCCTACCTGCCTATCAGATTACTATGTATCAATCTCTTCTTGTTTAAACCTTCGTCGAAGTAAACTCCATTTAAAATAAAGAAATTGCTCAAATCTCGTCGGAGCAATATCTTAGCACCAGCGCCTGATAGTCATTTCCATACGCACCCGAACACAGAGGTTTCATAGTGAATGACAGTTAATGGCTTGATACTTTTGATAGATGGGCAAACAATTATACTTTTGGGAAAAAATAATATAACTTTCTAAGTGTCACTCTAAGGCCCTGCAAATCGCATTGTTAAGGTACAATAAAATAATTCTGAAAAATTTCGATTTTTTATACCGCATACGTTTGTAACAAAAGTAACGAGAGTAACGAGTAACGACATTTAAGTAACGAGTATTTGAACCAAAAGTAACGTAAACTGACTTTGTCGCTACTTTCACAGCCCTAGTGCGGATACAACTGAGGTGAAATTAGTGGGGTGGTGATGGCATTGAGATATCTATCCATTTGAGTATCTTTTCTATATACTGTGTGTCTTATGGAACCATCCTGTTTTTTCATAAGTGTGACATCCAGGAAAGCTAGCGAATTAACTTTTTGTACTTCTATAGTAAATTGTACTTTTTCATGTACAGAGTTCAAACGTTTTAAAAAACTATTCACTGTACTTTCTTTAAGGACACACCTCTTCCAAATTGAAGGTTTTACTGGTGATGTTTCTGATGCCAGTTTTCAAAGTGTTGCATCCATATAACGGCTACTATTGGGGCTACAGGGGATCCCCCATAACAACACCATCGAATTGTAAATAGTACTTTCTATTATATAGAAAATATCCTGATGTTTGGAGTCGTTCTGAGAGTTTGATAGTTTCAATTTGATAACGTCTAGACATTTAAATTTTGACATTTAATTGGAACATTTGTAAACAAAGAAGTAGCAGATAAAGGGAACTGCACAGTAGTTTAAGATTGAAAAGAGTAAAAAATATTATCTTCTTAATGATGAGAATACATACAAAGAAGTTACATATGACCCTACTATGAGGGTTTTGAGGAAAGTAAGACAAATAATTGCCCAAAACAAATTGGTTCCTCATCCACCAAAACTATACGGCTTGTCTTAAATTCATAAAGAAAATGTACCTTTAAGACCCATCGTTAGCCAAATAGATTCTTATTTTTTAGCCAAAGAATTAGCCTTAAAACTCAAACCACTTGTTACTAAAACTAGCCCATATTTTATCATGTTGGATGGATGCATGGATAGCTTTGACGTTACTTCCTTTTCACATATGTTCCAACTAAAGAATGTATACACCAGTGTTTTCCAACGTGGGGCCCACGACCTACAGGGGGACAGATCGAGTTTAAGGGGGGCCAATTTTAAATTCTGATGCATTAGACCCGTTTAAGATCTTAAAATAAAAAGTTGCAAATGAGAAAAAAAATCGCACTGTCTTCTTTAATTTCGAAAAGAGTCCGAACTCTAACTAACTATGTAACGGGATCTCTCTCCAAAAAATCTATTAATGTTAATGCCAAATGTGATCGTTTTTTAAATATTTTGTAAAAAAAAGTACCTTTGGCCTGACTCCGCAACCATTGACCGCGCTTGCGATTTCGATCGCGCATATAATCAGTCACAAGAAATAATACAAATTAGTTTAAATCAAAATGAACGCATATGTTGACGAAAATTTTGCTCCATTTTTCTCGTGATTATCGAATAATAAAATGAGTCCAATGCACTTACATATTTGCGATCTAAAAAAATGCGACTAAAAATTATGGTCGTGACTAGAAAAAGTTATTTTCAGTCGTACGCTTATTCAGCTAAAAGATATGAGAAATATGTTTTGAAACGGTAATGCACACGTATGCGAGTTTAACAACGCAGCGATAAAACAAATGAGTCCAGTTCTATTTTTAAAGAAGTTTTTCGATCGTAGAATTAAATAGATCAAATGAAATTAAATGAATATGTACGCACTTGCAACCCGTTGTGTTTGCTTGCGATTATATAATCGCGCAGTAGATATCCGCATGGCAATAGCAATCGCAATGGCAAAGAATCATAAGGCTGTTATTAGCGGTAACGTATAGTACCAAGATGTGTATTATTGAATCATTCACAATATAACAAAAAATGAAAAGATGCACAAGTCTTAATAACAACAAAAAACTGTGGTGGGCGAATGTTTTGCGTATTGGTTTAAAAGAAACTTTATATTGTATATTGCGGTTAAGGAATATCGCGTTAAATAGCCGCTGATGAGTGTTTAATTTTAATTTTTCGCGATTCCGATTATTAATCGCACCTAATAGTTTCTTTGTATACAAAAAATGGTGTACGTATTCGTTGATATTTTCAATTCCCCAAAATCGAATTTAAATATATTGTAAGGGAGACACAAGAAATTTGGAAAATTTTTGGTGGGGTATAGCACAAAAAAGTTTGGGAAACATTTGTCTAGACGATATCAAATTGAAACTACCAAACTCTCAGATTGACTCCAAATAGTTTGAATTAATTGACATGTGTCTAACATCGGGGTAGTTTCTATATAATGGAAAATACTATTTATACATTTATGGTGCTGCTATGGGATCCCCTGTAGCCCCAACAGTAGCCAATATATGGATGCAACACTTTGAATAATTGACATTAGAAACATTACCATGACCCATGTTCTGATCGCATCGATAATTTCGTAGAGAAACGTTGAAAACTGAGACAAAATTCATACGGTTTTTTTCATTTTCCATTGTTCCTTGACGAAAATTATCGATGCAATAGTTACCATCCAGTAAAACCATCAATTTGGAAGAGATATGTAGATGATACATTCTGTGTCCTTAAAGAAAATGCTGTGGGTAGTTTTTTGACACATTTGAACTCTGGACCCATGTTCTGTAACTCAAGCAATAACTTTTCGAGTCGTTAAAAAATGAAACAACTCATTCCTCATCCTCAGTTATCACCTCTGGAAAAAATTGGGTTTCTGTAACTGAACGCGATAAGTTTAGTTTCCGAACTATTTCAACTGGAATTTCCATTGGAGGGCTATAAGTTAAACTGTCATATTGATATTTTAAAACAAAAATATTCTTTTTTGTAAATCGGCGTCGGTCAAATATTTTAAATGTATGGATTCTAATCTAACGAACTTCATATTCAGGCAAGAATATAAGAATATTAACTATGCGACATAATCTGACATAGCCCATTAAATGCTAATCTACTTCCCGTACAAGCTGCAAGACTCAACACAAAACACAACACCCAAAGTTGCCTTAATGAGTTATTTTTATTAATTTAATTTTTAAGTTGTATCTTCAAAACCCATGGTCCTCTCAGCATTCAAAAGTGAAATCTCTTCAAATGATCATCCACAAAAGTGCAGACGAACTCGCCAGATGTAAAACATCATTAAATAAACGTTGAGAGTTTAATTTCTCAACAGAAAACCTAATGTTTTTTTTGTAAGCTCTTCCTAAACTCATATTGGTCTTATTTCATCACTTATCTTGGTCTTGATTCATTGGGCCATGTTGAAGTGATAATCGCAATGGAAGATGAATTCAGTTTTGAAATTCCCGATGGTGATATTAAAGAAGCTTAGATGCCTGCTGATATTATTCGATTAGTTGCCCATAAGGAGGATGTTTAGGAATAAAAAGAATGTTTTATTAATTGAAAAAAAAAGAAATAAAAGAACTAGAACACACTAGTCGTATTTATTAACACATACATTTTGAACACTTTAATTAACCAGTAAGCAGAAGAAAACCCATCAAGATAAATAATTTTAGTGAGTTTTTTGAGTTCGATTCTGCGGATTTTTGAGCAGCAAGAGATTGGAATTTTTTCGTTGTTTGGCAGTTTTCTAGAGAAAAAACCGTTCTAATGCACAAAATATGTATTGATATCTCTGTTGATTACCTTTGGTTATATTGTTATATGAAATGATAATTAAAAAGCAACTTAAAATTTAACACGATGTTTGATAACGATTATTTGATTATTTTTAATATTGAAACTCCTTCTTACCAGTTTTTAGGTCAGCGATAAGTTTGAGTCGACTGTCAGTAAGAACGACTGTCAAAGTTACAGAAACCCGATGATGCGATAAAATGAATTTCATTCCAATTCTCAATGTTTCTCAAAAATTTTTTCGATTCGAAAGTTACAGAACATGGGTACTGTGCATGAAAAATTACAATTTACTATAAAAGTAGAAAAAGATAATTCACTAGCTTTCCTGGGTGTCAAACTTATGAAAAAACAGGATGGTTCCATGGGACACACAGTGTATAGAAAAGACCCTCATACGGATAGATATCTCAAAGCTGCGTCTCATTACCAGTCACCACCCAACTAATTTCACCTCAGTTGTATCTGCACTTGTTAACCGAGTACACACAATATGCAATTCAGACCATCTTCAGCTTCTGGCTGAAGCTTCTAGCTTCAAACTTGCTTCAAACTTTCTACAACATGGGATCCACTGGTTAGCGAGCTTAAGCCAACAACAACGAAAAATGTAAAACCTGACGGCTTTGTTTGCACACAAGAATATGCAAACACAGTTCAAGCAAAATCAAATAACCTATCACTTACTCTCATTGAAAGTGCAACAACAATGCACCAGTACGGTTTAAGAACAAGACGAACAAATAACATCCGTCAAACGTCAGTCTAATCCCGTGACCACGAAGAATGCAATTTCTTCGAAACGTTGGAAAGAAAAATATAAATTTAGAAACATTGACGTGGTAAGTTCCGAAAATACTTATAAATTTACAATGATTAATGTCCGCGGAAGAATACTTTAAAATTTTGATTTGTTAATAGTTTAAATTATTGGCGTATAGTTTAACTATCTGCGTTTTCTTTCAATCGAATTGCAATTGGGTAATATCTATATGCATTTAAGTTAAATCTATTTGCGCTTGGGTAAAACTTATTTGCGTTTAGGTTAATTCAATTTGCGAATGATAGATATAAAAAAATATTTTTAAGAAAACCACTCCAACAGCTTTAATTTTTTTTTTGCAAGTATTCATATTTTTCAAGTAATCAAATGTCATTCTTGTTTTTGAGTTCGAAGCTATTTTACAAACAATACTATTGTTATTTAAACAATTAAAAGAACGATTCAATTTTTGTCCGTATTTACATTCATATTTCAACAGTTCTTTATTCCAAGCAACTTGAACATAAAAGAAAGTACCCGCGATCCAATCGTGCATTTTATTTTAAACCGTAATATTAAAATAATGGTGGAAAAGGTGCTGAACTAAAATTTTTTTTTTATTTTGGACTTTCACCAGCGCCCTGAAATGATTCAATTTTATATACATACATATTTGAATATACATATATATGTACTATTAGGGGTGTCGCAGTTTTTTTTTAATTTTTTATATTCAAAATGGGTATTGTGGATCTTGTAAACGATTTAAATGAAAGTAATTTTTGCTCTGGCACATTTTCCAAAGTTGAATTTTGAGACCCTGTGGCGTGTTTTAGGAAAAAAATTACAATTCAGAAAAGTGGCCAGGAAAACCATTTAAATTTTCGTCGGTATGTGGTCAAAGTTACTAACAGTGATTTTGTTTGCTTTTGTAACCTACTGCATAGAAAATAGAATTTAAACTGCTCCTTAAAGTGTAATAAAATAACTTTTTAACCTAAATCTTAATGAAAGCCCCTAAAAAATCTATTGATTTTCTAGCCGTTTTCGATTGTTAAAATTGGCTAAATAATATTATATAGCGAACTTTAATTGATAAACAGTCAATACAAATGAGTAAAAATCCAAAATAAAACATTATAAGTAATTATGACCACATATCGACGCAAATTTCAATGGTTTTTTGACCAATTTTTCGAATTGTGGTTTTTTTATCTTAAAACGGTCTTGGGTCTCAAAATTCAATTTTGGAAAATGTCTCAGAACTAAAGTTACTTAAGAAATAAAAAAGAATTCCGACACCCCTAATATATATAGATTTACATATATATACTATTTTAAAAGAAGAACAAAAAAACTACATGGAGAAAGTAACTAAATATACCTCAAAATTTTAGGTTATCTCTCTTTCCCATTGAGCACAAATTAGGGTAAATACTTTTTTTTTTGTAATTCATTTTTATTTTCCATTTTCTTAAAACAATCTTAAAGCTAGACAAAAATTCATAAAAACTAGCCTACTTATCAATATCTTAAAATAAATATATCTTTTTTGTATTTTTTTTTTTGTGCCACCCTGACTGTCCCTACTTAAAAATAACCCCTATGCAAGTGGGCCATACAAAAAGAAAATAGCAAGGTCAACTATGAAATGTCTGAAGGAACTTCATCTTCTTTTTTCAACTACCGGAACTGGTTCTCCTGCTTTACCCTATCTCTTCGGTCCCGTTCGGACACAGTCCTACTGAACCGAAGGTGCTCAACTCCGTCTTGTGCGAGCTTCTACAGTTCTACGGCCGGCGTGGTAGATTAGCGGAACCGCTGCTCTATCCTCGATCAGCCCTCGACTGTCTAGGATATCGCTCTTGCAATGTGACCTCGAATAAGTTTCAGCAAGAAATTATCTATCCTGTTTATGTTGGCGCCATTGTATAGAGCCAAGTTGGAATAATATTGTTTGTACTCCGACTCTGGTGTTCTGTGCAATCCGAGGCAGCGTCGAAGTCACTGCCTCTCAAACACCCGAATCTTTTCCATTTGAGGTGGGGCAACGTTGAACCAAACCGAGCATCTATAGGCAATCATTGGCCGGATAAGAGCCATGTAGCAAATCACCTTTACCCTGCTGTCAAGCCGCCTGCTACAAAAAACAACCGTTTCGTCAGGACAAAAGCTCCCCTAGCCCTGGCCAGAGCAGCATTTATATGTCTGTCGAAATACAAATACTGATCCATCCAGATGCCAAGGTACCTTACTACACTTTTACTCGCCAGTGGATGTCCATTTGGCCTTATGATCACCAGCTTGTGCCAGTTCTTTCTCGTATCCCTTGTGGCTCTAGGCAATGGAGTCCTAAACAAAATAGTTTCTGATTTCTGAAAGTTGATTTTCAACTTCCAGTCATCGCAATATTGCTGAATCTCCTCGAAGTCACTCTGCAAAAGAATCCTGATGATCTCGACTTTTGGAGCTGTTCTGTACGCAATTAGATCGTCGGCATACGCAATTGCCTGAGTTAGACTACTTATCAGATCGCTGGTGTAAATGCTGAATAGAATCGGAGAGTTGACCGCTCCTTGCTGAAGACCGTTTTTAATATTGAAGTTTGAGGCAGAAGTTACATTGCCACTCTTGACAACAAACTTTCTGCCATTTAGCATATCATAAAGCATATATAATAGTGGTTTACTAATGCCAAGTCTGGTCAGCTTTAGATAAAGACCCTCTAACCATACGGTGTCGAAGGCCTTCTCCAAATTAACCAGACAGACACCCGTACACTGCTTCTTAGATTTGTTCCATTGGACATTAGAAATGAGTTTAGACGCGGCATGAATGGTGTCATGTCCCACCTTAAAACCGAACTGATTGTCCGGTATGATATTATTGTCCTCTGCCCACTTCACTTAGACAGAGCTCTATTGATAACTTTTTCGAATACCTTGCTGATACTCGGAAGAAGACTTATCGACTGGAGATTCGCCAGATCGGAGTTGTCCTTTCCCTTATTCGGGAGAGGATGCACCACAGCTGTCTTCCATCGCACTGAATAATATGCATTATTCAGAGCGTTGTTAAACAGAGTGGTATAAATGTCTACTGCTTCTTGAGGTAAATGTCGAAGTACAACATTGAATATACCATCGACTCCTGCTGACTTCTTCTTCTTTAGTGAATCGAAGATGAGCTGGAGCTCCACCTTCGTAATTAACAGGGAACTGGGCCCATTTCGCTCGGTGATTATGGCCAAATGATCTTCATTGAACCCGGTGAAACCAAGGTTCTCTGATCGCCACTGCGTGATGTCATTCCGAAGGTAGAAGTGATGGAGCATGGCTCTGTTTTCCAGGTCATGATTGGGGCGAATGCACGCATTCACCTTGTACACTTGCTGGAAAGCAGCCCCCACAGCCTCCACTTTCTCTTGCGGATCTTCGAAAATAAAGAGATCATCGTCCAAGACGGCGTCCTCTGGATTAATTCCTGCTGTCAGAAGTACGTCTCTGTTGTCTGTCGTTCTTTGAAACTTAAGACACGGAGGATCGTTCTGATCATTCCTTCTAAATATCTTGTTAATTTGGGGAAACATGCTCGGGTCGCTAGCATTAACGGCCCGAATTTTGTTATCCCAATACAAATTAATTGACAACCGATAGTTTTCTTTAATTAGTTGGTTGATGTTCTTGATCGACGACTTCAGTGTCCTAATCTCCAGGTGGTGAGGGTCAGTTAATCGTCGGTACAAGAGTTTTAGTCTTGTCAGCAGTCCACTTTTTTGTCTGTGTAGTGCGTCAATGGTCGCGTTCCGGTACATGTCGGTTGCGTCCCGTTGTTTGTATTTCGGTATTGTTCTTTTCATTGTCTCGTCCATTTGTTCTAAGTATTGGTCTATTTCGTTATTTGTCAAATTCCTATCTTTTGGTGCGGATATGTTGTTCGAACTGATTTCGCTTGATAAGGCATTGGTAAAGCGTGGCCAGCGCAGCTTGCTGTAATTGTTAGTATGCACAGGTACATACTCATCCAACTCCACGAGCTTGTTTGGAAGCTGTGTAACGGCGGCAAGTCCGCAATGATCACTGTCGTACTAAATCGTTCGTAAACAGTTTCTTGGTCTTTGACCCACAGTGTCAGTAATTTTTAGTCTTGCGTCTATTAGCAATAGATCCAGATAGGCACCGCTTCTTGGAAACGATGGCCGATCCGTAGCCAGCAGGTCGACACCATATTCAGTGTTGTATCGACTCATCCAATTGAAAAGATGAATACTTCTTTGATTCTGAATTTGATTTCCCCAATCTTGGTGTTTGGCATTTAAATCACCGGCCATAAGAAAGTGATTTCCTTCCAAGCTCAAGCGTAGACATTCGAAAAGTTTTTCAAGCTCTGTCGTGAAATAGGTTGGCTGTGCTGATGCCGGTGCATAAGCCGCGATGACATACATTCGCTACCCCTGTTGGAGAGGAATGCATACGATGCACGCCTCCAGCAGCCGAAATCTGCGCAGATCACTATTATATATAACTTTATGATTAATGCCTTTTCGTATGAAGATTGTGACGCCTCCCCCTTGAGTGGAGTTGGGTCGATCTCTTCTAACGATATTGTAGTTGTTGTTAGTCAACTTATGTTTCTGGTTCAGCTTTGTTTCGCTGGCCATAAATACATCTGGACTTTGGTCTTTCAACAATTGGAAAACGTTAGCTCTACGTTCGGTCCGTATCGGTGAATTAACATTCACAGCAAGGATCCTAAGAAGCCTCTCCAACAGCGCGTCTTTAACCTCTAAGATGCGATGGGCTAGGCAAAACAGAGTAGAGATGATCTATTTAGCCGCCTGCTCCTTTATCTGTTTTTGAAGTCCTGTTAACTGGCTTTGAATTGCCAGCAACATGCTTCCAATTTCGGTCTGAGCGTCTGACGCCTTTGGCACGAAGGCTTGGGCTACCTTAGCTGCTGGCTGTACCATACTTCCCCTCCCTACCGCCGGTTGGGCGTAGGAAATTAGGGGGTTGACGGCTGTTGTTGTAGGAGCACGCATTAATGGGCTTTTTTCTACTGCTGTCTGCTAAGCTGCTTTATTAATTCTTATTTGCTGAAAAGCTGAGCAGCCCCGATAATTTGCAGGGTGCCCCTCTTCTCCACAAAGTACACATTTAAGCTGGGTCATGTCATCGACGCGTTCCTCCCCGAGCTTACACTCTCCTTTAATGTGGTTTTCACTGCATTTCGCAGTTTGGACTATCCAGTTCGCTGCTGGGTGAGAGTTGAACCAGGAAAAACGACAAAGACCGCTTCTCCCGTCTGGCTCTGACTAGCGAAGAGCTTGACCCCCTTAAAATCGAGATCGTCACTCGATTTTTGACGGAGCTCATTAAAAAGCACCTCTGGTTCCGTGCAAGAATATATGCCCTTCAGAAGCACCGTTTGCAATTTGTCTACTTTTGGGGTAAAAGTCAAGAACTGATTTTTTATATTGCTCCACTGTCGAACAGTGGATAGTGGATGTCTATTTATATTTAGTCTTTTTATAATGAAATTTTCGCCTATGGCCACCTTACATAAGTTAATGGTATCCTGAAGCTCCATCTTATACGTATTGATGGGTGGCACCTTCTTCTTCTTTGTTTTCGTTGGCAGTGGCAGCTGCTGGTGTTCCTTCTGCTGCTATTGTTGTTGTTGTTGTTGTTGTTGTTGTTGTTGTTGTTGTTGTTGTTGTTGTTGTTGTTGTTGTTGTTGTTGTTGTTGTTGTTGTTGTTGTTGTTGTTGTTGTTGTTGTTGTTGTTGTTGTTGTTGTTGTTGTTGTTGTTGTTGTTGTTGTTGTTGTTGTTGTTGTTGTTGTTGTTGTTGTTGTTGTTGTTGTTGTTGTTGTTGTTGTTGTTGTTGTTGTTGTTGTTGTTGTTGTTGTTGTTGTTGTTGTTGTTGTTGTTGTTGTTGTTGTTGTTGTTGTTGTTGTTGTTGTTGTTGTTGTTGTTGTTGTTGTTGTTGTTGTTGTTGTTGTTGTTGTTGTTGTTGTTGTTGTTGTTGTTGTTGTTGTTGTTGTTGTTGTTGTTGTTGTTGTTGTTGTTGTTGTTGTTGTTGTTGTTGTTGTTGTTGTTGTTGTTGTTGTTGTTGTTGTTGTTGTTGTTGTTGTTGTTGTTGTTGTTGTTGTTGTTGTTGTTGTTGTTGTTGTTGTTGTTGTTGTTGTTGTTGTTGTTGTTGTTGTTGTTGTTGTTGTTGTTGTTGTTGTTGTTGTTGTTGTTGTTGTTGTT
>OX276335.1:175395737-175728364 GCA_946251815.1 Dasysyrphus albostriatus
TATGTTGGCCCCGTTGTATAAAGCCAGGTTGGAATAGTAGTGTTTGTACTCCGACTCTGGTGTTCTGTGCAATTCAAGGCAGCGTCGAAGACACTGCCTCTCAAACACCCGAATCTTTTCCATTTGAGATGGGGCAACGTTGAACCAAACCGGGCACCCATAGGCAATCATCGGCCGGATAAGGGCCATGTAGCAAATCACCTTCACCCTGTTGTCAAGCCGGCTGCTATAAAACAACCGTTTCGTCAGGGCAAAAGCTCCCCTATCCCTGGCCAGAGCAGCATTTATATGTTTGTCGAAATACAAATACTGATCCATCCAGATGCCAAGGTACTTCACTACACTTTTACTCGCCAGTGGATGTCCATTTGGCCCTACGATCACCAGCTTGCGCCAGTTCTTTCTCGTATCCCTTGTGGCTCCACGCAACGGAGTCCTAAACAAGATAGTTTCTGATTTCTGAAAGTTGATTTTCAACTTCAAGTCATCACAATATCGTTGAATCTCATCGAAGTCACTCTGCAAAAGAGTCCTGATGTCCTCGACTTTTGCAGCTGTTCTGTACGCAATTAGATTGTCGGCATACGCTATTGCTTGAGTTAGACTATTTATCAGATCGCTGGTGTAAATGCTGAATAGAATCGGCGAGTTGACCGCTCCCTGCTGAAGACCATTTTTAATATTAAAGGTTGTGGCAGAAGTTACATTGCCACTCTTGACAACAAACTTTCTGCCATTGAGCATATCATAAAGCATATATAATAGTGGTTTACTAATGCCAAGTCTGGTCAGCTTAAGATAAAGACCTTCTAACCACACGGTGCCGAAGGCTTTCTCCAAATCAACCAGACAGGCACCCGTACACTGCTTCTTAGATTTGTTCCATAGGACATCAGAAACGAGTTTAGACGCGGCATGAATAGTGTCATGTCCCGCCTTAAAACCGAACTGATTGTCCGGTATTATATTATTGTCCTCTGCCCACTTAGACAGAGCTCTATTGATAACTTTTTCGAATACTTTGCTGATACTCGGAAGAAGACTTATCGACCGGAGATTCGCCGGATTGGAAATGTCCTTTCCCTTTTTCGGGAGAGGATGCACCACAGCTGTCTTCCAACGCACTGGATAATATGCATTATTCAGAGCGTTGTTAAACAGAGTGGTATAAATGTCTACTGCTTCTTGAGGTAAATGTCGAAGTACAACGTTGGATATGCCATCGACTCCTGCTGACTTCTTCTTCTTTAATGAATCGAAGATGAGCTGGAGCTCCACCTTCGTAATTAACAGGGAACTGGGCCCATTTCGCTCGGCGATTATGGCGTTTGCCAAATGATCTTCATTGAACCTGGTGAAACCAAGGTTCTCTGATCGCCATTGCGTGATGTCATTCCGAAGGTAGAAGTGATGGAGCAAGGCTCTGTTTTCCAGGTCGTGATTCGGGCGAATGCACGCATTCACCTTGTACACTTGCTGGAAAGCAGCCCCCACAGCCTCCACTTTCTCCTGCGGATCTTCGACAATAAGGAGGTCATCGTCCAAGACGGCGTCCTCTGGATTAATTCCTGCTGTCAGAAGTACGTCTCTGTTGTCTGTCGTTCTCTGAAGCTTGAGACACGGAACGTCGTTCTGATCATTCCTTCTAAATATCTTGTTAATTTGGGGAAACATGCTCGGGTCGCTAGAATTAACGGCCCGAACTTTGTTATCCCAATACAAACTAATGGACAACCGATAGTTTTCCTTTATAAGTTTGTTGATGTTCTTGATCGACGACTTCAGTGTTCCAATCTTCAGATTGTGAGGGTCAGTAAACCGTCGGTACAAGAGTTTGAGTCTTGTCAGCAGTCCGCTTTTTTGTCTGTGCAATGCGTCAATGGTTGCGTTCCGGTACATGTGGGTTGCGTCCCGTTGCTTGTATTTCGGTATTGTTCTGTTCATTGTTCGTTTGATTGTCTCGTCCATTTGTTCTAAGTATTGGTCTATTTCATTATTTGTCAAATTCCTATCATTTGGTGGGGATATGTTGTTCGAAAAAAAATGCATATTACAGCGCTCATAATTTTCATATAGCATAAGACATAAATCCTTTAAAACAAATTTACTTACCGGTGTATTTGAACAATTTATTTAGAGATGGATCAAATGAGCATTTGATAAAGTATGAAATAGCAATCGGGTCATATTTTTAAATCAATGTAGTCGATGATTTTGAGGGATCAGGTTGGCTGCTATCAATATTCACCAGCATGCATTCAAAATCTGCATAGATGGCAAATGGCACTTCGAGTGACCTCGATTGATGCTCAAACTGTAGTATATTATTCGTCTCATTTGCAAGGGCTGTCGCAATTTTGTTGCATTCAGTTTCTTTTTCCTTTATCCGTGTTGAATATCAGCAGGCATGAATTACACATTCTAATTGATCGTTTACCATGATTTATTTGATTTATTTGAGCTCCTATTAATCTGGACATATTTTTTATCCACACATAGTGATTGTATTCGCCTTCTTGCATAAATAACAAGTTTATGTGTAGGTCTCTCTTATGGTTAGAATTATAATATGGACCTTTAACTATAGTTTTCTCCAGCTCCATTTTCTTCTACTCCGAACACATTTACACTTATTGCAGGGTTTAGAGTTTCAAAAATCGAAATATCTTTAAGTTTCAAAGGGAAAACTAAATTTGTAAAGTTAACTAGAGTTCCATTCATTAAACTTATCACTCCGTTTTGAATGTTTTCAATCCGATATTTACTAGCTCTATGCGGCGAGAGGTCATCTATGGGGGAAAGAGCTGATATAACTGCCCATTTGAAACAGAATTTATCATTATTTTGCACATTAACACAGGCTTTTTTCAATTCAATACTTCTCGGTAGTTTTAAGTAACATGAACCCCTTAAGGGCTTATATTCGCTAATATTGACTTCAATATGTTTTATACAAAATAGTGTCCATCCAGAATCTCTATCTTCAAACTCTACACTTTTAGTCTCAATGATCTTACTCATATTTTCAAGTATATCTTTCAAGTTATCATTTTGAAGAGCTATCTGCATTGGACATTTGAAAGATTTTATACTTATCTCAGTTTTTTCTGATTCTTCATGCACTGTTATATATTTTATAAACTCTGCAAAACAGCTCAATGCTGAACTTTACACTTCCTTTTGCTTCAAACGATTTTCCAATTAGTTGTATAATATCAGTCTTACAACTTTTCAAAAATGTATTAATGTCTATAACCCCCTCATCGGTATTTAATAATGAGTACGTTTCCACTTTACCTTCAAAACAATGCCTTATTCTGTTAAACTGTGTATTAATAACTGGAACTCTACTTTTTCTCTTATGATCATTGGTTCTACTGTGATGTGACCATTCAGAAGTACTCACGTCTATTTCACAAGTAACGCATCTACGTTTTTTCGGTGCGTTTGGCGAAGATGGAGGGTCATCATTATCAAGAAGTTTTCTTTTATTATTAGACTTTTCGATTTCATTATTAATTGCCAGATTATCGGAGGGGTTGTTCATATGCTTCTTACATGCAAAAATAGGAAAATCCTATTCTAGTATTACTGAAATGAAATACTCAAACAAAGATATTGAATATGTATGCTGGAATGATCCAAATGAACTTGTGGATAGACTACGACTTTTGATAGCATCTAAAAATACTGGTAACGATAACCATCAGAATAAAATCACTTCCATAATTGAAGAATTAAAGGAATCAAATATTATATATTAGTATCATACAAAAAAGAAAACTTAACATTTGAACAATGAACGTCGACAAGTTCGGTAGGAACTTCAAACCTACTCCAAAAACCAGAGGTATTGTGGGTCCTCCAGGATTGGGATTTAAACTCTTACCCTCTGGTGATTTTGATATAGAAAGTAGATATTTAAACAGTGTTGGAAGTTATCCTGAATACCCCCACCAAGCCGTGTGTAAAGGATATGTTGATGATCAAATAAATTTTAAAAAATCAAGCATTATAAACCACATAAATTCTTCTTTAATGGAAGTTTTATCCACTTTTAATAAGGAAATTCATAAGCTAAAAAACCACATAGACTCTACGATAAAGGAAACAATAAAAAGTATGGAACGAGAAAACACAAATTGAATATTTAATGAAGATGATGTTTCCTAATGTACCCTATACACCCATAGATTAAAATAAAAATCACAAATACAAATGCTATGATTAAGAATATTAAATAGTTTTCAAAGTTTTATTGTTGTATGTGTTACAAATATTTTTCATTTTACGTTAATTCCTCTTACAAAAAGTAAAAAATTGTTAGTAAGCATTCAACACTTTAACCAGCAACAACTATAAAAATGGACTCAAAAGTCATAATTAAAAACATTTTTGATTTTTTAAAAACTCATCGCAAGAATGTATTGGATGAGCATTATGAAGAGATCTTAACTTGCATTTCCCTGCTTAAAAGATTCGATAAACTATTCACGGACATCATTACTCCAATTGCTGCTGGGCATTCAACCAATGTAAGCTAGGACCCGATACTTGCGCCTGCTATATGGTAGAAAACCATTTGGTTAGAATTAAGAAATTGATGTTATTATATAAAAGATTGGAATAAAAGCATACATTTATAAAAATATATGAAAGATTTGTTTTATTTATATGAAGTCACTCTTTTTAAATATGAATAAGCGAAAGGTTGTTGAAGAGTTACATAAGGCTACACGGCGAAATTTCAAACGTCGTCATGTTAGCATAAAGGGATATGATGACTTGTGGCAAGCAGATCTGGTTGAAATGATACCTTACAGCGACCAAAACAATGGATTTAATTATTTGATGACAGTTATCGATGCTTTTTCAAAATTCGCTTGGGTTGTCCCAATGAAAAACAAAAAATGCATTACTATTTCAAAAGGAATGGATGAAATATTTACTAATTTTTCTAGGATTCCAAAGAACTTGTAGACTGATGATGGAAAGGAATTTTTCAATACAAACTTAAAGAGTTTGATGGAAAAACATAAAATTAATCACTATTCTACATTCAGCTCATTGAAGGCTTCAATTATTGAAAGATTTAATAGAACCTATAAGGAAAAAATGTGGAAAGAATTTAGTTTCAATGGAAGCTATAAGTGGATAAATATTTATAAGAAATTGCTCTATGATTATAATCATTCTTTCCACCGAACCATTAAATGTAAACCTGCAGATGTAAACAAGAAAAATTCAAAGTCAATGTTATCACTTTTCAAAAATAAGAAAGAAGTGTTTAGTAAAAGAAAATTCAAAAATGGTGATAACGTAAGAATTAGCAAGTTTAAACATGTATTCGAAAAAGGTTATACACCCAACTGGACTGCTGAGGTTTTTAAAATAAGAAAAGTCCAAGCAACAAAATCTATAACATACCTTCTCGAAGACTTTCAAGGAAAACCTATTCAAGGAGGCTTTTATGAACTAGAATTGCTGAAAACTGATTGTGGTGATGTATATCTAGTTGAAAAAGTTCTACAAACGAGAGGAAATAAAGTTTTTGTAAAATGGTTGGGATTCCCACCAGAACATAACTCTTGGGTCGATAAAAACAAAATTCTGTTAAATTAATAAAAGAAATAAATTTGATTTTTAAAAATTTTAATTTTGCTCCTTCTTCTTATATGTATTTATTTATATATATCTATATATATATATGCTTATAAATTATATTAACATAAAATTAATTATATTTTTGTAGATTTCAGCTCAAACGTTGATCCACGTTGATATGTTTTCTCTAAAGCATGAGAGTCTCCTCCAATTAGTAATATGCTTTCTGTGGACAGCTTTGCGTATCTTATCGGTAAAAAGACCTATAAGAAAAAAAAATAATTTTCAAGTATCTTGTATAAAGGAAGCAGAACGAGAAAAATTTTATCTTACCGTATGTTCGCCCAGATCCGCTACGATTCTATCACCCCACCGTGTCGTATCCTTTCGCAAGGTATAAATGTTATATTTTAGACCCATTTCCAACTCCGATAGCTTCTTTGTTGGCTTGAATCCACTGGCTAGGGTTAATGAATTTGCTTCAAAAGCAGCGAAATCATCCAGAGTAAAAACTGAGTATTCTTCTTCATTGGAATTAATCATTATGTATAATATTAGTAATTATGTTGACTGTGTAGCTTCTTGAAATCGACTATTCTGATCATCAGCAAATCATTTCTTATTTATAGAAGTACCCCCACCCAATGTGGGGATTACAACAACAATCAAAAACTATTTATCGTTGACAAAAAATGAGAGCGATATGCTTTTAAATGCTTCATGGTCTCCTGATTCAGTTATTTATTTGAAACCATTTCATTTTAACTACTGCATTCCATTGAATAAGCTTTTGGGTTTTGCCGGAGATTATAAATAAAATATTCTCAATGCTCTTCATGATCTAATTCTCACTCGTTCTAGGATGGATGAAAACGCTATAATCTCCCCAACTGATGAAAATGTACAAGTAAAACTACATAAGGTACTGTGGAGAGTACCACACGTGACTTTATCAGATTCGATGAAATTAAATCTATATAAATCTATAAATGCAAATAGTTTTATGAAAATTGCTTTCCGAAACTGGGGTCTCTATGAGTATCCCATGTTATCAAGCTCTGACCATCACATCTGGAACGTTAAAACAACAACGCAAATAGAAAAACCTCGATCAATTGTATTTGCACAACAAACCGCAAAAAATATAAAAATATCTGCTGATCCTACAACGTTTGACCATTGTGATTTAACAGACTTAAAAGTGTATCTAAACTCTGATGTATATCCTCATGAAGATCTTAATATTTCTTTTGAAAGAAATAGATATAGCTTGTTCTACAAAATGTATACGGATTTTCAAAGAACTTACTACAATAAAACCAACACTGAACCTTCGCTTTCTTGGGATCTATTTAAATCCCGTGCTCCAATTTTTGTTATAGACTGCAGACATCAAAATGAGACATTGAAAACAGGAACTATCGATATACGCTTGGAGATGAGAACATCAAAAAACATTCCTGAAAATACTTCAGCCTATTGCCTCATGCTTCATGATCATGATCCACTTGACCAAGTTGTTAACAGAATTGTCTAAGGATTGTTATTTTTTTTTTTTATTTTTCAATGTAAACCTAAAAATAAAACCAGAAAATATATATTTAAATAAAATACAATATTATTAAAAAAAAAAAAAAGAAGCATGTGTTATTATTCAAGATTTGCTCATTACATTTAATTTACATCACCACTTCAAAATAATATAGGAATATCATAACATTTCTATGTTTATTCATTTGCTATTAAGGGTAGGAAAGTAGTCATATACAGGATACTCGTATGATCCTAAATGTCGTATTACACATTGCAAAAGGTTTCTTTGGGGTGAAAAGTAACTAATTAAAAGAAGTATTGAGGTAATAATGTATGCTTATATCATATTGATTGCTAATAGTAGAACAATACAGTTTCCCCCCCCCCCGCATTCATTCATGCAGTTAACCTTATCATAAATTTGTATTGTTGACACTTGGGATATCATCGGTGTAAATAAGGAAGCAGTTGGATAAATTTATGTATTGCGATCATCATGAATGCATATTTTAATTGTCGGCATCCATCCCTATAGATAAAATAATGTTTTTTTTTTTTTTTTTGTAAATTCATTTTTATTTTCAATTATCTTAGAACTATCTTAAAGCTAGACAAAAATTCATAAAAACTAGCCTACTTATCAATATCTTAAAACTAACTTACTGGCCCCAGTCGGGCGCTCTAAGTTAAACTAGAATAACTTAATGCTAATGCCTTTCGGCTAAAGAACTATCTTAATACTAAATCCAGGTCGGTTTTATTTTTTACCGAGAAGAATTTCACAAAAAAACTCGGTATCTATGTCTTTATTTTTTGGTTTTGTATAAAACTTACAAACTACATAAAACTAAATTAAAGCTAATTAAAACTAATTAAAACTA
This sequence comes from Dasysyrphus albostriatus, assembly GCA_946251815.1. Taxonomy (NCBI): domain Eukaryota; kingdom Metazoa; phylum Arthropoda; class Insecta; order Diptera; family Syrphidae; genus Dasysyrphus; species Dasysyrphus albostriatus. The sequence continues at coordinate 175,403,756 of OX276335.1, forward strand.
CTTAAAACTACTTACAACTAATTTTAAACTAATAACAACCTACTTATAAGCTACTTATAAACTAGAACAGCCACAGCAAGCATTTTCCGGTTTTTATAATATTTTTGTATTTTTGTTGATTTTATAATTTTTTTGGTGTTTTTTTATATTTTTTATTAATTTTTTTTTTTTTTGTGCCACCCTGACTGTCCCTACTTAAAACTAACTACCTAAACCTATGTAAGTCGGCCATACAAGAGAAAATAGCAAGGTCAACTATTAAATGTCGGTCCCGTTCGGACACAGTCCTACTGAACCGAAGGTGCTCAGCTCCGTCGTAAAGGAGCCGCCGATCTACAGTTCTACGGCCGACGTGGTAGATTAGCGGAACCGCCGCTCTATCCTGGATCAGCCCTCGACTGTCTAGGTGGAGGAATGCATCGGGCGGAATAAAGCCGCCTAGACGCAAACTCTCATAGTATTCGTATTTAGGGTAATAAGCCCCGAAAATTAAGCTGTTAGACGAGGACATCGCTCTTGCAATGTGACCCCGAATAAGCTTCAGCAAGAAATTATCTATCCTATTTATGTTGGCCCCGTTGTATAGAACCAGGTTGGAACAGTAGTGTTTGTACTCCGACTCTGGTGTTCTGTGCAATCCAAGGCAGCGTCGTAGACACTGCCTCTCAAACACCCGAATCTTTTCCATTTGAGATGGGGCAACGTTGAACCAAACCGGGCATCCATAGGCAATATCGGCCGGATAAGGGCCATTTAGCAAATCACCTTCACCCTGCTGTCAAGCCGGCTGCTATAAAACAACCGTTTCGTCAGGGCAAAAGCTCCCCTAGCCCTGGCCAGAGCAGCATTTATATGTCTGTCGAAATACAAATACTGATCCATCCAGATGCCAAGGTACTTTACTACACTTTTACTCGCCAGTGGATGTCCATTTGGCCCTACGATCACCAGCTTGCGCCAGTTTTTTCTCGTATCCCTTGTGGCTCCACGCAACGGAGTCCTAAACAAGATAGTTTCTGATTTCTGAAAGTTGATTTTCAACTTCCAGTCATCACAATATCGTTGAATCTCATCGAAGTCACTCTGCAAAAGAATCCTGATGTCCTCGACTTTTGCAGCTGTTCTGTACGCAATTAGATCGTCGGCATACGCTATTGCCTGAGTTAGACTACTTATCAGATCGCTGGTGTAAATGCTGAATAGAATCGGCGAGTTGACTGCTCCCTGCTGAAGACCATTTTTAATATTAAAGGTTGTGGCAGAAGTTACATTGCCACTCTTGACAACAAACTTTCTGCCATTGAGCATATCATAAAGCATATAAATTAGTGGTTTACTAATGCCAAGTCTGGTCAGCTTAAGATAAAGACCTTCTAACCACACGGTGTCGAAGGCCTTCTCCAAATCAACCAGACAGGCACCCGTACACTGCTTCTTAGATTTGTTCCATTGGACATCAGAAACGAGTTTAGACGCGGCATGAATGGTGTCATGTCCCGCCTTAAAACCGAACTGGTTGGCCGGTATGATATTATTGTCCTCTGCCCACTTAGACAGAGCTTTATTGATAACTTTTTCGAATACCTTGCTGATACTCGGAAGAAGACTTATCGACCGGAGATTCGCCGGATTGGAGTTGTCCTTTCCCTTTTTCGGGAGAGGATGCACCACAGCTGTCTTCCAACGCACTGGATAATATGCATTATTCAGAGCGTTGTTAAACAGAGTGGTATAGATGTCTACTGCTTCTTGAGGTAAATGTTGAAGTACAACGTTGGATATGCCATCGACTCCTGCTGATTTCTTCTTCTTTAATGAATCGAAGATGAGCTGTAGCTCCACCTTCGTAATTAACAGGGAACTGGGCCCATTTCGCTCGGCGATTATGGCGTTTGCCAAATAATCTTCATTGAACCCGGAGATAAAATAATGTGTTGACCTTATTGACATCCATTTGTATTCCGCAATAAAAATAACCCTTGGACCATTTTTCAGGATTTTAATGATAAGGGACAGGGTTTAGTAATATGATTGACATGATGCTAGCAAAGCAATACATAAAAGAGGTATAGCCCTATTAGACAAATGAATGATATGATGGAAGTGAGGTATTAGTCTTTTGTTACACTAATTATTACCTCAATCCAGGAAAAATCCTAAAGCAATAGATATAGATGGTCAAGTCCAATTAGTCAGATGAGTGACATGACGGTAACGATGTATCAGGGTCTTGATATATCAATGCACGTATTATAATCGTAAATTTTAATTGCCGGCATTCATCCTTATAGAAATATAGTGCTAACCCTATTTAAATATTTTTAAAATATTTTTATTTCCGTTGACTTTAAACATCCTCAAAATTTATCCCATTCAAAAATTCTAAAGCATCAGATAGAGGGGTCAAGTTCTATTAGTCCGATGATTGACATGATGCTATCGATGCATCAGGGTTTTGATATACCAATGCAAATATCATAATCATAGATTTTAATTGTTGACATCCATCCTTACAGAAATATAGTGTTGATCCTATTTGATTTTTATTTCTGATGACTTTTAACATCCTTTAAATTTATTGAAAGTGTGCTACAAAAATCAGAGGGTCTCTGAAAATGTGTGGATTGTAATGGTCTGCATACAAATACTTATGTTTGTATGAGTATTTTTTTTTGTTTGCCCTCTTTTTTTTTGTATAAATACTTTGAGCATTATCATCATAATCATTAGTTTATAGCAAAAATAAATACAAGCAACATGAATCATCAGGACGCAATAAAAATTACACAACAGATGGAAGAGTGGCTATCAAAATATGGCTGCCAATGCTGGGAGTTCCAGCAGCTTCAGGATGCTGCTTTGGAGGAGGTTGGTAATGTGGATACTACCAACATTTACAGCCTTGTGGCAGTGGCCCACCTGTTGTATTCTTTAAAAATAAAAGCTTATAAAGGGGGGTTTGATGTAAGCCCCCTACCAGCAATACTAACTATTTTTTTTAATTTTATAAAAATTTAATTAAAAAATAAAAAAAATATTAAAAAAATTAACATGTCTTTTTACTTAACGATTTTTTTCTCTCTTCACTCATATGGACCACCTTTTCTGAAAAACTTAACTCTTAAACATCATGTTCTGTTCATGATTTTGTTCAGTTTCAGTTTCGAACGTGAATTTTACGTTTTTGCGTTTTAACGTAAACGTTAATTTTACGTTTTTGCGTTTTAACGTGAACGTGAATTTTACGTTTTAACGTGAATTGTACGTTTTTGCGTTTTAACGTGAACGTGAATTTTACGTATTAACGCGAATTTTACGTTTTTGCGTTCTAACGTGAACGTGAATTTTACGTTTTTGCGTTCTAACGTTTGCTAAGCATGGTCTAGAACCCAAAATAACACCGGTATTTAGCATAGCATAGATCAGAACCCAAATGATACCGGTGATACCGGTGGCCTCGTACCCTCTAGTTTATACTACTATGGTTGTTGGGACACCTTTCGATGCCCCCGCTACCTTTTCTTCTTCCATCTGGTGATTCTCCCACTCAATAAAATTTTCAACTTCAATTTAAAAAAAAACTTCGATATATTTAAGGCCCGGCCGGGGTTCTAACCTACGACCCTCTGTACTGCGGTCCGACGCCACTACAGTTAAGCTGTTAGCACTTATAACAATTGATTAAATAATTGTATACTAATGCACACACGCTTTTATTTTGAAAATACTGCGAAAGTCGCTCAACGTCCACTCGCTTCCACAGTTAGAGATCGATCGGTAAATACTCTGACAGGATTGGTGAATTCATATTTTGTTTATAGATTGCAATCAAAGCCCTACAATTTAAAACAACTTCGTAAATTTCTCTATTGGAAATATGAAAATCTTTAGCAATTAATTCACGATGTTCGACTTACTTCTTTCTTATATTTAAAGTTATATTTCCAAGAAAAATATGACATCTCTTCATGATGAAGAGTCTTTATCAAGATTTTTTTTTATATTTTTTGAAGCAAATATGAAATATTATATTATCGAGATGAAATTAAACTGAAGTTCATAAAAATAGAGAACAACTAAATCCTTTAGGAAAAAGAGAGTAAGTTTATAAAAGATTGGATGGACACTCTAATATGTCACTGCACACGTTGAACTATGATAAATATAGTGGCCCAGGTGAAAGGAATAAATTAAACTGAATTTTAAAGTAAAATTAAATATTATGTAATAACAGAAAAGATTTAAGATTTTCTAGGTGTAGTTTGAAATTGTGGGGAAGTATCTTTTCTGTATTCACAAGATCGGCGCCATTTTGCTCTTCTATTTTGAAACCAAGTTTTAACTTGCCGGCCACTGAGTTTTATTTGTTCTGCCAACCTATTTCTCTCCTCAGGTACTAGATATTTCGAAGTTGAAAAATATTGTTCTAGTTTTTTCGTTTGAAAAGATGTGAATCGAATTTGCCCTCCTTTTCGTTTATTCTCAAAATCAGACGTAAAGGAGCAATAAACACTTGTCCCACCATAAGAGTGTTGATATTCTTGATTATCTGAAAAGACATAAAAGTGCATTTAAATAGATTTATTGAATAGGATTTCATTAATAGGCGTGTTTTATTGGAAAAATTATAGCCAGCACAGTAAAAATTCCCCTAGGTATCAACAAAAAACCCAAAAGCGTCTATAAACAAGGCAGTATAAAAGTGGATATAAAAGTTAAGATATGTTTCGTAAGGTTGAACTAAAAATATTCTTTGGAGGAGGGTAATATTATAAGAAAATAACATTAATTAGAAAAAAATTAATTTAAAAACAACGGCAACACTTACTGTTGGATGCTAATAAAAACAAAATAGTTCTAAAGGCTAAGGCCCAATGACTCCGTCACGCGTTCGACTTCAGCGGCCACAAATAACAGCTCGATTAAAACACATGTATTCTCATGAAGAATCTCCCATAAGCGACTCGCGCGACGTCGGTGGTGGCGTTAAGATTGAAACATTTTTAATATTGTAAAGACTGTCACATTTGTACTACAACGACTCGGATTAGACAGGACACAAACCAGAGAGCTTTGGTGAGCTTTCGAACTTCCAAACCTAAACGTCAAATTGAAAGCTTTGGAAGAGAAATTTATGGGAAATGTCCCCTATGGAAAGCTCTGGAAGCAAATACTAGAACCTTCAAGCTTTTTCGGGAACCTTGTGAAAAGTATAAAAGCACATGTCTGACGGGCAGAGGACGCAGTTTATGTTTAATCGTGAATGAGTAAAGTTGGTTGTAATAAAAGTAAAGTGATGAATTAATTTCAGTGGTGAACTATAAATTGTTTTGGTTGTAAAAGTAAAGTGTTTTATTTTGTAAAGTAAATAAGTGTAGAATTTAAATAAAGTGAATAAGTTTTATTACCGAACCTGAGAAAATATTACATTGGTGTTAGAAGTGGAATTAAACTTATTTTATTTGTGTTTAGAGAGTTTATTGTGCCTTAACAGACAATAATTACAAAAAGTGAACGTGACTGTGAAAGTGAAAATAAAAAAAAGAAAATGGGTACAACTCAAAATGATTTAAATTTAGTTCAACTTAAGGCAGAGCTGAACAAGCGAGGTCTTCCTGCTGCTGCTGCTGGAAGAAAGAATGATCTTATAATTCGTCGGCAAGAAGGTTTAAGAAAACGTGGAGAAAACCCAGACACGATTATATTTGACATTGAAATGGAGGAAGAGCAAGAACAAGCAAGACCATTGGGCATGAGCAGTATGCTGTCTCAGCTGCTCGCCAAATTTGAAGAACAACGCAATGAACAAAAGAATCTTCTTGAATAATTTGATCAACAAAGCCAAGAACAAAAGAATCTTCAAGAACAACAAAGCCAAGAACAAAAGAATCTTCTAGGAAAACAAAGCCAAGAACAAAGGAATCTTTGAAATCTTCTCGAAGGTAAGTTAGAAGCCTTTGATAGCAGAATTATTGCCCTAGAAGAGCGTGTCGATAAACAATTGTTGACTGTCAATAAGCAATTGTTGACAGTAGAAGCAAAGTTCGAAAAGTTCGAAGATAAAATCGAATGCATTACAAAGGAATTGGATAAGGTAAGGAAAAGGAAGGTTCGAGAAAATTCTGGCGACTGTACAAGAAGAAAGGAGAAGCATCCACCAACTTTCGATGGACAAACTTCTATAAGAATCTATAAGAACCAGATTGAGGCAGCCGCGGCAACAAATGGCTGGGACGAGGAAGACAAATATAAAGCTCTGACGCTTGCCCTTAGAGGAACTGCTGCTGAACTACTACAAACCATACCAGCAGATAAGAATGGTAACTTCAGTGCTCTTGTTCAGGCCATTGACAAACGCTTTGGAGATGGCCATATGCAAGAAGTCTTCCGCTTTCAACTCAATACTTGAGTCTAGAATTGAGGAGAAATTCTGCAACAGCTCCAAGCAGACATCGAACGCAGGGGATGAAATCGTCAACCAATTCGCAACAGAAGCCTTTGTCCGTGCTGTATCTGATATCAACCTTCAGCAAGCAATTCGAACTGCTGGAAAATGCACACTTCCTGAGGCATTAGCATTCGCCCTGACTATGGAAGCAGCAGAACAGGCTTCTCAAGGAGTCCATCGAGTAAGAGAAATAGAAATTGAGGAGTGTTCATGCCAGAGAACAGCGTTGCAAAGGAACCAGCGAGATAGACCTGCTCGATGCTGGAATTGTAACTAGACAGACTACCACCGAGAAGACCTGCATGTCAACATTGTGGAAGCAGAAGTGGGAGTAATAACAGCAATACTCCAACTTTACCTGTTTTCCAACCAGAAAACGAGTAAGAACCAACTTCGAGGGGCAGAAGCTGGTTTTTGGGATCGATGGCCCCAGAACCACTAATCAGGTCTCGCAGACTAAACGAAACAATAAAAGTTTGACTGTGGAGGCAATATTAAACGGCAAGAAGCAAGTGGCAACGATCGACACCGGTGCCACTGCTTCCATTGTTCGAAGAGATTTGGTGAAGATGACAGGATGCATAACACCAACACCTACCGTCTGAAAACTGTACAGGAGAGGCAGCCTGAGTGTACGGGGAAGTTCGTCTTACGATCCGTTTGGCGGAACTGGAGTTTTCACATCTGTTTCTGGTAGCAGATATATGTGACGAGTGCATCGTTGGAATCGACTTTATGAAAGAGTACTCCGTGATCCTTGATATCGGGAAGCAAGTTCTTAAGTACCGAAATGTGGAGATTGCTATGGTTTATAGCAATGAAAACACATCAACTCTGAGGACTGTCATTAAGGAAGATGGAAGTGTTCGTTTGGACAAAAATAAAGTGTGATTTGGGTAGCCATAAATATCTTATGGTGGAGCCAGACTCTGAGCAGTCTTCCCAAAAAATCATCCTAGGGAAGACTCTTGTGGCACCTAACAACAACATGGTGCCCGTACGGATACTTAACATCAAACCGTACGAAGTCAAGCTTAGAAAAGGAGAAGTTGTTGGAAAGTGTGAAACAGTATCTGCAATAACTAAAAACACAGAAGAGGACTCTCAGCAATCTGTGGACCCGAAGAAATGGAACTCAAGGCAAAAATTCTCAAGTCATCCAATTTAAGTGAACAACAGCTAAGTGTCGCTGGAAGCCTCCTTCACGAGTACGCTGATATACTTTCTTCGCCCAGTGGGCAGTATGGTCGAACACAACTGGTGCAGCAGTGAATCGACACGGGAGACGGGAGACCAATTCGACAACCAGCAAGACGTCTCCCATTAGCCAAACAAGCAGAAGTTGAAGAGATGATATCGACGATGAAGAAAGATGGGCTTATTGAAAATTCTAAAAGCTCTTGGGCATCCCCAGTCGTCCTTGTCAAAAAGAAGGATGGAAGTTTTCGATTCTGTGTGGACTATCGGAGACTGAACGATGTAACAAAGAAAGACAGTTACTCTCTGCCAAGAATCAGCGACACTTTGCATGCGATAGAAGGCGCAGAATGGTTCTCAACATTGGACTTGAAGAGTGGCTACTGGCAGGTAAAAATCCATGCAGAAGATCGAGAAAAGACGGCTTTCTCCACAGGAAATGGTCTGTGGCAATTCAAAGTAATGCCTATCGGACTGTGCAACGCTCCGGCAACATTTGAGCGTTTGATGGAGTGCCTTTTACAAGGACTTACTTGGAAATCATGTCTGGTCTATCTGGACGATGTCATCGTTTATGTTAAGACATTTGATGAGCATTGTGGAAACCTTAAGGCCGTGTTCCAGAGGCTTCGAGAAGCAAACCTTAAATTAAATCCAGAAAAGTGTGCGTTCTTTAAGTCTGAGGTAAAATACTTGCTTGGGACATATCATCTCGACCCAAGGAGGGAAGGCTGATCCTGCGAAAGCGGACACTGTTAAGAATTGGCCAACTCCACAAGATAAACATCAACTTCTTGGTTTATCTTGGGATCGCGAAAAGTTTGCATCAGCTTACCAAAAAAGGCAAACCATTAAAATGGTCAAGTGAGTGCCAGAAAAGCTTTCAGGTACTCAAGCAGCGCCTATGCAACACACCTGTTCTAGCTTATCCGACACCAGGAAAACCATTTATCATCGATCCAACTCTTAAGGCGTATTGGGCACAATGGAACTCACTTCATGTGCAAGAAGGAGTGCTAAGACGTAAGTGGGAGTCCACAGACGGCAAATCATATGTGATGCAGCTAATCGTACCTCGATCCAAAGTTAATGACGTACTTCAAGAGATACATGAGGGAGCTTCCGAAGTACATTTGGGGATCAATTAGACACTGGAGAAGGTAAGGCTGCGATTCTACTGGCTACATGCAAGAGAAGACGTTGAAAAATGGGGCCGAAAATGTGATACTTGTGCTGGTAGGCAAAACAGGTAGGTACAGGTAGGCAAAAATCCAGAGTAAAATGCAGCAGTATAACGTGGGCACGCCTTTTGAGAGGATTGCAATAGACGTTGCATGACCTTTTCCAGAAACCGAAAGTGGCACCGGTACATCCAGGTAGTAATGGACTACTTCAGCAAGTGGCCTGAGGCATTTGCCATCCCAAATCAGGAAACCATAACAGCCGTGGATCAGATTGTTTTCTACTAGATAAGCATGTTTGGCGTACTGATGGAACTACATTCAGATCAAGGAAGAAACTTCGAGTCCAAAATCTTTCAGGAAGTTTGTACACTCCTTGTCATCAAAAAGACGAGGACAACACCGCTTCATCCACAATCTGATGGAATGGTTGAATGATTCAACAGGACCCTTAAAGAACACCTTTCCAAAGTGTTAAGCGACAACCAACGTGACTGGGATCGGCATATTCCATTATTCTTGATGGCCTATCAAAGTGCAGTACATAGCTCAACAGGACATACACCAGATCAGAAATCCTGCTCGGGAACAATATGAACAACTTTCATTTTACCTTTCACGTCAGGACAAGGGCAAATATAAAGCTATCAAAGCAACAGTTCTCCAAGCGGGAGAACTTGAGTGGTTTTATAATCCCCACCGTCGAAGGGACTTTCACCGAAACTTCAACTGTTACTGTTGTAACACGAATAAACGATGTCGTCTACCGTATTCAGAGAGGACTTAGAGGTAAAATGAGAGTAGTTCACAGTGACCGTTTACACCGTTATAATGGTGAAGGATGTGAAAGATTTGTAAGGGACGATCAATCTTAAGGAGGGGGCAGTGTAACGACTGTCACATTTGTACTACAACGACTCTCGAATAAAAGACAACTCCCGAAAAAAAAAACACCGAATTTCGGATTAGACAGGACACAAACCAACCTATGGAGAGCTTTGGTGAGCTTTCGAACATCCAATACTAAATGTCAAATTAAAAGCCTTGGAAAGGGAAATTTATGGGAAATGTTGCCTATGGAATGCTCTGGAAGCAAATACTAGAACCTTCCAGATTTTTCGGGAACCTTTCGAAAAATATAAAAGGACATGTCTGACCGGCAGAGGACTCAGTTTATTTTTAATCGTGAATGCGTAAAGTTGGTTGTAATAAAAGTAAAGTGGTGAATTGATTTCAGTGTTGAACAATAAATTGTTTTGTGTTAAGAAAAGTAAAGTGTTTTTATTTTGTAAAGTAAATACGTGGAGAATTTAAATAAAGTGAATAAGTTTTATTAATGAACCTGAGAAAATATTATAATATTAACGCACTTATCGACTTTGATATTTGATGTATTTGATTTTAGTTCTTACTCATTTCAAAAGTTAATTATTTTTTGTGACTTTTAAAACAAAAATAGATAATTCTGAAGGTAGCAATAAAGAATTAAAGATGTCTGTGATTATCACTAGCAAAAAAATATTTCCATATATTTGAAGATATTATACACAATGTAGATTATGAATGTCAATTTTAAATAAAATTAAATGTTTTTTTTCAGTTTCGTACTTTTATACATTTATGTAAACAAAGCAACGGAAATAAGGAACTTCTTTGCCGCCAAAAACCAACAACGGATAACGCACGACGGATTCATTGGGCCATGGAAAAATGTCGAGTATGTCAAAGTCAAAGTTGTCAGTTCAAAGTATTAAAGTACAACGCATGACGGATTCATTGGGCCATAGCCTTAATTAATTCAATTTTACTATATATTTCTTAGAGCTAATATAATTAGAGTCTTGAAGAATAAGATGAATTGTGAGACAGTCATATATTCATATATCATTTAAGGCCACCTTACACGATAGTATAAGTTATATGATCTGTCATTATATTTTCTGTATGATTTCTCATATGAGCTGTCATTTAAAGTCAAGTCATACGCTTATAATTTGTTTATGTTTACACGTCTTTACTTCGCATTTGATTTTTCCTATGGTTATCTGTCAAAGCCAAAATAAAAGAAAAAAAGTCATAAACAAATAAATTTTTGTGGAGCAAAACTACTTTTTATGAATTATCTATTGTTATTCTCATTCAAAATAGATTTTTTTGTAGAAATATTTTTATTTTCAATACTCTGAATTCACTACTTTCCATGAAAATAAAAAATCTCGTTTGACTTCACAAATTGAATTAGCTGGAGTTCTAATGTCAAAAAAGTATGCTTTTTGCTTTTGAGAAGTCATATGAGATATAAGAGTGTGTTCAGATGATATGGTATGAATTTTTGTACAGGTCATACGAGAAGTCAAGACTTCTATAATCGTGTAAAGTGGCCTTTAGAAAAGATCCATTGACAGGCTTAAGGCCTCAATCAAATGATTTGTAAAGTGAAGATTTAAGGTCATGTCTGAATGGATGCGACAATTCTCCCACACAAAATCTTTTGAATAAGCTGGAGGCCTTTGAGGTTTGTTCTTGTTTCGTTAAGTTGGTCCTGGTTGAGTTCGTTCTTGGTGAGTTACTAGTTCTGGTTGAATTTGATTATCGTTTGAATTGGAATAATTATTTGTCGATTGTTCTTGTTCTTCCAATTAAGTTTCAGTATTTGTTTGATCTGGTGAATTTTGAATGTCTAACTATATTGAAAATAATAAGCTTGAATGTTTCTTTCCAGTTCTGTTTCATTCAGTTTGTTTTTATTTTGTATATTGCAAAAGTTACTTTCTTTTTCGTAATTGATTTATATGTCGTTTTAATGTATATCCGCTTTGTATTTGTATTTGGTAATGAAGTCTTCCAAGCGATGTTTCCAAATTTCCATATTAACTTGTCGTTGGTATAAAATCTTGCTTGTACTCGTGCTCCCACACAAATTTGCCTTGATTTGAAATTTGTTTGAATATTTTTCTTCTGTGCCACAGGTCAAATTGCATCAAGTTGAGTCCGAATATTACTATGTAAATACATTTCAGCTGGTGTTAAGTTGTTTACTAAAGGTGTTGCACGATATCGAAACAACATTTCTAACTTTAAATTGAATTGATGTATGTTCATCTTGCATGGTAATAAGTCGATTTCTTAATGTTTGGACTTTCCGCTCGGCTAAGCCATTTGTAACTGGATAATCTGGTGCGATAAATGTTTTGAATAATTCCACTCTTCGAACAAAACTGTATTCATCACTCGTAAAAATTGTAGCATTATCTGATACCATAACTTATGAGAATCCATGAAAAGCAAAAATATCGTTTAACATTTCAATACTTGACTTTGATGTTGGTGAATTACGGCATACGAGTATATTGATTTTGGCCCATCTTCACTTTGCGTCAACGTCTATTAAGAAATTATGATTTTGAAATGGGGCAGCATAGTCGATATGTATTCGATCCCAATTTTTTTTCTGGCTCGTCCCAAGGATGGAATTCAGCTCTTGTTGGATTTGATATTATTTTAACACACTTTTCACATGATTTTGATAAATGTTCGATGTGACAATTCCTTTCCAATAAACATGTCGTCTAACGAGTTGTTTCATTTTTGTTATTTCGACGTGTATTCTATGAAGTTCTTTTAATATTTGTATTCGCAGTATAGTAGGAAAAATATTTACTCGTTGTCCTTTAAATAATATACCTTCTTCAAAGGTGTATTCAAAAGCGATTTCGATGGTATGTTGTCTGATTCCTAAAAGTTGAATGTCACGTTTGGTTTCTCTTTAAATTACATAGGCATTAATAAATTCGGTTGTTGAAATTTAATTGATGGAAGTTAGGCACTATTGATTCATTTCATAATTGATTCTCATATCTTCTGATTCATGATTTTGAATTTATTGGTGTCCTGGAAAGGCAATCAGTACCACGGCGTATACAAGGGGGGGGTCACGGGGTCATGACCCCCCCCGAGAACTCAAAAGATATACGCAAAAAATAATAAGAAAAGCAAAAATATTTGCAATCGGAAAATATAATTTGAAAAAAAATATTTTTGTATAGCTTTGGAATAGGCTACCTATTCATTATTGGTAAAGTTTATTTACCTTCTCCTATCAACATTTACAAGCCATTGCCTGAATAATACTATTGGGGTTTTATTGTCGAAATTAAACAATTTTTTTTGTTGGTTAAAATGTATCAAATAGACGATTTTAACCACTTGCATTCAGAAAATTTTAGCATTGATGTATTTTTTGATTCAAAATCAATTTGGTAGATCTACGTTTTTGGCAGATATACACTCTTTAATTCTCAAAGTATTTTCAATATTGTTTTTGATCGGTTTAACTTACTTATTTTGTGAGAATTTTGTTCAAAATATCAAGGAAATCATCTTCGATAAAAAAAAATATAAATGAATGAATGGATAAAAAAAACTAACAGACGATATTATACGAATATTACAATGAAAAACAAAAAATTTTTTTTAAACCGTATTCGATACACCAGGGCCGTTCCGACTCAAACCCAGTACCAACTTGTTTCAGTATTGGTTACGTACGAATTACCAGCAAAAAAGGCGATTTAACTAGTTGAAATGTCGGTTTATATCGACTTTTTTGCATGTAAGAATACCTATTTTGGTTACTAGTTCATAAAATTTTTAGCTTCGAACTTAGACAAAAAGTCAGCAGCCTAAAAAGAAAGTCGAAAAAAGGATCGACTTTTATCGAATTTTCGATTTTTCTTCCCAATATTTAGTACATAGAAAAAAAGTTGATATAAATTGATTTTTTAACCTGTCGACATTTTTATTTTTAGTTCGATATTTTTTCTATTGTTAATTTCATTCCAACGCAACGTAACTTAAAATACATCGCTCTGCTTGGAATGTTTGAATGAAATCAACAAAAACTCTAATCATACATTCTTGTCTGACTTTTAAACACGAATTTAACAGTTACTATAAATTTTGGATTATGTTTAAAATACATTTTCTTTTGATCGTATCGATCGTATATTCGATTGATGACAATCTAACGCAAGTTAAGCGTTCTTTTAAACATTATTTCCTAAACTATGAATTGATCACAATATCGGTCAGTCAAAGTCAATTTGTTCGTGAAATGAACGTCGTTTTTTTGACGCAGAAAGCGTCATGACAAATAATATGTAACCGTCCTGTTTGTTGAAAATTTGTTTTCATCAACGCCAGTCAATTTACTTGCTAAGGCTTTTGACGTTTACAAACATGCTCTCTGCCTTTTCAATAATCATCAACTCGATTTTTGTACTGCTCAGTTGCACCGTAGATGATGTATTGACTATTGAACACAATACTAACGCTGTAAAATTTGTATTTGCATTTTTTAAGAGAAGACTTTTGCAGTTTGCGTTAACGAATATTCCGCAAACACATTTCATCGCACCATTCATGGAACGTGGCGAGCCATTCGCAGTACGGCATGGCCCCCTTCATAGGAAGGCACCTGGGGCATTTGCTCCAGTGCCCCACCCATAGACACAGCCCTGTCATACACCCTAAAAACATTTTTTGATTGAGATCTGATCTGCGGCTAATATTTCACATGTTCATTTTCAGGCTTCAATAAAAACAAATTGTGGAAGCTTAGAATTTTGGTCTCCAATAAAAGAGTGGTTCTAACTACCACAATTTTTTATTGATAAATGAGAAAATTATCCCCTCATTATAATCCCTTTATCAGATTAAAAAAAAAAATGTATGCAAACTGTCGCTTTAAACTGTCTTCAAACGTAAGATATTAAGAAAAATATTAAAAAATATTAATATTAAGTAAAATATTATGATTAACATCTCCAAAGCCTACATATTTTTTAGCGTGCACAAAAAATCCATACGAAATATTTTTGGTACACAACCTCAAGATCATATTAAAATTCGGGAGTGGATCAAAATTTGGTTTCCAAAACTCAGCTCTTCAAAATTTGTGTTTTACCCAGAAAATAATAAGGGTATTCATGCAACGTCGTAAGTTTACAAATTGTGTAAAAAGTATGCATGAACGACCTTTGTTATACTTTTGATTAAATGCTAGGTAATTCAATCAGAGTAAGAGTCACAATGACGTTTGGATAAGCTTAACCAGTTTGGTTTATTTTACGAACAAAATCCCTTGATAACTTTAACAAAATTGTGTGAATCACTTCCCATACAAAATTTAACAATTCATTAACCAAAAGATAAATTTAACAAATTTGTAAACTTATCTACGGTTTTACGAAATTGCATGAATATCCTTAATATAAAAACGTGTAAGGTTTGCCAGCAAATAATAATATAGTAGACGCTCGATTTAGTAAATCTAAAAAAATTAACTATATTGAACACACAAAATTATATATAAAAACATATTTTTTGTTTTACAAAAATATCCCGAAAGAATTTAACATTGCTTAAGGACACTAAACAAGTGTTTCTTTTTTTTAAACCTCATTGAAAGCTTGCGAAAAAGTTAACAATCTCGAAAGAGTGAACAGGCTGGTTTTATTACCTTACTATATCGAGCGTCTACTGTATTTTATTTTAAGATCATTAAAAAGTAATTGAAAAAAGAAGAAAAATTACGCCCTTTTTACAATTTCCAAACTTCTCTTTATTTTGCCAAAATTATGTTAACGGAATTTGGAGAATATTGAGAAACAAAATTTCGAAAGAAAAGTTTTGCAAAACGAGTTTTGACCTTGCTAAAATTTCGACCCCAACTCTTTATAATTAAAAAAAAAATGGTAACATTTGTGGGACCAGCAAAAATTTATTCCAAAAAAAGTACAAAACGGGAAAAAAAATGGAAACCATGGATCAGTCTTTTTATTAATAAATTTATAAGAACTGAATTGGGTTTTTTGTTTTGGTATGACCCCCCCCAAGAAATGGAGCTGTATACGCCGCTGAATCAGTATCAATACTTTCAATTCCCTTTTTGAAAACTACTTCATAATCGAGTGCTGAAAGAAAAGTTGCATATAAAAATAACTGACCAGATGTCATTCTCATTAGTGGTAACTTTGCATTGTGATAGAATATTCGAGTTAAGGGGCGCTTGTCGGTAGCTAGTTTGAAATGTCGGAAAAATAAATAATTGAAAAAATGATTTACTGAAAGTACAATTGCAAGTGCGTCTCGGTCTAATTGCGAATAATGCTGCTCGGATTTCGTCAGCGATCTGGATGCAAATGCAATCGGCTGTTCTTGACCATTAACTTTATGAGACAACACGCCTGCAATTCCCACAGGCCTTGCGTCACATGATAGAACAAATGGGAAAGCTGGATCATATGGAGTTAAAGTACGGTTACTTGTTTGAATTTGATAAATGCTTTTTCGCATGACCATGTCCAGTTGAATTTTGCATTCTTTCGAATGAGTTGTCTAAGAGGATTTGTGATTGAAGAAATACCTGGTAAAAATTTAGAGTAGTATGTTACCATACCTAGAAAACATCGTACTGTTTCTATATGCGATGGTCTTGGTATGTCTATATTTCCTTTTATTTTTACCGGCCTTTTTGAAATTGTATTTAATTCGTTCCATTTCACGGAGAGCATACGGCACATCTCTTTTTTTAAAGAAAATTGGCTTATTTTTTTCACAAAGTCTCAATGATACTTTTACGTTAGGAATACAACCAACTTTTGGTATGAAAAGTTTGGAATATTCTGACATAATGTTTTCAATTTCAGTGGTTGAATTAATATATGATATAGGTATTTGAATTGAGGTTATCTTTTAAATCATATTGATTTCTTGAAGATTTATATTTGTGTTGAATCCATGTACGTCCGATTAAAGCATCATACTCTTCTGGGACAATGTATGATTCTTCACGAGAAATATTTCCATTGTATTCTATGTTGACATAAACCTTACTTACTATCTGACTATGATGTTTGAAATTAATTTAAGGAAATATAACATAGGTACCTATTAAAGAAAATTATCTACTTTAAATTTATATTTATGAAATTAGTTTTCATGTGTAGCCATATATTTAAACAAAATGGTCTCAAAGTTACGGGTGTCAATAAGTCTCCTGATGCTTTGTGGTAGCGGGTTAAGCAATCTAATGGCATGGATGAAAAATTGCATTTCAGTTATACGGCATGTAAATCGAGGTTGTATTAATATAATAGCACTTGGTGTTCTTGCAGAAGACAAGAGGTTATATAAATATAATGGCTCTTTCGTGATTATAAGTTTGTACAAAAAAATAAGTGTTCGGTAATTAATGTATGTGTGGATTGTGCATCCCAATATTGTTTTAGAAAAACTTCGAACGTGATCACGCTTTTTAAGATTATACACGTATCTTACAATGTTGTTATAAGCAATTACTAATTTACGCTTAGTTTCAGCACTTTGATAACAACAAATTTCGCAATCATAAGTTATTATAGGAACTATTAGTGATTTAATTAGCAATAATTTAGTACCAAGAGGTGTGAAATGTTGCGAAAATAAAAGACTCCTAAGAACTCCATATATTCTGCCGATAATTTGTTGAATGTGGTGAATGCCTGAATGGATGCGACGCTTACAGTACTGTTTTTCAGCTTCTTGGGAAGCCAGAAGTCCATTTTTAGGTCTTATTTTCAAATTAAGTTCTTAATAAATAAATTCAGCAAAAATTGTTTTCATATAAAAAAAAATTTAATTTTTTTTTGGAAATTTTGAGTTGAAACAAGCTTTTTCCTAAACTGTTCTCCAAGAAACATTATTTTTAAAACAAACCGTAAGAATGGACTTCTAGCTTTTCATTGCAACACAATATTGTAAGTATTTCCATTGTTTTTAAATTAATTTTCTCCTATTTAATGTAATTTTTTTGTAACTCTGCCCCTCCCTTCCAAGTGGGGGGAAATATTACCCCCCTCCCGTAATATTTTTTTCCTGTCTACTTTCAACCTAAATGCTCAGAATTTTTTTGCAGATTGTACCTACGCAAATCACCAAGTCTACAAAAAAAAACAAGGAAACCATACAGCGACTGTAGTAGATGAAAATAAAAATCTGAAAAAATTAGGGAATTATTTTAACTTCATTTAGAGTCATTTAGGGCCATCAAAGATGACTTTTTTCTAACGATCACCCTAACGCACACATAATAAGACATTAATAATGATCTACAATAACTTTTTATTTTTTGACTGATATTTATTATTTCTCCAAAACCGCTGTCACACGTATAACAGATTAAAATAGTAAAACGAAGCTTACAGGATTTAAAGATCAAGGTTAGTACTAAATGTCCCGCAAGTTTCATTTTTAGTCATCTAGTCAAACATTTCGATATTCATATCATACTATAGTCTAAAACTTCGATTTTTCAAAAGCGGTAGCGGATCTAGGATTTGGCTGTGGGGGGCTATTTTTGTTTAATTCTCTCAATCCTAATTGTTGTTATCTATGCCGGTGGTTGAATCAAACCTGCTGAATTTTAGCTCCTATTTTAACATACAATTTGTGGAGAAAATATATTATAAGACAGCTGCTATTCTCTAAAAACAATTTTATTCAACCATTTCAAAGAATTTGTTTCCGATACATATAGAAGACTTAGATGGAAATGCGAATTTTCAAGGATATTTTAAAGATGCCTTTGGAATTGTTAATATATCTTTGAGCTGCAAAAACAAACTGATATACAATCTTTCGATTTAATTTTAAGAACACGGACTGTAAAATGAACAAAAATTATTTGATGCGGTTGCAAGAGAACATTATATGCAATATGGATACCAAAGTTTTGTGAAACACAATTTTTGTAGCTATAAGCTCAAAAACAGTTCTTGGCTCGACTCACCCAAAAGATATCAACAGATAAGCTAAGGAAAAAGGTGACATTACTTCCCAAAACTACCCATTTTAGTCCAAATTTCAACCAATTTAATTTTTTTTATATGGACTCTGACAGAACTTTCAACAAAAATGGGTAGAAATTGGCAGTTTTGGGAAGTACACGAACAGATCTATTTACTCTTGTGGTCAAATTCAAAAAGTTATATTATGTTTTATTCAATTGATGAATTAATTCCTTAATTAAGGATTAAGCTAAAACCAATATAAAGCTTTATTGAAAATTTTAACTGAAAAGGAATTTTCATTTTACTTTTATCAATATTTTTTACTTAAAACAGATAATTAGATCTAAATTCCGGCTTTTCAATTACTGAATCCTCATTTGAATTTGAAAAAACACAGTAAAAGTTAAAAAATGTTCAACTATTGCAGCATTTTTGGTATCTGTTCCAGTTCTGTCTTGAATTCTTTTCAGGCAGTAAGTTGTTGTTAAGCCCCAACACCATTTTCTTGAAGCTTGGGAAAACAACAGGTTACATGTAAAATTGATCAGCCCCTACCTTCTTTATTTTCATTTAGGAGGGTTTTGTGTGTAAATGGAAATCTACACAAGTGCAGTACATGCTGCGAACTATACATCAATTTATATTTCCCATATAAAATTTGACTGTTCATTAACCAAAAGATAAAATTATCCAATTTTTAAATTTATCTAGGGTTTTACGAAGAAATTTTGTAGGCATAAATTGCTAAGTCCCAACCTTAATTTTTCGTCTTTCTTTTAGGGCTTGCAATATATAGAGCCTACGCACATTCAATTTGCTTTGTTTTTTCTATCTTTTTCCATCCAATTTTCTCAGGGCTTAAAAAAAATGTATTTTCATTATAATTTTTAAGCCCCAACCTTGTATTGATAGTACACAAGTTCCTTAGGGCTTGGAAAAACACAGCTTACATATACATACATACATTATTTAGCCCCCATCTTGAATAAAAAACTGTAACATCATAATGTATTGCATTTAGCTATTAAATTATTTTATCAAATCGGCTGTGGGGGGGGGGGCTTCAACCCCTATAGCCACCTCTGGATCCGCCACTGTGAACGAGTCAATTTTAGGTTTGACTTCTTTTACAATATATTCAATATTCAACTGATATTGATGTTCAAGAAAAATTGTGAAGTTGCGATCAATTAAGCAACCACTAAAAATATCATGAAAGCTTCAGCCATGATCAGCGTCATCAAACCACCGATTATCTTGCTGAGAAAAAAAATCGTCGAAAATACAAAATTTTAAAATCCTGAGCTTTATAAATATATGCAACTTATTCTTATGGCATCAATATACACAATAGTTCAGTTATAATTATTTTTAATATAAAAATTGTGGGTTTGTTTTGATTTTTGTCCTGCTTTATGTTTTCGGGAGTGCTCAATCCGAATTTGTGGTTGAATACTATAATTCCGTGACGCAGCTTGAAAAAAAAACTATGCCGAAATGCCCATTGGGGCTCCAGCCTTAATTATATAATGTCGTATTTTTGTTGTATGCGCAAAACAACATTAGGTAGATGAAGACGAAGACTAACAACTGAATAATATTTCTCGACGATGAATGAATTTATTTCAAAGATTGAAAAAAGAAAAATCATCATACTTAAGAATGGCTACACAAATATATTTCAAAAAAATATCTCAAGAAATAATACAACCTCAAATTTGCCTAAAAATATCGAATATCTCAAAATCGTGAAGTGCTAGGGCAGTTCTGAGATTCGAATTCATACCATCGTGGCTTATAGTAGAAACAAAAATTCATACTTTGTCATACTGTGTAATCAATTAGTGTTTTGGAGTGGATTTTCGCAAACAGTAAAAGTACCTCAATTTTCAACTAGCCGTTGGGTTGTCGCAAAAAACCTTGAGCGGAGATGAATAACTTAAAAAAATGCAGTTTTTGTTTTTTTTTTTCAGTATTGTGTAATGAAATTTAGGATAAGTTTAGCTTTACATCGTTTTTTACATTGTCCATCAAAACGCTTGTGTGCACGTGTCAATATTGACAATTAGATTGTCATCTGTGTTTAAATATTTTGTTTTATAATTTGTGTCAGTCTTTCTTCAATAATCAAAATAAATGCACTGATCAACGAATTGTATTGATAAACACGCCCAGACTTAAAAATTATTGTTCTGTTGAACACCTTTGTTGATTCCCTTATCATTTGATTGGGTTAGGCTCTGGTTAACAAAAATTGAACAATATTGTTGATTAGCACGTCCTTATTTTGCTTAAATAAAAGGATACTTCTTGTTCCTCTTCATTGCGGTAACACTAAATTTGAATGTCAATAATGTAAGAGAGTGGCACAATATTGTCTATGATTGCATTGTATCAGATGCATCTTGACAGGGCTAGCGAGTCAACTTCAAGAAATATTTATAGAAATTTAAGTCTAAATTTGGGTGAAAATAATTATCTTAGAAGGGACCCTTCTAACATGGATATGAGACTTATCTTTAAAGTCAGATCGGAAGTTCTAGAACTTAATTTCAGACCATATCGAAGAGACATACAACCCATTTTCTCTCTATGCTACTTGATCCAAAATGACGATGTTCTAAATTTCATAGCAATTTGTTCTATTCGCCAAGAAATATGAAGACTGTATTTTAACAAGAGTTTTTTAACGTTTAATGAATGTATCAGTGCTCTTAATGGAAACTGTAGATGGAAGTTGCTGGTACTATATATTTTTCATGTAAAATACTATAGAAATACACATCTGAATCTGTTGTGAATAAAACACACTACATAGATATGTTTTAGCTAAACTAAAAGCCTATTTTAATTTTTCTTAATTCAAAAACATTTTCCCCATTTTTTGTTTTAGTTAAACTAAAAGCCTTTTTAAAAGATATTGCTGATTTAATCTCTACATGTTTAAATATAGAGCTTGTTTTTACCTTTCATCATTTAACTTAAATTTACCCTTTTTTGTTTTAGCTAAACTAAAACTATTTCAAATAGTCAATATTTCCACATTTTAAAATTGTTAACTTTTAATATTTGTAATTTTTTTTTAATATTTAAAATTCGTAAAAATTCAAATCGTTAATTTCGGGAAATTTTGTTCATATAATCTAGCTTATGGATTTTTCTTTTTTGAACTTAAATACTATATTATTCAATTAAATTTTTCTGATTTGTATGTTAAAATGATATTGTAACGACTGCCACATTTGTACTATAACGACTCTCGAATGAAGTATAACCACTCTCGAATAAAAGAAACACCGAATTTCGGACTAGACAGGACACAAACCAACGAACGGAGAGCTTTGGTAAGCTTTTGAAATTCCAATACTAAACGTTAAATTGAAAGCTTCGGAAAGGGAAATTTATGGGAAATTTCCCCAATGGAAAGCTCTGGAAGCCAAAACTAGAACCTTCCAGCTTTTTCGTGAACCTTGTGAAGAGTATAAAAGCACATGTCTGACCGGCAGAGGACGCAGTTTATTTTTAATCGTGAATAAGTGAAGTTGGTTGTAATAAAAGTAAAGTGGTGAATTAATTTCAGTGGTGAACAATAAATTGTTTTGTGGTTGTAAAAGTAAAGTGTTTTATTTTGTAAAGTAAATAAAGTGAATAAGTTTTATTAACGAACCTGAGAAAATATTACATTGGTGTTAGAAGTGGAATAAAACTTAGTTTATTTGTGTTTAGATAGTTTATTGTGCTTTAACAGACACCAATTACAAAAAACGAACGTGACTGTGAAAGTGAAAATAAAAAACAGACAATGGGTACAACTCTAAATGATCTATATTTAGTGGAGCTTAAGGCAGAGCTGATCAAGCAAGGTCTTCCTACTGCTGGAAAAAAAAATAATCTTATAATTCGTCTGCAAGAGGGTTTAAGAAAACGTGGAGAAAACCCAGACACGATTATATTTGACATTGAAATGGAGGAAGAGCAAGAACAAGCAAGACCATTGGACATGAGCAGTATGCTGTCTCAGCTGCTCGCCAAATTTGAAGAACAACGCAATGAACAAAAGAATCTTCTCGAACGATTCGAGCAACAAAGCCAAGAACAACGCAATGATTAAAAGAATCTTCTTGAACGATTTGATCAACAAAGCCAAGAACAAAAGAATCTTCTTGAACGATTTGATCAACAAAGCCAAAAATAAAAGAATCTTCTAGATCAACAAAGACAAGAACAAAAGAATCTTCTAGAACAACAAGGCCAAGAACAAAGGAATCTTCGAAATCTTCTCGAAGGTAAGTTTGAAGCCTTTGACAACAGAATTATTGCCCGTGACGAGCGTGTCGATAAACAATTTTTGAATGTCTATAAGCAATTGTCGACAGTAGAAGCAAAGTTCGAAAAGTTCGGAGATAAAATCGAATGCATTACAAAATAATTGGATAAAGTAAGGAAAATGAAGCTTCGAGAAAATTCTGGTGACTGTCCAAGAAGAAAGGAGATGCATCCACTTACTTTCGATGGACAAACTTCTATAAGAATCTATAAGAAGCAGTTTGAGGCAGCCACGGCAACAAATGGCTGGGACGAGAGGACAAATATAAAGCTCTGACGCTTGCCCTTAGAGGAACTGCTGCTGAACTACTACAAACCATACCAGCAGATAAGAATGGCAACTTCAGTGCTCTTGTTAAGGCCATTGACGAACGCTTTGGAGATGGCCATATGCAAGAAGTCTTCCGCTTTCAACTCAATACTTGAGTCTAGAATTGAGGAGAAACTCTGCAACAGCTCCAAGCAGACATCGAACGGTTGGGACATCTGGAATATTGACTGCAGGGGATGAAATCATCAACCAATTCGCAACAGAAGCCTTTGTCCATGCTGTATCTGATATCAACCTTCAGCGAGCAATTCGAACTGCTGGAAAACGGACACTTCCTGAGGCATTAGCATTCGCCCTGACTATGGAAGCAGCAGAACAGGCTTCTCAAGGAGTCCATCGAGTAAGAGAAATAGAAGTTGAGGAGTGTTGAGGAGAGAACAATTTTGCAAAGGAACCATCGAGATGGACCGGCTCCATGCTGGAATTGTAACAAGACAGGACATCTCCAACGTCAGTGCAGACTACCACCTAGAAGACCTGCATGTCAACATTGTGGATGCAGAAACGGAAACAATAACATCAATACTCCGACTCTAGCTTTTTTTCCAAATGGGAAACCTAGAAACCTTAAGAACCAACTTCGAGGGGCAAAAGCTGGTTTCTGGTATCGATGGCCCCAGAACCACTAATCAGGTCTCGCAGACTAAACGAAACAATAAAAGTCTGACTGTGGAGGCAATATTTAATGGCAAGAAACAAGTGGCTACGATCGACACTGGTGCCACAGCCTCCATTGTTCGAAGAGACTTAGTGAAGATGTCATGGCTGCATAACACCAACACCTACCGTCTGAAAACTGCAACCGGAGAGGCAGTCAGAGTGTACGGGGAGTTTCGTCTTACGATCCGTTTGGTAGAACTGGAGTTTTTACATCTGTTTCTGGTAGCAGATATATGTGACGAGTGCATCGTTGGAATCGACTTTATGAAAGAGCACGGACTAATCCTTGATATCGGGAAGTTAATTCTTAAATATCGAAATGTGGAAATTGCTATGGTTAATGGCAATGAAAACACATCAACTCTGAGGACTGTCATTAAGGAAGATATATGCCTGCTACCTTCTTCATAAGTGTTCGTTTGGACAAAAATAAAGGGTAATTTGGGTGGCCATCGATACCCTATGGTGGAACCAGACTCTGAGCAGTCTTCCCAAAACATCATCCTAGGGAAGACTCTTGTGGCACCTAACAACAACATGGTGCCCGTACGGATACTTAACATCAAACCGTACAAAGCCAAGCTGAGAAAAGGAGCAGTTGTTGGAAAGTGTGAATCAGTGTCCGCTATAACTAAGATCACAGAAGTGGACACTCAACAATCTGTGAACCTGAGCAAATTGAACTCTATGAAAGCAAAAATTTTCATGTCATCCAATTTAAGTGAACAACAGCTAAGTGTCGCTGGAAGCCTCCTTCACGAGTACGCTGATATACTTTCTTCTTCTTCTTTCTTCTTCAGTATGGTCGAACAGAACTGGTGCAGCATCGAATCGAAACAGGAGACGCTAGACCAATTCGACAGCCAGCTCCCATTAGCTAAACAATTTGAAGTTGAAGAGATGATATCGACGATGAAGAAAGATGGGCTTATCGAAAATTCTAAAAGCCCTTGGGCATCCCCAGTCGTCCTTGTCAAAAAGAAGGATGGAAGTACTCGATTCTGTGTGGACTATCGGAGGCTGAACGATGTGACAAAGAAAGACAGTTACTCTCTGCCAAGAATCAGCGACACTTTGCATGCGATAGAAGGAGCAGAATGGTTCTCAACATTGGACTTGAAGAGTGGCTACTGGCAGGTAAAAATCCATTCAGAAGATCGAGAAAAGACGGCTTTCACCACAGGAAATGGTCTGTGGCAATTCAAAGTAATGCCTATCAGACTGTGCAACGCTCCGGCAACATTTGAGCGTTTGATGGAGTGCCTTTTGCAAGGACTTACTTGGAACTCAAGCCTGGTCTATCAGGACGATGTTAAAACATTTGATGAGCATTGTGGAAACCTTAAGGCTGTGTTCCAGAGGCTTCGAGAAGCAAACTTGAAATTAAATGCAGACAAGTGTGCATTCTTCAAGTCTGAGGTAAAATACTTGGGACAAATCATCTCGTCCCAAGGAGTGAAGGCTGATCCTGCGAAAGCGGACACTGTTAAGAATTGGCCAACTCCACAAGATAAACATCAACTTCGGAGCTTTCTGGGTCTAGCCACGTACTATTGTCGTTTTTTTAAGGATTTTGCTGGGATTGCGAAAAGTTTGCATCAGATTACCGAAAAAGGCAAACTATTCAAATGGTCAAGTGAGTGCCAGAAAAGCTTTCAGGTACTTAAGCAGCACCTATGCAATACACCTGTTTTGGCCTATCCGACACCAGGAAAACCATTCATCATCGAAGCTGATGCAAGTAGCGTGGGAATTGGAGCCGTACTGTCGCAAGTTCATGATGGAGAAGAGAAGGTCATCGCCTATTACAGCAAGGTACTCTCAAAGCCAGAAAGAAATTATTGTGTGACCAGAAGAGAACTGCTAGCTAAAATATCGCCTACAAATCACTTCCATAAGTACATCTATGCACAGAAGTTCCTTCTTCGAACGGACCATGGCGCACTAAATTGGCTTTTGAACTTCAAAAATCCAGAAGGTCAAGTGGCAAGGTGAATCGAGAGATTGCAAACATACGACTACCAGATTCAACATCGAAAAGGAAGATAACACTCAAACGCAGATACCTTATCTTGGAGACCATGCAAACCGGACTGCAAGCATTGCACACGTCAAGAAGAAAAGGAGGTAGCTGCCATCTAGCGATTAAGAATCAATCCCATTTACGGTTGGAGTAATGAAGAACTGAAGACCGCCCAACAAGAAGACTCGGATATTGAAACCATTCTGGCATGAAAAGAACACCAGGAGAAACCAGAATGGGGTGACATCTCCGATAGAAGTCCAACTCTTAAGGCGTATTGGGCACAATGGAACTCACTTCATGTGCAAGAAGGAGTGCTAAGACGTAAGTGGGAGTCCACGGATGGCAAATCATATGTGATGCAGCTAATCGTACCTCGATCCAAAGTTAATGACGTTCTTCAAGAGATGCATGAGGGAGCTTCCGGAGGACATTTTGGGACCAATAAGATACTGGAGAAGGTAAGGCAGCGATTCTACTGGCTACATGCAAGAGAAGACGTTGAAAAATGGTGCCAAAAATGTGATACTTGTGCTGCAAGCAAGGGACCAAGCTGAAAAATCCAGAGTAAAATGCAGCAGTATAACGTGGGCATGCCTTTTGAGAGGATTGCAATAGACGTTGCATGACCTTTTCCCGAAACCGAAAGTGGCATCGGTACATCCTGGTAGTAATGGACTACTTCAGCAAGTGGCCTGAGGCATTTGCCATCCCAAACCAGGAAACCAAAACAGTCGTGGATCAGATTGTTTTCAACTGGATTAGCTGGTTTGGTGTGCCGATGGAACTTCATTCAGATCAAGGAAGAAACTTCGAGTCCAAAACCTTCCAGGAAGTTTGTAAACTCCTTGGCATTAAAAAGACGAGGACAACACTGCTTCATCCACAATCTGATGGAATGGTTGAGCGATTCAATAGGACCCTTAAAGAACACCTTTCCAAAGTGTTGAGCGACAACCAACGAGACTGGGATCGGCATATTCCATTATTCTTGATGGTTTATCGAAGTGCAGTACATAGCTCAACAGGACATACACCATGAGAAATCCTTCTCGGGAACACAATACGAATGCCAAGTAAAATAAAATTAGGATGTAATGGTAATGAGCCCCAAGAAATAGACGACTACGTGGAAGACCTGAAAGAAAAGCTTCTTGACATTCACGAAAGGACAAGGGCAAATATAAAGCTATCAAAGCAACAACGAACGGATTCCAAGCGGGAGAACTTGTGTGGTCTTATAATCCCGACTGTCGGAAGGGACTTTCACCAAAACTTCAACAAAATTGGGAAGGCCCGTATACTGTTGTAACTCGAATAAACGATGTCGTCTACCGCATTCAGAGGGGACTAAGAGGCAAAATGAAAGTAGTTCACTGTGACCGTTTACACCGTTATAATGGTGAAGGATGTGACGCATTTTTTCGGGACGATCAATCTTAAGGAAGGCGCAGTGTAACGACTGTGACATTTGTACTATAACGACTCTCGAATGAAATATAACCACTCTCGAATAAAAGAAACACTTTCGGATTAGACAGGACACAAACCAACCTATGGAGAGCTTTAGTGAGCTTTCGAAATTCCAATACTAAACGTCAAATTGAAAGCTTTGGAAAGGGAAATGTATGGGAAATTTCCCCTATGCAAAGCTCTGGAAGCAAGTACTGGAACCATCCAGCTTTTTAGGAACCTTGTGAAAAGTATAAAAGCACATGTCTGACCGGCAGAGGACGCAGTTTATTTTAAATCGTGAATGAGTAAAGTTGGTTATAATAAAAGTCAAGTTAGTGAACTAATCTCAGTAGTGAACAATAAATTGTTTTGTGTTAAGAAAAGTAAAGTGTTTTATTTTGTAAAGTGGAGACTTCAAATAAAGTGAAGATGAGAAAATATTACAATATTAAAAGTTTTTAACTTAACCTTGGATTTCGTTTTAGAGGGAAAAGAGCATAAAACAAAAAAGCATTATTTGAATTACCCAGATAAGTTGAAGATGGGGAATATTTGATATTAATTATAAATAATTTAATATACAAAAATTTTAAAAGAAAATTCTTCTGTTTAAGTGGAGCGGCTGTTTTCATAATTCAAAATAAAAATTCAAATGATCTCAACTTCATTCCATTTCGCACAGGTGTGATAGTTGGGCTTATCACTTAGATGAGTATTATTCCCTTCTATGACGATACTTTGAATTTTATTATTCTTAGGAAATTTGTTTAAATTCAGACACTAAGGGTGGTAATCATGGACGCTCATAACATAAGAGCTTCATAATCCTATTCACCAAGCAATAAAAGTGAATATTTATGAGCACTCATATAAAAAGTAACGGCATTTAATTAAGAAAATATTTGGTATCATTGTAAAGTGTGACTGTAAAGAATCATAGAATAATTTGTCTGCCACTCATCTGCTGGTGGTAGGGATGCCAGACATCCCGCCAGGTGCGGGACTGTCGCGCAAAACGACTTTTGTCCCGCAAGTGTCCCGCCGCAAAATTATGTCCCGCAATTTCATATAATGTCCCACAGGTCCCGCAAAATATTCAAGATACTATCAAAACTAAATTTATTTTTTCATGATAAGTGCATTATGTGCTTAACTTTTTATTGGAATGCACTTTTTCATTAATGCTGACTGAACACAACAATTCATCGAGAATCGAAAAACTTAAGGAAAGAAAATAATAATAAAAATGATTTTGCAAAGACCGTTTAAAGGTTAAACTATAGTGGTCAAAAGAGCACTAAAACTAATGTCAAAAACGAACAAAAAGTAGTTTTCTGTATGGTCAGAAGGGGAATATACCCATACTGTACTGTACTTATCCATCGATCTCTTTTTGGTATTCCTATTACACTAAATGTCAGTTTTACTTAAGTGAAGTGCGCCCCAGGAGTGTTTCACGCAGTCTGGCAATCACATAGTTACAAATCTTAGATAGTTACATATAATTCTGTGAATCTGGTTTTGGTAAAGCTGATATTGTTTCATCATTTATTTATCTTTTAAAAATAACGTGCGGTACATTGCCGTGTGAACTAGGCCTTACAGAACATGGGGCCTGGTAACAGAAGTTTAGGAGTGTAAATCATACGTAGAATGAAAACAATCAAATAGTGCAAGGTTATTGTTGAGAGAGAATAGTGATAACATCAACCAGAGATAAGCGCTAACTGTTACAACTACACAAAAATTTAATTTTTCCTAGGGCTTGTGTGTGTGCCATTTGACATTAGCTTTGAAGCAAAAAGTAAACAAACTAGTGAACATACAAATTAATTACAAATATTCACTTGTGCATTACGTTCATCACGTCATTTTATTGGATTAAAATATATATATAGATTCAAAATAATTTTTCATGGCCTTAAGTCCTTTAAATTGGAGTTTTGCCCGGCTTACTCACTTGGACTCATCAGTGGCATAGTGAGGGCCTCTTTCATACGCAATTTATATTAAGTTCACTTTAACTTCCGTGGAGTTTTTGAAAAACCACGATACGAATTCCTAATCATTAATTGTTTGCCCAGGCCAGGCGTTGTTTCTATAAGAAGGTTTTTTTTTATAATACAAATTCTTTCAGTAGTACAGTAGTGGTCCAGTATAACGAATGACATAATGTTCAAAGTCCATTCGTTATATCGAGATTTCGTTATATTGAACACGAAGAAAGAAAGAAGTAGATATTGTTTATTTTCATCACTTTATTTAGTAGCATTTTCAAAAGCAAATTATTTGTATCCTCAAATCCGTGATAAAAAAAATTTTTGCATTTTCATACGTAAAATGAGCAATGATGAGAGGATAAATTGAGAAAAACAAAAAAAAAAATTCATAAAATAACAATACAATTATATAAATCAAGAGTCGATACACACTAATTTATTTTCATTATTGATGTCCGTATAAAAATATGAATTTTTCTTAAAGCATTTAGTTTAGATATAGATGTCTTTATTTCATAAAAATGTTTTCAAAAAAAGTCCGTGTCCGCACATTTTACAACTCAGAGATTTGATACGTTATCTTTCTACTGAAATATTTTCTTGTATATCATAGAATCAATAAATATAAATAATGGAAAATATATAATCGAAGGAAAATACGAAAAAAAACTCCATTTAAACAAAAAAAAAAATTAAAATAAAGAGGAGAAAAAAATATATAAAATAAAATAAAAACAAAATATTTAAATCTGGATAGATAGCAAACGCAATACAAATTTGCACAGAAATATCACAGATGAAGCATTAAGCTGGTTTATGAGGAAATTGTCACAACTATCACAGCTGTTATTAAAATTAATTGTAGGTTTTCGAATCCTTTCAAAAATCAATTCAACATTCACCTTTCCGTAGAGATCTAGAGTTAAATTATGCCAGGGCAGATTTAACATCATTTTTAAAACTTTATTTTGTGATACCTGCAACTTCTTTAAATGACATGTGGCTGCATTACCCCATATTGGACACCCATATAATAGTATTGCTTGAAAAATAACTTTATGAATTAAAATCTTGTTATCATTTGTGAGTGAAATAGAATGCAATTTAAATATAACTCTTATCTATTCAGATTCAAAAATACTATTATTTTCAATTCAAGCCCATTTGAGTTTGATTTCTGAAAGATCTGTTAAATTATTTTACTCACTTACAAATTTTTAACATAAAATCAACATGCACGAGTCTGTTTCAAATATGAATGCACTTAAAACATTAAGAAAAGAAAGAGATAGAATAGAAATGTTAAATTTAAACTCGAATCAATTTAAATTGAACCTAAAGTAAAAAAGGCGTTTAGCGTCTAAGATAATTGCAAATAAGTCCGTCTCTTCCATCGGTCGGAAAAGATATTGAAATAGTTCAAAAATTAGTGCCACCGTAACACCTTCGTTCGTGTTGGACCAACAGAAAAACTCGCTAAGTGTGGACAAAAATATATCATTTTGCCCGGTTTAGTAAAACATTGAAAGGTATGCACGGGAACTTAACTTAAAAAGTGACTTTTTAGTGGCAAAAAATAAGTTTCAATCTAATTTTCTTCAAAAAATGTAATTTGTTAGTAGTGAGTTTTAACTTTGAACTTTTCAGAAAATGCTTAAGACGTAAAAACAAAGCTCTCTACCAAAAATCAGTTTTGTCGGAATTTTTCCGAAGTGGAAGTCTAATTTTTCTGGGCTAATTAAAACATTTATTAAACCTGCCGCAGAATACTTTTAACTCCAGATAAATGTCAAATCTTGCTAGTGTGTGTGAAATCATTTTTTAAAATTTGTTTTTTGGCTATAAGGAATTCGACACTAAAAACGCCAGTAAGTTTAGTTCAATTTAAAACATGAAGCGTATCATAAACGTAGTGAAGTTGTGGAATGCGTAAATCTCAAATTTGTTCATACAAATTATGGCAGAATTAAGAAGTTTACGCGGTTGCAACTAATCTAATGCAAAATTTATTGAAAATGCAAATCGCCTGAGTTAATAGGGTTTAATTTCTGAACTTAGCTTATTTTTATTTGTGTTTTTTAGTACATTTTATCACCACTTGAAAAAATTCCTATTAAAAATATAACAACAATTTGGTATTATTCCGTATTGTTGTTATATGTAAGGGATTTTTCAACAGGGACGCTACAAAAGTAGAGCGACAGGGACAGCAAAAGACGAGCAAGAACGAGTCAAAATTATTAAAATTTACTACCGAAATTCGGAGTCAGTGGCATCAACGTTAATAGCGATACGTCCAATTTATGGTAGTCATAATCGTCCTACCAGATCAACAATTGAGCGTCTAGTGGAAAAATTTGAATCCACAGGCATAGTACAAAATGTTCCCGTGCCAGTAAGACAAAAAAGTGCCCGTTGTGTCGAGAATATTGCTGCCGCTGAGGCTTCAGTTGCAGAAAGCCCAAATGTGTCTCTCACACGTCGTTCTCAAGCGTTGGGCATCTCTGTGACGTCGTTGCGGCGAATTTTGCGAAAAGATCGTAGCCTGCATCCTTACAAGATTAAATTGACGTAAGAACTGAAGCAGCTTGACCACCAGAAGCGTCGTATTTTCGTGAGTTGGGCTGAGCAACAACTTGAAAATGATTCGGATTTTCATCGAAAAATCATCTTCAGCGATGAGGCTCATTTCTGGCTAAATTGCTTCGTCAATAAACATGAGTCATCATTGCATCCCGAAAAAATTACGGTTTGGTGTGGTTTATGGGCCGGCGGCGTCATTGGGCCGTACTTTTTCCGTGATGATTAAGACCGGCCCGTTACTGTGAATGGGGATCGCTACCGTTCAATGATAACCGAATATTTTTGGCCCCAATTGGATGATATGGACTTGGAGGACATGTGGTTCCAACGAACGTCGCCTCAAGCCACACAGCGAATGTCACAATCAATTTATTGGAAACCAAGTTTGGAGAACGTGTTATATCACGAAATGGTTCAGTCGCTTGGCCGCCTCGGTCGTGCGATTTGACGCCGTTAGACTATTTCCTGTATGGTCTATGCCAACAAGCCAGTGACGATTGAGGAACTTTGTACGATTACGAACGTGAAATTGCAGCAGTATCGGCCGATTTATGCTTAAAAACCGTCAAAAATTAGGTTCAGCATCTGGACCTCTGCAAGCGTGCCCGTGGTGGCCATACAAAAGAAGTCGAGTTCCATACATAATGGCATTAAACGTACTTTCACAGGAATAAAGAATTTAATTGATATCCAAAACCGTTTCTATTTTATTTAAAAAAACTTTTGTAGCGCTTTTATTGAAAAAACCGATATTTAAAAAGCAATTTCGTTTTGTAAGCGAAGATAAAGATGCACTTAAAAGCAAGGGCGAACAATTTTAAACAGTTTATCATGTTACTTGTTCTCAATCTTTTATATATTTAATCTATTACTAGCTCTTCCAAATGTTTAAACCTTTTTTTGTTTTACTGACATTATAACATTATTTTTCAAACTTTATTTTTTCTTAGTCTAAGAGAGTTATTGTCCTTGAAGGATATCAAATAATAAAAAAAACATTGGGTGGGTGCGCAAAATAAAACTAGAAAGTTAGATACCCCTGGAATCGAACTATGAACGCTTTGGTTCGATCCTGACGCATCCATCAGAAAATTGCAATCCACACAAAATGTTGCTAAGGAACTTTTCTTTTTAGATATTTAACACCAAAACCTATCGATTTCGATATCGAAAATGATATCAGCCTTACATGATGAGAACCCAGGAAACATTGTTGGGTGTTCAAAGCAATAAATAATTTAGCTATCGTGAATTGATATTGTATTAATCCATTATAATATACTCGTAACAATATAACTCAACTCTGAAATACAATTGCCAAGATTTTTCTTAGAAGAAAATGACATATTTCATGGATTTAGCACAATACTTAAGAACTAAAATAGCCATTAGGTGATTTTAACTTTAATAAAATTTTGAGAGATAGTACGATGCTAGAATCGTTTAAAATTAGAAAAACGCTCTTTTTACCTTAGTATCGCGTTAAAATTGCTTTAGCAACTTACTGAATAATTTAAAACTTTGCGCCAACGCTTTTATTCTAATACGGAATTGATTCAATCACCAGCTATTTTGATTATCTGACTAATGGCCACTGATGCACCCCATATTTTAATAGAATTTCTATGGTAAAAGACTTGAGTTTTACTAGCCAGTACATGTTTCTGAGATCTCAGGGATTTTTCTTTCTAGAGAGTGAAATTTATTTTTTGTGGATATGCTAGTTCAGTATGTATTTTTATTGCAGTAAATCGATTCATAAAAACGAATAACTTCTTGGGGAGAAATCTTCTCTAGGTTTCTCCTCCTGTTCAGCAACATTTCTGAGATCTCAGAAAAATGAACTGGCTAAAAGTATTACCTTTGAAAAATAATTGATCGTATTGAAAAAAGCACATTTTCAATGCATTTTCTATATGAATTCTATCTTGAAGATTTATTTGTTCATTAAGGTGTTTTAATACAAATAACGCTGATTGATGTGGTTCTAGAAAGTAGTTATTTTGAAAACAATTTTGTATAGCTTCGTCTGCGGTTGAAAATGAAATGGATTTCTTGCCACATTTTTCTCCTGAATTATTAGAAGATTCCAGTTGTAGAATTTTGTCAATTGAAAATTCAAATTTTTGAGACTCTGATGACTCCATTGTACAGATGTAATAAAATTTAATATAAGCAATTAATATGATTTTAAATTAATGCAGAAACTGTGGTTTAGATTCTCTCACTTTAAAGCAACTGAATTGACCCGATACTAAAAAACTCAATCAAATGGTTAAATTTCAATGATTATGTTACCCTTTGATTAAAAAAAGAAAAATGATTGAATAGGTACATAATAACAATAAGTACATATATATATTGTTCGGCTGTTTTGATCTAGGGCCATAAATCTTTCTAATCAAACAATCTTTTTTGTGTAAAATTTTCTATATTAACTAATAGGAGATAACACGCTCGCACATAAGAATTTAAACAGCAATAAGTATACAAACACAATTTCTTTGTTGTACCTATGTATGTAAATACATACGAGTATTATTTAAAAACAATCAATCAAATAAATAATGTCAATTTGCCAAAGAATATCTAAGATTTTTTATTTGTGATATATACAGGTTTTAAAACTGGCAAAAACAAATACCATATGTATGTGCAAGGTGTGCACATTTACTGGGCACTAAGCCTAATGATGTATTTTATTAACTCTAAAAAAAGTATCAAAGATAGGGGCAAAGTCTGTATAGTAGGTATAAGTAGGATCTATATTGGCTTAATAATAGATCGAAAACCAGAAGCCTGTATCACAAAACTATGGGTCTACAAATTAAGAGAAAAATCTGGATTCGAGAAAGTGTAGATTTTATTTCTGTAACACGGAAAATATCGGTTGGTACCTACAGTTGTTGAAGAAAATAAAAATGACAACTTCATTAAAGAAATCTCTGTTTCAACTTACTTCAATTTTACATTAATAGGTCACAATTTTACATTAATAGGTCAAATCTACATTTTTTTTTTTTAATTAAGTATGTGGCCCAGAATTTCCATTGAAACAAAAACAAAATCAGCGCAAAAATGAACAATTTTAAAAAGCATAGAAACTCAACGCTCTCTTGTGTTTACGAATCTTATGAAAAGTTCGCGTGAGTGTGTGAATTTCGAATGGTTTTGCTTTTTTTTGATTCACCTTTCTATTTTGGTTGATGATTTTTGGTCTGTTTGTTTGTCCCCTAACTATATAATCATTGTATTGTTCTTTTGTATAAAAAAGAATAAGTAAAGTACTTCAACTAAATAAAACTAAAATTGTTATAAAACCATGATTCAAAATATACATGTAGAAATTGAGTACCTGTTTTTTTTTAATTGAAATAAATATGGAAATATACATTCTGAAAGAATTCCCTTTGTTTTTTTTTAAATATAGATTTGTATAAAAAAAGTTCATTTTGAAACCTGATTTGATTGTTGTTAATCTACTTCTTTTTTTTCCTCAAATCTACTTCGACTTTTTTTCTCGAAGTGGTAACGCTGCTCGCAACCCTCCAGTTACAGAACGAGCATGTACCCACTAGGACCACCCCGAAGTCAGCCGGCGTACTTTCGATGTTCGCGAAAAAAAAAATCTCAGGCGATGTATTCCTAATTGCACATTTCAAAAATCAAAAAAATTTAAATTGCACACCTCCTGTTTTTTTTTTTTAAATATTAACAAATTGCACTTTGTATGGAAATTTCAAATGCTCATATCTTTGTAACCAAGTTGAATATATAAATGCACAGGAGCTTAAATAATTGCTCATTTTGAAATTTAATTTGCACACCTAAATTTTTGTTTGTTACATGCTCCCCCAGTTAATAAATCAATAATTAAAATTTCTACCAAATTTATTGTTTAATAATACATGTAGATCTTATTTGAAACCAACCAACAGAATTTATAGTTATCAATAGCGCAATGGAAGAGTATCCCAGTCGATCTCGTACTGTGGAGGTGTTCAGTCGTTTTTGGCTTCTCAGATTATTAAAATTAAATGATTCGGAGTGACTTAGTCAAGTTAAAGTTAAGCGAAGACAATTTCAATAGTGCAACAGCACATAGGAAGAGGTGGTGAACCGTCTTCAGTCCATCTCGTACTGTTTAAGTGTGCAGACGTTTTCGGCTTCCCAGTTTATTCAAAGTAATTATCTCGGAGTGACGTAGTCAAGTTTAATCTAAACCAAGCGATTCCCAATAGTGTTAACAGAACAGTGGAAGAGGTGGCAGATCACGATCTGTGGAAGTGTGCACACCTTATCGGCTTTCACAGTTTTCTTTAACTAAAATCAGAGTGACTTTTCAAAGTTTAAATTTAACCCAGCCATTTTCAATAGTGCAATAGCACAGAGGTAGAGGTGGCCAACTGACAACCTGAGGATCACGAGTTTGAATCCCAGTCGGGCAAAAATTATTTGGCTGCTTTTTTTCACAATCGTGAAGTAGAAAACTTCATCGAGTGGGAAGAGCAGCTACTGCAATCCCGCAACACAGCGGAGAAATCGAAAGATGCCCCAGCAACAACAATAAAGCCAGCTAACGGTCAGTGCCGTAGCAACAACAACAACAACAACCAAGCAAGCGATGGCACCACCAGCCATACCATCAACCAGTGCCGTAGCAACAATGGCAAAAACAGCAACAACACCAACAACCGATATCAAGAATAAGAAGAGAAAGAGGATAAGCTGTGCGCCGAACTTGAACAAGCACCGCTCCACCACCACCTCAGCCCAGCTGCCAGCCGGGGAGAAGGAGACGGCGCGCACAGCCAAAACAACAGCAGCAGCAAAAATACATCAACAACTTGATACCTCGCCATCCGACGATGACATCGAATATATGTCAGAGGGTGGCGAGGGACTGTACACAACAGGAGACAGCAACAGTAACCTGCTTGTTGACCTCACATCAGCAAAGGCGTCCTCCGAAGAGGAAAATGAGGCGCAAGACGCACTCGATGAGCAAGGCATAAGCAAAAAAATAGATGCCATTCGAGGGGAGATGGAACGTCTCAATGCCGT
The DNA here is from genome assembly GCA_946251815.1 of Dasysyrphus albostriatus. Classification (NCBI taxonomy): domain Eukaryota; kingdom Metazoa; phylum Arthropoda; class Insecta; order Diptera; family Syrphidae; genus Dasysyrphus; species Dasysyrphus albostriatus. The sequence goes on from OX276335.1 coordinate 175,440,854, forward strand.
TGTTACCCCTTTTATACAAGCTCTAAAAAACAAGCAAGAAGCTAGACGTGAAAGAGAGAAACAGGAGTGCGAGGAGAAAAAAGCGGTACAGGCGCCGCAAAAAGCAACGCCACAGCGAGAGCTGCCACCAAAAAAAAGCAGCTACATCTAAATAAACAAGAGCAGCAGCAACAACAACAGATGCCAAGTGAACAACAACAGCAGCAAGCCAAGGAGCAACAAAGCGGCTAAGCAGAGAGCGGTAGAGATACGCCCATCAACGCGTGCTCCTACAACAACGCCCGTCAATCCCCAAATTTCCTACGCCTAAATGGCGGCACGAAAGGGAAAAACGGTACAGCCTGCAGCTAAGGTAGCCCAACCAGCCCTAGTGCCAAGGGCGCCGGATGCTCAGGCCGAAATAAGAAGTATGTTGCTGGCAATTCAAGGCCAGTTGCCAGGACTTCACAACCAGATAAAGGAGCAGGTGACTAGGGCAGACTATCTCAACTTTGTTTTGCCTAGCTTAACGCAAATTAGAGGTTAAAGGCGCGCTGTCAGAGAGGCCTCTTAGGATCCTTGCTCTGAATGTAAATTCACTGATTAGGACCGAACGTAGAGCTAATCTTTTCCAATTGTTGAAAGACCAAAGTCCAGATGTGTTTATGGCCAGCGAAACTAAGCTGAACCAGAAACATAAGTTGACTAACAACAATTACAATATCATCAGAAGAGATCGACCCAACTGTAAACAAGGGGGGGGCGTCGCAATCTTCATACGAAAAGGCATCTATCATAAAGTTATATATACTAGTGATCTGCGCAGATTTCGGCTGTTAGAGGCGTGCATCGTATGCATTCCTCTCCAACAGGGGAAGCGAATGTATGTGATCGCGGCTTATGCACCGGAATCTCCTCAGCCAACTGATTTTATGACAGAGCTGTCTTGCAATTTTATTTAAGAAATCCTAATTTTATAGGTTTAACTACTTTCTATTTATCGATACTTGAAAACCGCGACTTTGAATATTTGGATCCACCAATTATTTAATAAACGAAAAAAAATAATTAAAATGCACAAAGACCGGTGTGCATCGTGATGTGTAAATTTCAAGAATGTAAGAAAAGAGAAAACGAAGTGACGATCTGTCAGAATGAGTCGCGTTCAATAAAAAAAATGCAACTGGGCAGCAATTAAAGGTGCTACCACCGGTTTTGCTCTCATCTCTTTTTATTTTGCTTGATTGCTTTTTGACGATATTATCAAGCAAAATAAAAAGAGATGAGATAACAACATTATTTAGGCAAAATGAAATGGACAAAACAAACAACGCACATCGGATTTCTTTCTCTTACATCCCAGCTATCACCAACCATCTACGAAAAGCTTTGGAAAAGGAGAACATTCAAATAGTCTACGACAACAAAGGAAAATTAAAAAACATTCTTGGTTCTACCAAAGATGAGACGGAAAAAGCTTTTAAGAGTGGAATATACGAAGTCAGCTGCCTAGATTGCACAGCTAAGTATGTAGGTCAGACGCGGCGTGGGATTGAAACTCGTTTTAAGGAACATATGAGCTGTGTAAAACACAAGCAACTTAATCGTTCAGCAGTAGCAGCACACGTATATGCAGAATGCAACAACAACATTCCACCGCACAACATCGGGAGCTTTAATGAAAGTGTTCGTCTTTTAAAGCACATTCATAATGAGAGAAAATTAGATGCCTACGAATCGCTATATATCTATAAAACACCAAATGTAATGAACACCGACAGCGGCAATATTGTTTCTCCTCTATTTTGTCTCATCTGATTAAATGTTTCACTTTCTTTGCTTACTTTCTTCTTCTTTTATCTATTTTGTTAGTATCGTGTTAAACGCTGATGATGAGCAGCTTGTCTGCCCGAAATGCATTCGATATTTTATTTTAAAAAAATTTTGACGAATAAAAATTAAATTTTGTTTAAAGTTATTTTTTGGTCTTATTTTTTAATAAATTTATAAATTTTGTGGTCATTAAAGAAACCTGGTTTATTTTTTAAAAAACAATATTAACCCTAGACCACAAATTTGGTTCGATCTTTTAAGTGTTAAATTTAAAATATTTTTCAATGTAATTCTTTTTCTTAATTAAACCACAACACAAGATTTAATTTCCAAAAGGAATTTCAAACATTTTATTAGGGAACCTTTATAGATATAGGTAGAAAACCCTAAATTTTTTCAATCACAATTCTTAACAAAAGCTATTATTGGCAAAAGGCCAATGCAAAAAAAAAAAAGATAAGTGAAACAATTTCAATTTTAAATTAAAGCAATAATTGTGTCACAAAACGCAAGATGAATATAGATGATTTTGGGAAAGATTCCCGATCAAAGCAAAATAAGAAAATGGGGTTTTAGAAGTCCCGTATTTCCGAGAAACAATTAGACAAAAACGAAGACCAAGCGGAATATTTATTTTGCCCAATCTGGCAAATTCAACTAAGGCAATTTTCAAAAGAATACTTAGCTTTTTATGTGCTCCAAACGAAATCGAATTTTCCCTGAGTTCTCTGGCCCTGACTGCTGAAGTCGCTCCGTTCGAAGAAATTAAACTACTCCTCACAACAAACTATTGAGAATTTCGTTCACTGGAAATTTGTAATTACTTTTAAAGAAAATCTCACAATATTTGCAATTAAACGTAATATGATGCGGATTTGATTTTTCCTTCTTAAACTTTTCTAAAACGATCTGCCTTCTACAGAATCTAACCAAAAAGTGCTATAATGGCGGCTTTTTGCATTCACTTTCGCACTCTCCAATTGTCGACCTCTCTTTCGCACCCACTCAGTAGTGGCGGTATTCGGTCACGAGTCTTATGCAAGGACTTCGCCTATTGGTTGGAAGTCTGACCTAACAAAATCATCTTTCCTTACCTACACGACAAGCTAGGTTGGGCCCTCGGCCATTCGTGGAATATTAACTGGCGTTGCTATAATTGACATATCTGTCAGTGTAGACATATATGTGGACCGTCTGTCACACACTTCGTTGGACAGTGGACCACCTGTCACACGATTATTCTTCGGAAACCTGTTGGAGTTGTTTTTCCGAGATGCTTTAGCAGCAGGCCTCTGGCTGATGAATCAGGTTTGCACTGAACTCTGCTAGCATTTTTGGAGCAGCAACAAGAAAAGGGAGGGGCTAGTGTAAAAAAGAAAGGAGTGAGAAGGTGAAACTTGTTGTGGTAAAATTTACTGCGACAGCTGAAAAAACTTTTCGAAAGTCTACGCTTGAGCTTGAGAGAAAATTACTTTCTCATGGCCGGTGATTTGAATGCCAAACACCTAGATTGGGGTTATCAAATTCAGAATCAAAGAGGTATTCATCTTTTCAATTGGATGAGTCGATACAACATGAATATGGTGTTGACCTGCTGGCTACGGATCGGCCATCGTTTCCAAGAAACAGTGCCTATCTGGATCTATTGCCAATAGACGCAAGACTGACAATTACTGACACTGCGGGTCAAAGACCAAGAAACTGTTTACGAATAATCGAGTACGACAGTGATCACTGCGGACTCATCGCCATAATACAGCTTCCGGATGAGCTCATGGAGTTGGATGAGTATGTACTTCTGCATACTTACAATTACAGTAAAGTGCGATGGCCACGCTTTACCAACGCCTTATCGAGTGAAATCAGTTCGATCAACAAATCCCCAGCAAATGACATGAATTTGACATATAACGAAATAGACCAGCACTAAGAACAAATGGACGAGGCAATCAAAAGAACAATGAACAGAACAATACCGAAATACAAACAACGGGACGCAACCGACATGTACCGGAATGTGACCATTGACGCATTACACAGAAAACTAAAACTCTTGTACCGACGGTTTACTGACCCTCACGATCTGGAGATTAGGACACTGAAGTCATCGATCAAGAACATCAACCAACTAATTAACGAAAACTAGCGGTTGTCAATTAATTTGTATTGGGATAACAAAATTCGGGCCGTTAATTCTAGCGACCCGAGCATGTTTCCGCAAATTAACAAGATATTTAGAAGGAATGATCAGAACGACCTTCCATGTCTTAACCTCCAGAAAACAACGGACAACAGAGACGTACTTCTGACAGCAGGAATTAATCCAGAGGACGCCGTCTTGGACGATGACCTCTTTATTGTCGAAGATCCGCAGGAGAAAGTGGAGGCTGTGGGGGCTGCTTTTCAGCAAGTGTACAGGGTGAATGCATGCATTTACCCCAATCCTGACCTGGAAAACAGAGCCTTGCTCCATCACTTTTACCTTCGGTATTACTTTTAAAGTCAGTTGAAGCTCATCGCAGAATTCAATTTTGATTACTGATTATATTTATTAATTGTTATTTCACATGATGCTTTTGTAATTATATCAATTAACTCACATATTGTTATGCAATCAGAGCTTCACCTTGTATGTTAAACCAAATAACACAAATATTTCAGGCTGTTTGATTATGGCGTGGCATTCCATGTACGCCATTCGTGGCAGCGAAACAGTGTGGCAATGGCAGTGCGCACCATATCCCCGCCACGTCTTCTATGTGTGTATTGTCCCATAAGTGGACATGTGAATTTCATTACATGGCATTTGCATCCACTATGCCAGAATCACGCCGAAGCCATATACCAGTTCTGTGTGAATTGGGCCTAAGAAGCAGTGTACGGGTACCTGTCTGGTTGATTTGGAGAAGGCCTTCGACACCATATGGTAAGAGGGTCTTTATCTAAAGCTGACCAGACTTGGCATTGGTAAACCAATGTTGTATATGCTTTCTGATATGCTCAATGGCAGAAAGTTTGTTGTGAAGAGTGGCAATGTAACTTCTGTCACAACCTTTAATATTAAAAATGGTCTTCAACAGGGAACGGTCAACTCGGCGATTCTATTCAGCATTTACACCAGCGATCTGATAATAAGTCCAATTTAGGTAATTGCGTATGCTGAAGATCTAATTGCATACAAAACAGCTCCAAAAGTCGAGTTCATCGGATTTTTTTGCAGCGTGACTTCGAGAAGATTCAGCAATATTGCGATGACTGGAAGTTGAAAATCAACTTTCAGAAATCAGAAACTATCTTGTTTAGGACTCCGGTGCTTAGAGCCACAAGGGAAGGTCCGTCAAGCTGCGTCCAACACAATTGAAATTCAAAAATGTAATGATGAAATAATTTGATGCTAATTTTGGGCTCTTAAAATGGTGGAGTTTCCAATTCCTCAAGTCCAGCCTTACCACTTAAAAACAGCTCGATAACAAGCGAGGTATGTAGACTTTTCAAATACGAGCTTTGAAAAAAAAAATAAAAAAGTGCATAAGACGTAAGACTAAGTAATTTGAAAAAATATAAAATTTTGTTTTTCTATCCCTACCAGTTTTGTTTTTACAGACAAAAAATTGAATTCTGATGACGTCACTTATATGAAGCTACTTCCACCACAAAGGAAATTCGAAAATATAATTATGCAGGAACCTAGTGCTTCTTAAGGGCTCATTTATTGTTGTAATTTAAAATTTTGGGCTGCATGGTTTGACCTTGAAATCTATGGCTGAATATATAGAACTAGGTAATTTGAAATAATAACATTTTCCATCCATCCTTTCAGATCTTCCATTAATTTTCTTGGAGACATCATATTAACCATTTTGTAACATTCCTATTATATGATAATATAATTCAACCAATCAGATCGCGAATTCTTTTTTATATAAATCATTGATGAATATTCAACTGACACATACAAATCATAGCTCACATACTTCCTTAAAATAAATAAGCAAATGAAATTATTTTTTAAATTACACCTTCCTACATACATATCTATTTCTTTAATATATATATATGTTGAGCGTTGACTAGTTGATTTTTATTTTAGTTCCGCCCATTGCATGTCTTTCTTTGAACAAAATAAAGAATTTACTATATTGAACTATGAAAAGTTTTGATATTAGTGGGTTTCTGACCTCTTAAGGGAAAGGTTGGGTGTACTTAAGCTTAACAAAATTTAAATACTAAATTATTGCATACATACATGTGTAATCATGTGTGTACATGGTACAGACAGACATATAAATTAAAATTATTCTCTTTTACTTTATTAAAAAAATAATTTCTTTATTACTTAAAATACTAAACACAATTTAACAATTAATAACTAGGTATGTACTTGGGGAGAGTACTCTGCTGCACTGGTGATGATGATCGACTGACTACCAAATGTCCATGCAGTTATATTTTTGGATGCAATGCCTGACGGCTTGGCTGTGGTGTTGATGACAATGCTGATCATCACTTTTGGGGTGTCTGCATAAATGAAGTGTTGCGTGGGTGTGGTGTTCTTGCTTCTTGGTGGCAATATGGTTACACCATAATACGCTGATTTAGCTTTTGGAGTGTCTTATTATTGTAATGAGTGGATATTGATTTCAAATTAATGCTGCGATGGGTGGAGATTGATTTCCTTGTCTTAACTCCCCTCTTAGTTCAAGTTTGAACGTCCTCGTTCAATTTCTTCTGCTATAGCGTGATTTATGCGTAAGCATGCCTGCTCCATCAAATCATCTTGCGATTCTTGGTTTTGGTTTGTCTTGTATGCTCTTTTTAATATTATTAGTGTGATAACAATTAAAAGTGCAAATATGGTTGTATATGTTGGATTATCATACACTTCTTGCTGTAGAAAATTTAAAAAGTTAATGTTTTGTATTTTTAAATCTTCGTTTAGTGATTCAATATATTGTCCAATTTCATAGTTTGAACTTGAATAACCTTTTAGGAATTGTTTTATTTCGTATGATGGGTTCTTGTATATAACTTCATCAATACAAGTTTGGTTTTCAAAGGTAACTAAATTTGTTCCGTGATAAGTGATGTTATCAACAATGTGTTCTCCAGTAATTAATATGGATCCTTCCAGTATGACTTCTATCGGTGAATTGTGTTCTTTGATTTTGCTGCAAGTGGTTTTTCTGTTGTTTAAAAGGTTTGATAGGCAGTTGGCGTTATGATCTAATTTACAGTAGTAGTTGTTTAACTCTATTTTACATTCTTTAATATTTGTATAGTTATTTTTGCAGAGGGCAATTTGATTTGGTATGATTATTTTTCCGTCAATATGACTTATTGCTCTAACTTCAAAAAGTTTACAGTTCAATGTTATAATAGGATATTTAATTAGAATTACAATGATATCCTGTTTTTGCATAATTTTAAATTTGGATACATCTAATAAATCTGAAATAGATAGTGATACATTTTCATGTTTGATTATATTTTTAATTTCTTTTAAACTTAGTATATTAGGATTTAAATTTCCAAGCTTAGATAGTGATATAGTGTTCACTAAGTTTTGTAATTCTAGGATTATAATTCTACATTGTTTGGTTACAATATCATCTATATGGTTTTTTGATATACTTTCCATTAATTTGAATAATTTTGAATTAATCATAAATTGTTTGTTGTTATTCTCGACTAAGTCGGTTATCTTATTTTCTATTATTATTTTATCTTTATGATCAAGAGATCCTGCTATATATTTCCAAATAGTACCGATTGTTTCGATAGCTCTTTTATTACGATTAGTTAAAGTTAATTGGTCTAATAGGGTTTCGATGATAGAAAAATCTATTTCGTGTTTTTCAGTGTATGGAGTACCAGGGTATTCCGTTTGATCGTGGTGCTTTATCAAAGCTTGTTTGGATTCGCGTATTATTTTTCTTATATTAGTTAGGTTTGTAACATGAAAAAGATTTGCATCATCTTCGTATATTAAAACATTGTTATTATTAATTAACAAATAGTCTTCTCTTGAATAATCGATTACTTGAGCTGCACAAGCTGTGATTGTTAACAGTAAGAGGAACATTTTCTGATATTATTGAATTATTTTTAAATTATCTTTATGAATTTCTCTTCCATTTCTTAATTTAATAGTATGACCTAAATCTTCTTTTACAATAATTTTCTTGAATTTGGGTTTTATTTTTCCCCATCTTTCATTAGTTGTTTTTTCATATGCAATACGATTTTCTTCTAGTGGAATTTGTTTTCTTTTTTTATTAAATGTTCTTAAAGTTTTTTCTTGTGCTGTTTTTAATTTATTGAAAGTGTCTGAATGGTCAGTTTCGTTAAATAATATATTCATAGGTTTTTCATTAATAACAGAATGTATAGTTTTATTATATTCTAAAGCTGATTTGATAAGTACTTCTTCTAAGTCTAATATTTTAAATTCTTCTCTAATGCATCTAGCTAACTCTTGGATTGTGCTGTGCACTCTTTCTACTTGTCCATTTGATAATGAATGTTTTGCTGGAACATAATACATGTCTATTTTTTGGCGTTCCATTAACGTTTTGAATGGTTGGCTTGTAAATGTCGGGTCATTGTCGCAAGTTATGTTAGTGCAATTAGGAAATGTTTGTAAAATTTCTAAAACTTTGATACCCATGTTAAGTTTGTTTTCTATGATTTTTATTACTAAAAATTTAGAGTATGCATCTATGCAAGTTATGACTTTCAATTTTTCGAATAACATTACATCTAAGTGTAAGGATTCCCCTTTGTTCTTGGGAATTGGTGCCTCACCAATTGGTTCAATATGGGGTTTCCTATTGTATTTATTCCTATTGCAAATTTCACATGATCTAACATATTCTTCTACCTCTTCTCTTATTGAGGGCCAGTAATACATTTCTTCTATTTGCTTTATATTTTCTTTTGAGCCTCTGTGTGCCCTTGTATGAGTTTGTTCTATAATTATTAGTTGGTCGTCTTTTTTTGTTATATCATTGACGAAATGTTTGCAACGAATGAATTTATTTGTGAATGTTTTAAAAACATCTTTTAGTTCATAAACTACCTCTGCATGAGTAAATAATGCTACTGTTCCTGGTTTAAGGAATTCTTTGAACAATTGTATTAATTGTGAAGAGTCTGAATATTCTATTAAGTGCCTTTTTTTGTTAGGAAATGGATTCAGTTGTTCATGGATGAATTCTGAAGATTTATTTACAATAATTTGTTGGTTAAATTGGTTTACAGGTTTGTTTAATATTTCAATTATATCATGCTCACTGCTTTCGGCTGAGTGTGTTGTAGCGTGGTTTGATGAGGAATCAGATATTTGATTAAGATTTTGTCTAGATAATGCATCTGCTACTATGTTTGTGGTTCCAGGCTTATAAATGAATTTTGGTGCATATTCCTCGATAATACTATGCCATCTTTTCATTTTCGAATTCGGGTTTCTTTTAGAAACAGCGTAAGTTAAGGGTTGGTGATCCGTGTGGATCTCGAGGTTTGTGATACCGTAAAGGTAATTTCTTAGATTCTTTAGTGCATAAACGATAGCGTAGAGCTCTTTCTCGTTTGTGGCATAACTTTGTTCTGTTTTGCTTAACGTTTTCGATATGAAGGTGATTGGTTTCCCGTCTTGGGATAAAACTGCACCAATTGCATCGTTAGAAGCATCGGTTGTTAAAGTAAATTTTTTTTCAAAATTTGGCTGTGTTAGCTCAACTTCGTGCATTAAATATTCTTTTAATGTATTAAATGCTTTGACCGCATTTTCATCTAATATTATTTCAGTTTTTTTTGCTACATGTGTAGAAATTTGTCCATTTTCACTTTTTAAATAATTTGTAAGGGGTTTTGCTATATCGGCAAAGTTTTTTATAAATTTTCTATAGTAACCTATCATTCCGAGGAAACTACGAAGTTGTCTTAGTGTATTTGGTTGTGGATACTCTTTAATAGTTCTAACTTTTTCTGGGTTGGTTCGTATTACGTTTTGTGCTACGATATAACCCAAAAACTCTACTTGATCTTTGTATAACTCTGATTTTTCTATCGAAATTTTCATATTTGCCTTTTTTAGTATATTAATTATTTCGTTTAAGTGTTTCGTGTGATTTTCTAGAGTATCTGAATATACAATGACATCATCAATGTATACATGGCAAATTTTACCAATGTATGGACGCCAGTATGTCGTCCATTGCCCGTTGAAAAATAGAGGGGGCATTTTTTAAACCAAACGGTAGTCGTATGTATTCATACTTTCCATTATTTATAGAAAAACTAGTTTTTTCTATGTCTTCTGGTTTCATCATTATCTGATGGAATCCAGATTCCAAATCCAAAGTTGAAAAATACTTTGCTTTCCCTAGGTTAGAGAGTATAACACTTGTATCGGGTATTGGATATTTATCCGATATAGTGTGATCATTCAATTTTTTGAAGTCAATTACAAGGCGGTTTTTTGGTGTTTCGTCTTCATTTGTTCCTTTTTTAGGAACGACCCAAACGGGGCTGTTATAAGGACTTTTGGAAGGCCTTATTATATTTTTATTTAATAAATCGTGAATCTCGTTATTCACAAATTTATTAGCGCTTAAGGGGTAAGGATATTGTTTCGTCCATATAGGCTTTTCTGTATCTGTACGGATTTCAGCGATAACATCGGTCCTAAATGGCAAAGTCATATCAATGCTTGAGTGGATATCCGTAATCCTTTTAGTCATTGATTCAACCAATCTTTCTATGTCAATATCTTTTATATTATTTACCTTATTACTTAATTCTTTTTCGGTAAAAAATATTTTTTCACATTTTTCATTATATTTAATAATTTTATTTTCTAAATCAATTTTTGCATTTACATCACTAAGTAGGTTGATGCCTATAAGCGCATCGAATTCTAAATTGTATATCACGTAAAATCTCGTGATTGTATTAAATATTAATACTTCGTGATATTTTTTTATTATTATTTCTCCATTTGGAGTGAGGGCTCGTTTAAATATAGGGAGGTTAATTTCTTCTTGAAAAATGTTTGGTTTACAATAGTTACTATTGGCTCCGGTATCTAACAGAATACGAATGTTTTTATCTCCTAATCTTCTTTGAATGTGGGGCAATCCCGTCTCATGTCTAAAAAATGATCCGAATCTTCGTTTAAATTGTTGATTCTTTCAGTTTTGTTTGGTGGTGGCCTATTCGAATGTCCACTATAGTTATCTTTTTCTCTCTTGAATAGAGGTCTTTGGGGATTATTGTACAAGTTTTGATCAGGTTTTTTCCATTGCCAGTTTGGATTTTTATTGTACTGTTCAGGATTGTTTCTATAGTTACTTGGACCTGGTTGCACATTGTATGTATTATGTGCTGTATTAGCGTGTATTTGTCTATAGTGGTTTACGTCACTTTTATTTATAGGTCGATTTACTGAAGACCCAAGAACCATTGGTTCAAATCGTTGGGACAACTGTCTATAATCGTTATTTGGATATCGAGGGAAATCATTGTGTGTTGTATGTATATTCCGTGGAGGAAATCTTAAAATGTTGTTAGGTAGTTTCTTAATATCATTTGGTGAACTATACTTTTGTGCAAAGTTAGCACGTGATTTATTTGATTCCAGCTCTTGAGCTTTTGCTAGAGCACTCGGTAAATCTGGGGGGCAAATTGAGAACAAAATATCTGAGAGATTTCCAGACAAGCCGGATATGAATGTTCTCAACGCGTTTTGCCTATGAATCCTACATAGTTCATGTGAAATGGGTGACTCATTTCCATGGGTCATCATGGTCTTATTAATGATTGACGTAAGTTTTTCATTTACTTTATTATAGTAGTCTAATATCTCCATAGACCCTTGTCTTAACACACTTAGCTCCTGCTCTAACATATGAAGCGGCCTTTTATCGGCGTAAGCAAAATCTAATCTTGCCATAATTGCTTCGAAGTTTAGTGTTGTACCATGATTGGTCAAAATATCATTTGCACTATTCAGAATCTTATTTCTGAAAATGGTAAGTGCTGCGAAAAATCTCCTACTGCCTTTCGTATATAGGCTAATTGAGTTGTAAGCGGCTTCTCTCCAACTTACATAGGAACTTGCGTTACCAGAAAATTCAGGTAACGACTTTATAACATCTAACCCTTCGTTATCTTGTATTGTTACATCTATAGTTTGCTTTTCAAAATTCTTAACTTCATTAGATGCTCCTAAATCTTCTAATTTTGTATTTAAGTCCCTAATTTCCTTAGAAAATTGTGCTTGTAGCAAGCTTGTGTTATTTAATAATGCTTTCGCGATTAAAGCTTCTACTTCCTGTACGTTTGACATTCTGTTATTAATAATTTCTTCACTTTTGCTTGAATCTAAATTTTTGTTTGCACTTTGTATTTTCACTTTTTTTTGTTTCTTATAATCACTCATAAATTTTTTAAATATATCGGACATTAATTCATCTTAAAATATAGGTTCTTACTTATAATATGTTTTCTTGCTCTTTCTCCAATCTTTGTTGAATATTTGGCTGTTTGTTTTGGCGAAGACACTGATTTTAAGATTTTACTTTGTTTTTTCAAATTCTATTTAAAATTGGCCTATCTCTTTGTTGCACTTTCTTCAATCTTTGTTGAATATTTGGCTGTATTTTTTGGGCGAAGACACTGATTTTACAATTTTACTTTGTTATTTTCAAATTTTAGTTAAAACTTGGCCTATCTCGCCGGGGCCTCCAATTAAAATTATTCTCTTTTACTTTATTAAAAAAATAATTTCTTTATTACTTAAAATACTAAACACAATTTAACAATTAATAACTAGGTATGTACTTGGGGAGAGTACTCTGCTGCACTGGTGATGATGATCGACTGACTACCAAATGTCCATGCAGTTATATTTTTGGATGCAATGCCTGACGGCTTGGCTGTGGTGTTGATGACAATGCTGATCATCACTTTTGGGGTGTCTGCATAAATGAAGTGTTGCGTGGGTGTGGTGTTCTTGCTTCTTGGTGGCAATATGGTTACACCATAATACGCTGATTTAGCTTTTGGAGTGTCTTATTATTGTAATGAGTGGATATTGATTTCAAATTAATGCTGCGATGGGTGGAGATTGATTTCCTTGTCTTAACTCCCCTCTTAGTTCAAGTTTGAACGTCCTCGTTCAATTTCTTCTGCTATAGCTTGATTTATGCGTAAGCATGCCTGCTCCATCAAATCATCTTGCGATTCTTGGTTTTGGTTTGTCTTGTATGCTCTTTTTAATATTATTAGTGTGATAACAATTAAAAGTGCAAATATGGTTGTATATGTTGGATTATCATACACTTCTTGCTGTAGAAAATTTAAAAAGTTAATGTTTTGTATTTTTAAATCTTCGTTTAGTGATTCAATATATTGTCCAATTTCATAGTTTGAACTTGAATAACCTTTTAGGAATTGTTTTATTTCGTATGATGGGTTCTTGTATATAACTTCATCAATACAAGTTTGGTTTTCAAAGGTAACTAAATTTGTTCCGTGATAAGTGATGTTATCAACAATGTGTTCTCCAGTAATTAATATGGATCCTTCCAGTATGACTTCTATCGGTGAATTGTGTTCTTTGATTTTGCTGCAAGTGGTTTTTCTGTTGTTTAAAAGGTTTGATAGGCAGTTGGCGTTATGATCTAATTTACAGTAGTAGTTGTTTAACTCTATTTTACATTCTTTAATATTTGTATAGTTATTTTTGCAGAGGGCAATTTGATTTGGTATGATTATTTTTCCGTCAATATGACTTATTGCTCTAACTTCAAAAAGTTTACAGTTCAATGTTATAATAGGATATTTAATTAGAATTACAATGATATCCTGTTTTTGCATAATTTTAAATTTGGATACATCTAATAAATCTGAAATAGATAGTGATACATTTTCATGTTTGATTATATTTTTAATTTCTTTTAAACTTAGTATATTAGGATTTAAATTTCCAAGCTTAGATAGTGATATAGTGTTCACTAAGTTTTGTAATTCTAGGATTATAATTCTACATTGTTTGGTTACAATATCATCTATATGGTTTTTTGATATACTTTCCATTAATTTGAATAATTTTGAATTAATCATAAATTGTTTGTTGTTATTCTCGACTAAGTCGGTTATCTTATTTTCGATTATTATTTTATCTTTATGATCAAGAGATCCTGCTATATATTTCCAAATAGTACCGATTGTTTCGATAGCTCTTTTATTACGATTAGTTAAAGTTAATTGGTCTAATAGGGTTTCGATGATAGAAAAATCTATTTCGTGTTTTTCAGTGTATGGAGTACCAGGGTATTCCGTTTGATCGTGGTGCTTTATCAAAGCTTGTTTGGATTCGCGTATTATTTTTCTTATATTAGTTAGGTTTGTAACATGAAAAAGATTTGCATCATCTTCGTATATTAAAACATTGTTATTATTAATTAACAAATAGTCTTCTCTTGAATAATCGATTACTTGAGCTGCACAAGCTGTGATTGTTAACAGTAAGAGGAACATTTTCTGATATTATTGAATTATTTTTAAATTATCTTTATGAATTTCTCTTCCATTTCTTAATTTAATAGTATGACCTAAATCTTCTTTTACAATAATTTTCTTGAATTTGGGTTTTATTTTTCCCCATCTTTCATTAGTTGTTTTTTCATATGCAATACGATTTTCTTCTAGTGGAATTTGTTTTCTTTTTTTATTAAATGTTCTTAAAGTTTTTTCTTGTGCTGTTTTTAATTTATTGAAAGTGTCTGAATGGTCAGTTTCGTTAAATAATATATTCATAGGTTTTTCATTAATAACAGAATGTATAGTTTTATTATATTCTAAAGCTGATTTGATAAGTACTTCTTCTAAGTCTAATATTTTAAATTCTTCTCTAATGCATCTAGCTAACTCTTGGATTGTGCTGTGCACTCTTTCTACTTGTCCATTTGATAATGAATGTTTTGCTGGAACATAATACATGTCTATTTTTTGGCGTTCCATTAACGTTTTGAATGGTTGGCTTGTAAATGTCGGGTCATTGTCGCAAGTTATGTTAGTGCAATTAGGAAATGTTTGTAAAATTTCTAAAACTTTGATACCCATGTTAAGTTTGTTTTCTATGATTTTTATTACTAAAAATTTAGAGTATGCATCTATGCAAGTTATGACTTTCAATTTTTCGAACAACATTACATCTAAGTGTAAGGATTCCCCTTTGTTCTTGGGAATTGGTGCCTCACCAATTGGTTCAATATGGGGTTTCCTATTGTATTTATTCCTATTGCAAATTTCACATGATCTAACATATTCTTCTACCTCTTCTCTTATTGAGGGCCAGTAATACATTTCTTCTATTTGCTTTATATTTTCTTTTGAGCCTCTGTGTGCCCTTGTATGAGTTTGTTCTATAATTATTAGTTGGTCGTCTTTTTTTGTTATATCATTGACGAAATGTTTGCAACGAATGAATTTATTTGTGAATGTTTTAAAAACATCTTTTAGTTCATAAACTACCTCTGCATGAGTAAATAATGCTACTGTTCCTGGTTTAAGGAATTCTTTGAACAATTGTATTAATTGTGAAGAGTCTGAATATTCTATTAAGTGCCTTTTTTTGTTAGGAAATGGATTCAGTTGTTCATGGATGAATTCTGAAGATTTATTAACAATAATTTGTTGGTTAAATTGGTTTACAGGTTTGTTTAATATTTCAATTATATCATGCTCACTGCTTTCGGCTGAGTGTGTTGTAGCGTGGTTTGATGAGGAATCAGATATTTGATTAAGATTTTGTCTAGATAATGCATCTGCTACTATGTTTGTGGTTCCAGGCTTATAAATGAATTTTGGTGCATATTCCTCGATAATACTATGCCATCTTTTATTTTCGAATTCGGGTTTCTTTTAGAAACAGCGTAAGTTAAGGGTTGGTGATCCGTGTGGATCTCGAGGTTTGTGATACCGTAAAGGTAATTTCTTAGATTCTTTAGTGCATAAACGATAGCGTAGAGCTCTTTCTCGTTTGTGGCATAACTTTGTTCTGTTTTGCTTAACGTTTTCGATATGAAGGTGATTGGTTTCCCGTCTTGGGATAAAACTGCACCAATTGCATCGTTAGAAGCATCGGTTGTTAAAGTAAATTTTTTTTCAAAATTTGGCTGTGTTAGCTCAACTTCGTGCATTAAATATTCTTTTAATGTATTAAATGCTTTGACCGCATTTTCATCTAATATTATTTCAGTTTTTTTTGCTACATGTGTAGAAATTTGTCCATTTTCACTTTTTAAATAATTTGTAAGGGGTTTTGCTATATCGGCAAAGTTTTTTATAAATTTTCTATAGTAACCTATCATTCCGAGGAAACTACGAAGTTGTCTTAGTGTATTTGGTTGTGGATACTCTTTAATAGTTCTAACTTTTTCTGGGTTGGTTCGTATTACGTTTTGTGCTACGATATAACCCAAAAACTCTACTTGATCTTTGTATAACTCTGATTTTTCTATCGAAATTTTCATATTTGCCTTTTTTAGTATATTAATTATTTCGTTTAAGTGTTTCGTGTGATTTTCTAGAGTATCTGAATATACAATGACATCATCAATGTATACATGGCAAATTTTACCAATGTATGGACGCCAGTATGTCGTCCATTGCCCGTTGAAAAATAGAGGGGGCATTTTTTAAACCAAACGGTAGTCATATGTATTCATACTTTCCATTATTTATAGAAAAACTAGTTTTTTCTATGTCTTCTGGTTTCATCATTATCTGATGGAATCCAGATTCCAAATCCAAAGTTGAAAAATACTTTGCTTTCCCTAGGTTAGAGAGTATAACACTTGTATCGGGTATTGGATATTTATCCGATATAGTGTGATCATTCAATTTTTTGAAGTCAATTACAAGGCGGTTTTTTGGTGTTCCGTCTTCATTTGTTCCTTTTTTAGGAACGACCCAAACGGGGCTGTTATAAGGACTTTTGGAAGGCCTTATTATATTTTTATTTAATAAATCGTGAATCTCGTTATTCACAAATTTATTAGCGCTTAAGGGGTAAGGATATTGTTTCGTCCATATAGGCTTTTCTGTATCTGTACGGATTTCAGCGATAACATCGGTCCTAAATGGCAAAGTCATATCAATGCTTGAGTGGATATCCGTAATCCTTTTAGTCATTGATTCAACCAATCTTTCTATGTCAATATCTTTTATATTATTTACCTTATTACTTAATTCTTTTTCGGTAAAAAATATTTTTTCACATTTTTCATTATATTTAATAATTTTATTTTCTAAATCAATTTTTGCATTTACATCACTAAGTAGGTTGATGCCTATAAGCGCATCGAATTCTAAATTGTATATCACGTAAAATCTCGTGATTGTATTAAATATTAATACTTCGTGATATTTTTTTATTATTATTTCTCCATTTGGAGTGAGGGCTCGTTTAAATATAGGGAGGTTAATTTCTTCTTGAAAAATGTTTGGTTTACAATAGTTACTATTGGCTCCGGTATCTAACAGAATACGAATGTTTTTATCTCCTAATCTTCTTTGAATGTGGGGCAATCCCGTCTCATGTCTAAAAAATGATCCGAATCTTCGTTTAAATTGTTGATTCTTTCAGTTTTGTTTGGTGGTGGCCTATTCGAATGTCCACTATAGTTATCTTTTTCTCTCTTGAATAGAGGTCTTTGGGGATTATTGTACAAGTTTTGATCAGGTTTTTTCCATTGCCAGTTTGGATTTTTATTGTACTGTTCAGGATTGTTTCTATAGTTACTTGGATCTGGTTGCACATTGTATGTATTATGTGCTGTATTAGCGTGTATTTGTCTATAGTGGTTTACGTCACTTTTATTTATAGGTCGATTTACTGAAGACCCAAGAACCATTGGTTCAAATCGTTGGGACAACTGTCTATAATCGTTATTTGGATATCGAGGGAAATCATTGTGTGTTGTATGTATATTCCGTGGAGGAAATCTTAAAATGTTGTTAGGTAGTTTCTTAATATCATTTGGTGAACTATACTTTTGTGCAAAGTTAGCACGTGATTTATTTGATTCCAGCTCTTGAGCTTTTGCTAGAGCACTCGGTAAATCTGGGGGGCAAATTGAGAACAAAATATCTGAGAGATTTCCAGACAAGCCGGATATGAATGTTCTCAACGCGTTTTGCCTATGAATCCTACATAGTTCATGTGAAATGGGTGACTCATTTCCATGGGTCATCATGGTCTTATTAATGATTAACGTAAGTTTTTCATTTACTTTATTATAGTAGTCTAATATCTCCATAGACCCTTGTCTTAACACACTTAGCTCCTGCTCTAACATATGAAGCGGCCTTTTATCGGCGTAAGCAAAATCTAATCTTGCCATAATTGCTTCGAAGTTTAGTGTTGTACAATGATTGGTCAAAATATCATTTGCACTATTCAGAATCTTATTTCTGAAAATGGTAAGTGCTGCGAAAAATCTCCTACTGCCTTTCGTATATAGGCTAATTGAGTTGTAAGCGGCTTCTCTCCAACTTACATAGGAACTTGCGTTACCAGAAAATTCAGGTAACGACTTTATAACATCTAACCCTTCGTTATCTTGTATTGTTACATCTATAGTTTGCTTTTCAAAATTCTTAACTTCATTAGATGCTCCTAAATCTTCTAATTTTGTATTTAAGTCCCTAATTTCCTTAGAAAATTGTGCTTGTAGCAAGCTTGTGTTATTTAATAATGCTTTCGCGATTAAAGCTTCTACTTCCTGTACGTTTGACATTCTGTTATTAATAATTTCTTCACTTTTGCTTGAATCTAAATTTTTGTTTGCACTTTGTATTTTCACTTTTTTTTGTTTCTTATAATCACTCATAAATTTTTTAAATATATCGGACATTAATTCATCTTAAAATATAGGTTCTTACTTATAATATGTTTTCTTGCTCTTTCTCCAATATTTGTTGAATATTTGGCTGTTTGTTTTGGCGAAGACACTGATTTTAAGATTTTACTTTGTTTTTTCAAATTCTATTTAAAATTGGCCTATCTCTTTGTTGCACTTTCTTCAATCTTTGTTGAATATTTGGCTGTATTTTTTGGGCGAAGACACTGATTTTACAATTTTACTTTGTTATTTTCAAATTTTAGTTAAAACTTGGCCTATCTCGCCGGGGCCTCCAATTAAAATTATTCTCTTTTACTTTATTAAAAAAATAATTTCCTTATTACTTAAAATACTAAACACAATTTAACAATTAATAACTAGGTATGTACTTGGGGAGAGTACTCTGCTGCACTGGTGATGATGATCGACTGACTACCAAATGTCCATGCAGTTATATTTTTGGATGCAATGCCTGACGGCTTGGCTGTGGTGTTGATGACAATGCTGATCATCACTTTTGGGGTGTCTGCATAAATGAAGTGTTGCGTGGGTGTGGTGTTCTTGCTTCTTGGTGGCAATATGGTTACACCATAATACGCTGATTTAGCTTTTGGAGTGTCTTATTATTGTAATGAGTGGATATTGATTTCAAATTAATGCTGCGATGGGTGGAGATTGATTTCCTTGTCTTAACTTATATGTACATACCATGTATGTGTGTACCGTGTACCTTAATTCATACATACATGTAAGTGTGCAATAATTTAGTATTTAAATTTTCTTAAGCTTAAGTACCCCCAACCTTTCCCTTAAGAGGTCAGAAACCCAGTAATATCAAAACTTTACATACTCGTAGTTCAATATTGTAATTCCTTATTTTGATCAAAGAAAGCCATGCAATGGGCGGAACTAAAATAAAAATCAACTAGTCAACCAGAGAATATCAATTACCAAGAAGCCAATCCTTGGCTGTCATCCGGCTTTGCCTGCAAACTGAAACACGCACACATATACAGTTGGGCTAAGTCCACCACTAGGTTTTTGCACACATTGACAGTTGGGATCAACCCACCACTGATTTATTCGCACACATAGACAGTTGGGATCAACCCACCACGAATATGTCGGTTATTTTTGAAAATCTTCAGTTATTTTCAAATTCACTTGGGCTGCAATGGGCTTGTTCAAAAAGTATAAAAAAGGGAGAAATTATATATCAAGTGCTCACCGGACCTTATGAGAATAAGTCGTGTTTTTTTTTTTAATGTAAATTGTAGTCGCTTTTTACTAATTTCCACCTGCCTGGAAAATAAATATCTTTAATTACTTTCTTTTCGATAAACGATTTGTTTTTTCTGTTTATTTCTTCTTTTCAACTCCCGAAATATAAAAAGAAATATAGAAAAAGTACTCTTTTCTTGACGGAAAATAACTGACGGTGAGTAAGAAGAAATTTTTAAATAATTATGCGAAATGAAAAAAGATATTCACAAACTAGAATTTTGGCATATATACTACGCTTGCATGTGTTTTTAAAGTTGAAGCTCGCATCATTTTTTGTAAGCCTGGGTCGAGTCGAAATGAGCTTTATTTGACTAGATCTCGTTCGCGGAGAGGAGTCGAGTCGAAATTTGTGACGAAAAACCTGGATCAAAGAGATGGTCTTACAGATATTGCATTATAGTCTGTTTATTTGCTTGTTTGTGGGCAAATATAGTTTTGCTTTAATAATCGTCGAGCATCAGCTAACCAGCTGTAATTAATTAGTTAAAATTACTGAATATTCAGTGAGCCCTATAGTTTTTAATCAATTGGTTATTAATAATAATAATATTAATATAATGCAAAATTAAACGTTTTCATAAGAGCCCAAATGAGGTAATTTTGCAAATTACAGAAAAAGTGTTTTCATCTGTAATTTGGTATTTCTTTTGACAACTCATTTCATTTTTTGAGATTAAACCCTGCCTGTAAATCACTTTTTGTTGTTAATTTTTTAATTCAGCTTTAACATTTTCGTTCAAAATCTTTTCAGATCTATTCAAAATGTGCCCAATTCGGTGTGTTCGTTAGGTTTTGACTTAATTTCCTAGAAAATTGTGTGCAAGTTTGGTTGAAATTATCTCATTTCAAAATTTGAATTTGTGTGGAAAATGAGATAATTTCGTATCAAATTTGAAAATTTTCAACGAAATTTCCTCATTTGGTCTAACGAAAACGTAGTATTAAGGCTCTCCAAAACCAACACGAATACCGATTGATTCGCAGTGAATCATTCACAATAGTACAAAATATGACAAAAATATTGACAATACTTAACAACAACAAAAATTCATCGTCATTCCTTGTTGGCGTTGGCGTGCGAGAGCTTTTAGTTTGTTTTACTTCATTTCTATTTTGATTGTATTAGTAAACATGGTCACGCTAGGAGCTACTAGCCATTTTATAATTTTAATTCAGTTTGGCACCCGATCATATCTCTATTATTTCTCATTACTGTAAGCCAAAATGCTTTAGGTTTGTATTTATTAATTAATCTATTATATCTATCTATTTATTTATTTAACGATATGTGTTCGTATTAATTGAACAGGGTTATTGTTTTGATCCATAGCTCCGCACTTTTAGCTCACTGATTTTGTGGTTTAACTGAGGGTGGTTCAAGCATGTAATTCACTTTTATAACTTACATGAAACCTAAATCATCATTAAAACCCAGTAAATCTACAGAAATTGATGGATTAAAAATTTTGAACCACGGAGCATTGTTTAGCCCCGACGTCGTTTTTTTCGTCCAAGCATATTCAGACAAGGAAAAAACACACCTAATGTGAACCTGGCCCTAATTGGGTTTCTATTTGTTGAACACGTCCCGTGGTCAAAATTATTCACCTCGGTCTGTCAATTAGATGTCAAAACAAAACAAAATACATGGTGTTCCCTATTTCATGCAGGATAATTTATGAAATGATATTAAAAAAAAAAATCGTATGGGAAGGGGGGATTATTTATCCGCTTTTAGATAAGAGTAGTAACTTTCTTAAAAAAAAAAATTGAAAATCAACGGCACTACTAACTTGCAACTTGCAATGTTATGCTCTTTATTTGTGTTTAATTAACTTTTTTGAATTTTACGACCAAATTTATTTAAAATAAAAATAACTAAAAAATAAGACAACAGCTATAAGGTCATGCTAAAATTTCTTAAAACCATTCTCGAATCAATTTTTCTAATTAAGCTGTTCGTAATCATTTAAAAAAAAATAATTATACAACTTAAAACTTAAAAAAAGTTAGTGTATTTGTTAAAACTATTTCATTTCTTTTATAGTATGAAGTAAAATTTCAGTAATAAGTATTCAATACTCCTATTAAACTGGATTTACTTTTAACACGTGCTACGAAAACGATTTTGAAAACTCCTCATTATTTCTTTTTTGTACTAAAGTTAAATGCAGATCAAAACCCGAATCCCCACAGAAGATAATAAAACCCACCTGATATCAACTTTAATACTTATAAATTGGAAATTGACAGTTTAGTGGAGTTTAAACAACAAAATTAAAGTTCTGGTGTCAGGTTGCAGAAAAACTATTCTTTTATTTCTTATTTTTCTTCACTATTTTTTTCCTTAGAATATATCCAACAATAATTTTAAAATTATTCTGGATGAAGAAAGGGCCACCCTGTATAATATGCAAGATGCATTGAAGATATTTGGAAATCTGTATGATTGAAGACATTTTATGGATTCATTTTTTGTATTTTATTATAATCGTGGATGAATATTAACTGACAATTACAATTGCTTGTGTACTTTAAATCAGCCGAAGTAAAATTCTCAATTTTTTTTTCAATTTTCAAAGAAAAAAAAAACTGAGCTGTCAAAACAAATAAATCCCACCGCGTTACATTGTTGTTGCGATTCACATCTATTCATCGACACGAAGTGAAATTACAAATACAACAATGTAAACAAATGGGTTTTGGAGGGTGAAACGTACGAAAGATTGGCTTCTTGGTAATTGATATTCTCTGTAGTCAACGCTATATATTTTAAAGAAATAGATGTGTATGTAGGAAGGTGTTATTTAAAAAATAATTTCATTTGCTTATTTATTCGAACGAAGTAGAATATGTGTGAGCTATGATTTGTATGTGTCAGTTGAATTTTCATCAATGATTTATATAAAAAAGAATTCGCGATCTGATTGGTTGAATTATATTATCATATAATAGGAATGTTACAAAATGGTTAATATGATGTCTCCAAGAAAATTAATGGAAGATCTGAAAGGATGAATGGAAAATGTTATTATTTCAAATTACCTAGTTCTATATATTCAGCCATAGATTTCAAGGTCAAACCCGGCAGACCAAAATTTTAAATTACAACAATAAATGAGCCCTTAAGAAGCACTAGGTTCCTGCATAATTATATTTTCGAATTTCCTTTGTGGTGGAAGCAGCTTCATATAAGTCACGTCATCAGAATTAAGTTTTTTGTCTGTAAAAACAAAACTGGTAGGGATAGAAAGACAAAATTTTATATTTTTTCAAATTACTTAGTCTTACGTCTTATGCACTTTTTATTTTTTTTTTCAAAGATCGTATTTAAAAAGT
This sequence comes from Dasysyrphus albostriatus, assembly GCA_946251815.1. Lineage (NCBI taxonomy): Eukaryota > Metazoa > Arthropoda > Insecta > Diptera > Syrphidae > Dasysyrphus > Dasysyrphus albostriatus. The sequence goes on from OX276335.1 coordinate 175,464,202, forward strand.
CTTCATACCTCGCTTGTTATCGAGCTGTTTTTAAGTGGTAAGGCTGGACTTGAGGAATTGGAAACTCCACCATTTTAAGAGCCCAAAATTAGCTTCAAATTATTGCATCATTAGTTTTTTGAAATTTTGTTTCGGAAGGTGTGGTGAACGCAGCTTGACGTTAAGCTTGGCCCCCCACCAGTTTGAGGGGGAAGGGAATTTAGTACCCGGGCGGGATTGCGGTACAAAATTAGCATCAAATTATTTCATCATTACATTTTCTAATTTCGCGTTGTGATAAAAAGTCTACACAGCTCGCTTGATAACAAGGTGTTTTTAAGTGATAAGGATAGACTTGAGGCATTTGAAATTCCGCCATTTCAAGAGCCCAAAATTAGCATCAAATTATGGCATCATTAGTTTTTCGAAAATGCGTCTATTAATGTGTGGTGGACGCAGCTTGACGTCAAGCTGGGTCCCCCACCAGTTTGAGGCGAGAGGGAATTTAGTACCAGGGTGGGATTGCGGTACTAAATTAGCATCAAATTATTCCATCATTACATTTTTGAATTTCAATTGTGGTGGACCCAGCTTGACAGACCTCACAAAGGATAGGAGAAAGAACTGGCACAAGCTAGTGATCGTAGGGCTAAAGGAACATCCACTGGCGAGTAAAAGTGTAGTAAAGTACCTTGGCATCTGGATGGATCAGTATTTGTATTTTGACAGACATATAAATGCTGCTCTGGCCAGGGTTAGGGGAGCTTTTGGCCTGGCGATACGGTTATTTTAGAGCAGCCGGCTTGACAGCAGGGTGGAGGTGATTTGCTACATGGCCCTTATCCGGCCGATGATTGACTATGGATGCCCGGTTTGGTTCAACGTTGCCCCATCTCAAATGGAAAAGATTCGGGTGTTTGAGAGGCAGTGTCTTCGACGCTGCCTCGGATTACACAGAACACCAGAGTCGGAGTACAAACACATTTATTCGAACCTGGCTCTATACAACGGGGCCAACATAAACAGGATAGATAATTTCTTGCTGAATCTTATTCGAGGTCGCATTGCAAAAGCGATGTCCTCGAGCAACACCTTAATTTGTGGGTCTTATTACTTTAACAATGAATACTACGAGAGTGTGCGTCTAAGCGGCTTTATCCCGCCCGATGCATTCCTCTATCTAGACAGTCGAGGGCTGATCCAGGATAGAGCAGTGGTTCCGCTAATCTACCACGTCGGCCGTAGAACTGTAGATCGGCGGCTACTTTACAATCGAGACGTCCTCCCACAAGACGGAGCTGAGCACCTTCGGTTTAGAAGGACTGTGTCCGAACGGGACCGAAGAGATGGGGTAAAGCAGAGGAACCAGTTCTGGTGGTTGAAAAACGAGGATGAAGTTATTCCAGACATTTCATAGTTGAAGGGACAGTCAGGGTGGCACCAAAAAAAAATGTAAAACATACAAAAACACAAAAAAATTATAAAATCAACAAATATACAACAAAATTATAAAACCGAAAAATGCTTGCTGTGGCTGTTCTAGTCTGTAAGTAGTTTATAAGTAGGTTGTAATTTGTTTATAATGAGTTGTAAATAGTTCTAAGTAGCTTCAAGTAGTTTTAATTAGCCATTATTTAGTTTTATGTAGTTTGTAAGTTTTATACTTTTTTTATTATCCGATGGAAATCTTCAAAAGACACTCGGTAAAATCGGTACCGAGTAGTGTGGGACTCTTACCGCACTTAAACCACCGGTGAATCAGGACCAATCTATGAAAGATCGACAAATGATTTTTCTTTCTTAATTTGTAAATCGCATTATGGGAAGTTAAAGTCTTAACACTTTCCCGTAGCTTTTAGACCATCAGCTCATGAAGCTTGGTTCTTTTTATTCTCCGAACATTGTCTCGTACATTTAAGACGGTCTCCATTTCGGATTTAGTATGACTCTGCAGTCACTGATTATGTGATACAGCGTGTTTTTTAACCACTTCTGTAACCATTTCAATTTGAAGGTCACGATGTAGATCGCCATTTCATTTATACCAAGAGGCATTTATTATTCCGCGAAGGACCTTGCTTTGGAATTTTTGGATGGGTTCAGCATTTGTTTTCTTTGTACAGCCCCATAGTTGGATGCCATATGTCCAAACGGGTTTCAAGCTTCATTACTTGCTTATATAATAGTAATTTGTTCTGAATAGATAGGTCAGAGTTCTTTCCTAGTAACCAGTACATTTTTCTGTACTTCAAGTTTAGTTCGTCTTTTTTCTTTTTGATGTGCTCTTTCCATTTAAGCTTTGCATCTAAAGTCATTCCAAGGTATTTGGCAGTTTTGGAGTAAGGTTCTGCTGTACTGTTTATAAAATTTGGAACATTGTTTATTTTTTTGTTTGTAAAGCTTATGCGTCGATTAAATTTCATTTAGTTTGATTCGCCATTTTTGCCTTCAATGACTAACTTTATCGACTGCATTTTGCAGTTTTTGTGTAGCTTTTGTAACGGATTTATCTGGCACCAATATTGCAGTATCATCAGCAAAGGTGGCCATGATAGCGTTAATGTCCACTGGAATATCCCTTGTATATAACAGATATAAGGTTGGTCCTAGGACACGTCCTTGTTTTACACCGCCTTCAATATTCTTTAGTTCCGAGTAATTTTGGTCGTACCGTACTCTTAAGAGTTGATTCGTAAAGTAGGATTTCAGTATTTCTGGGAAAATCCCTATGCAGTTTGTACTCAGTGCCAAACCTTTTCATAGGCTTGAGCAACATCTAAGAATATAGCCGAGCATACTTGTTTTTCTTAAAGTGCCTTTTCCACAACATCCGTAATCCGATGTACTTGGTCTATCGTGAAATGTTTATTTCTAAATCCAAACTGATGGCTCGAAATTAGTCTTCTTTCTTCTATTATTTTGCTTAGTCTTTTCAGAAGCAGTTTTTCGAAAACTTTTGCTATGATTGGTATAAGCGATATAGGTCTGTAAGATGTTACTTCTGTTGGTGGCTTACCTTGTTTAGGTATAACAATGACTTCTGCAGTTTTCCAATGATGTGGCACTTATCTTAGTTTAAGGCATGCAAATTAATAAGTTAACCCTTTTGTTTAGGTTTTAAAAAACTTTATTCAAGCTTAACCTAAACTATACACTTCGAGTATCAGAATTAACATAAACTTATTGCACATATTTGTGCCTTATTTATACCTTTTAAACAAAGACATCTTATTCATGCCATTACTCATATTAATCAGTTCTTACGAACTTCACAAATCTGTTTTGTGTAATTGAAACTCATATTAATCAGTTCTTACGAACTTCACAAATCTGTTTTGTGTAATTGAAATTTGAGAACATAAATATTTGAAAACATATTTTCATTAGTAAGTCAACATTAAGTGTGACTCCAAAGTATATTAATTGGTTCTGTTTTCTAATTTAATTTGCATGTAAAATGCGTTTCTTAACTCCCCTCCTTCTTAAGAGTAGAACGTCCCGCTTCTGCTGTCAATATCTCGACACGTTTTAGCAATTTGTTGAACTTGACTTCTTCTTTATGACGTAGACGTGATTCATATGATGATTTAATTTTTAAATAATACATGAAACATATTGCAATAATTATAATTATAAATATAAGTATAAATGATGACATATTCACTTTTTAAGGTTCAAATTAAAACTGTTATTTTATTTAAAATAATTTCTTACTCATACATATAAATATATCTTGGAATGCTGATCACCGACTTGTACTGCTGTTTCTCTTTACTAGCTCCTTTTCAAATGTTTCACTAATTAATTTTTCTGGAAATTAATTTTTTCCTTTTTAAATTATTTTTTCTTTTTTTTTTTTAATTTTTTTATTTTCACTTTCTTGTTTTTCTTTTATTATTGTTTTTTCCCTTTTTTTTTAGAGGACTAACTTTTGATCTTCAATTTATTGCACTTATTTTAAAATATTGTTATTTTTCACATCCTCCTCGTGGACTTTGTTAAAGAGGGCTCCAATTCTAATGAATTTCTCACTTAATCGTTTATCATTTTCTTTTTTATCATTTATCCCTGAGGGTTTTCCTGAGGGTTTTGAGTCCGACATTAAATACACACACTAATTATATATTTCTTAAACCAGAATCATTTATTAACGCGCAATTTATTTCTAGTATTCGCACAATTTGAAATATTTCATTTATGAATTATTTTTTATGCAGAACTCTTTTTCTTTAATGTAATTCTTTCTCCCTTTAATTAGGATACTTATTTGCTTTTAAGTTTTGGTTACTATTTTTTTCACTCACGCACTTAACGCGTTACGACAGATATTCAATCTTACTTTTTATTTTCAGATTTAAAGAATACCCGTCCTGTCACGGTCGCCAATTAATAAGTTAACCCTTTTGTTTAGGTTTTAAAAAACTTTATTCAAGCTTAACCTAAACTATACACTTCGAGTATCAGAATTAACATAAACTTATTGCACATATTTGTGCCTTATTTATACCTTTTAAACAAAGACATCTTATTCATGCCGTTACTCATATTAATCAGTTCTTACGAACTTCACAAATCTGTTTTGTGTAATTGAAATTTGAGAACATAAATATTTGAAAACATATTTTCATTAGTGAGTCAACATTAAGTGTGACTCCAAAGTATATTAATTGGTTCTGTTTTCTAATTTAATTTGCATGTAAAATGCGTTTCTTAACTTGCATTTATTATAAATTGGCGTTTTTTGAAGGCTATTGAAGGCATTTCTTTCAAAACCTGAGCAGTTATTAGATCGTACCCTGGTGATTTTTTGTTAGACAACTTATGTTTACACATACTTCTTACTTCTTTGAGCGTGACAAAAGGAATTTCACATTCGTCGTTTCTATCAACAAACTGTAAGGGATCTGTAGCTGTGCTTACTGGAAATGGCTTTAAAACATTCGCGAGAGGTTCAGCGAAGAGATCAGCCTTTTGTTTTGGGTTTCCGATCCATTTACCAGGGCAGTATATAGCTGCTATCTTAAACTCTTTCTTTTTTATACCAATACTAACTGTTGTTACTTGCATGTTTTCATTACTAAACTTAGGCTCTTTATAGTGTGTTAAGCACTTTTTTATTAGTATTGCTGATCCTCCCCTAGCTTTGTCGGCTGGGTGCGGAGCGTGATAACACGTATAGTTAGGTAATTTATTATCAAGATTTTGTTCTATAGCGAGGTGAGTTTCGGACACCAAACAAATGTCTATATGCTCTATGTCTAAAAAGATGTCTAGTTCTGATACATGTTGTAAAAGACCGTTTGCATTCCATGTTGCGATTTTGAGTGTTCTGTCCATCATTGTTTTTTAAGAGCGACTACTTCGCTTAGCTGTTTTATGTTAAGATCTTGTTTGTCAATCTTTTTTAGGATAAGTTCAAGCATTTCCTTAATAGATGTTTCTTCGTTATTCCGCACATTTTGAACAAAGTGGGAAAAGGGTTTATTTCCATCACTTCTGCTTGGTGCAATTGCTTTTGGCGGTTGATTTTAAGTTTTGTTTTCAACGGCTACTTTTTTGCTTTCAACTAATGCTTTTGTGTTTGTTGAGTTTTTAAGCTTGTTCCCAGTTTTGTTTTTTCTTTTTGTGTCTTGGAATTTTTTTTGGCAACTGGACATCCTCTGTAACTTGCAGGATGGTTGCCTTGACAGTTAACACATTTTGCTTTCTGTTCTCTGCCCATAGAACAGTTTTTAGTTGCATGCTTGCCTTCGCATTGAACACAAGCAAACTCACGATTGCAGTATTTTTGTGTATGCCCAAAGGCTTGACAGCGTTTCCATTCTGGAACAATTTTTGATCATGTTTTGTATTGAATACAAAATATAAACTTTGGATGTTTGCAATATATTTTTTAGACTTTTGCAGTGTGTGAATTTTGACAATTATGCCCATAATTGATTTTATACTGTAAATCTTATCGAGACTTTCTTTATTTTTAAAGGTGAGCAAAAACAAAGGTAGATATCTCTTCGTTGTCGTTGATACCCCAGTGGAGTCTTTGATTACCTCAGTTTTAATAAGAGTATTCGCATCGAGAGCTTGGAAACCTTTTTGAATAAGGTCTTCGACAAAATCTTTGGCAACACATGAAGATTGGAGGCCTCTTGCTACTACCTTTATCAACCTTGTAGCTTTATTTTCATACGAGTGCCACTGAATTTTCTTTTTGTTCAATTTTTCAGTGATAGATTTATACGCATCGACGTCTTCAACAATTACTTTCCAATTTTCTTAGTTGTATGATGTATATTTACATGCCTTATTAGTGCATTTTTCTACTATGTTCCTAAGCTCACCAAACATAGTCAATCTGGAGATCATGATTGGAGGTGGTGCAGTTTGCCTAGCACCGTTAGCAAAGGACTTCTTTTCGGATACATCTTTTATTTCATTGTTTGATATTTTCACTGTTGCAGCAATATCCGCTTTTGAAGCTACCTGCTTAATTTTTTTAACAGTCTCTGGGCTACCCTCTGCTTTCCGTTTCTTGGATTTACGTTTATTTCTTTTACCATCTGTTTCAAAAAGAAGCTCTTCCTCATCAGTATGAAACTCAATGGTTTTCGGTGGGCCTTTCACTACAAGTATTTTTGGACTAGTACTGCTGTTATTATTTGGGGTTTTCTTGTCTAGCATGCTGACTTTTTCTTCAAGTCTCTTAACTTGTTGCTGAAGACTTATTTATTATATATTATATATATATATATATATATATATATATATATATATATATTTATATTATTTCTTTTTGCAATGCCTCGAAATAATTTTCGGATTCAACTTGTTGGATCTTGTTGCTTTTTTTGGAACACTGAGGATCTTTTATTTTGATCTTTTCAAAGATTTTGGTTCCTTTTTCGATAATGACTTCTTTGTCATTTGATTTTTCGGTAAGGGTTTTCGATGGAGTAACCCTTGAAAATATTTTTGGCGGAGTCCTCAGTGTTTTAGAACTCCGTCTATTTCCTGCTAGCAATAATTGGTCCTCCCCAGAATCCGTAGGACCAATCTCCGAAGAGAATGGATTTACCAGTTTATATGGATTGCCACCTGGGGTAATGTATCTGTTTGTTTTACTCATTGCCATGTTTGTTTTTTGTAACTTTTGTTTGTTACCCATAAATAGCTTAGTTACTTCTTTTATTCAAGCTCTTAAACATAGCCGCCCCTATGGGATCAGACGCTGACCAATGAGCCACACATTATGCGCCAGACGCTCTTGGGTTTTATATAGAACCAAAAAAAAAATAAGACAATGAAACCGAGTTTTTTTGTAAATTCTTCTCAGGGAAAAATAAAACCGACCTGGATTTAGTGTTAAGATAGTTCTTAGGCCGAAAGGCATTAGCATTAAGTTATTATAATTAAACTTAGAGCGCCCAATTGGGGCCTGTAAGTTAGTTTTAAGATATTGATAAGCAGGCTAGTTTTTATGAATTTTTGTCTTGCTTTAGGATAGTTTTAAGAAAATGGAAAATAAAAATGAATTAAGTGGAAAATTTTATTTTCTGGGAGAACCAACAAATGGAAAAGGAGAAAAGTGCGGGGGTACCAAAAGGTGGCCCAGCAAACAGATCAAAAGGGCCAGCGGTATCTGTAGCGGGGACATCGAAAAATGCCAAAGCAACGGCACCAACAGCTTCGACATCAGCAACGGTGACATCAGCAGAGGTCCCAGTTAAGAGGAGGAAGAAAGTAAGATGTGCGCTGAACTTGGTGAAGTGGCGCTCTACCTTTACTCCAGCAGAGCTGCCAGCTGGGGGGAGGGGCGTCGTTAGCCAATAAGTCAGCAGCAGAAAATAAAGATCATTAATTAAACTCTTCGCCTGACGAAGAGATAGAGTATATGTCCGAAGGGGGAGAGGAACTATATACCACGGGTGACAGTAACATCGTAGATATCTCCACACCAGAGGCGTTCTCTGATGAAGAAGATGAGGCGCAAAATATAAATCCACAACAGCCAAAGCCTAACGAAGAGGAGCAAATAAGTGAGCAAATTGGAGCCATAGAAGGGAAGATGGTGAGCCTTAATGTCGAACTTGCGACACGGGTGAAAGCTCTTAAGACAAAACAAGAGGCTCGCCGACGAAGAGAAAGGCTGGAGCGGGAGCAGAAAAAAGCACCACAGGCGCCAAACCAAGAGACGCAACAGCAATCAGAGCTGCCAGCAAAAGAGCAGCAACACAGAAGCAGCAGCTCAAGGAAAAGCTGCAAGTACAGCAGCCACAGCAGCAGCCAATGCCCAAGGAGCAAAGGCAAACAGCAGCAGAACCAAAAGCCGCAGACACAACAGCAGCAGTGACAATAACAGCAGCAGCAAAAGCAACACGAGTCGAGCCGACAGCAGCAGGAAGAAAATCAGCAGCAGTCACAGCCGCCCCAAAGCAAAAAAGAGAAGGTACCGCCCATCAACACATATAAGATGGATTTGCAAGAGACCGTAGACATATGTAAGTCGGTAATAGGCCAAAGCTTTTATATTAAAAGACTTAGGAAGGATAGGCATGCTATTAACTGCTTCACAGTGGCGGAGCATAAAATTTAAAATTAAAAATTTATTAAAAGAATCCAGGACTGAGTTCTTCAGTTTTACCCCCAAAGTGGATAAATATCAAACGTTCCTCCTGAAGGCCATAAATTCCTGCACGGAACCACAGGTGCTCTTAGATGAGCTCCGTAAAAAAGCGAGTGGCGATCTCAACTTTATCGGGGTCAAGTCGTTCACTACACTCAGAGCCAGACGGGAGAAGCGGTCTTTGCCATTCTTCCTTGTTCAACTTTCGCTCAGCAGCAAACTGGATAGTTTGAGGAGTATCTCCGTCCGCAACTACCAAGTTGTAACTTGGGATAAACTAAAGAGATGCGGTGATATGCTTCAATCCATGCACTGCCAAAGGTTTGGCCACACTGCAGCAAACTGCGAAATGCATTCACGCTGCGTTATGTATGGTGAGAACCACATTAAGGGAGAGTGCAAGCTCGGAGAGGAAAGGGACTAAGACATGACCCAGCTTAAATGTGCACTTTGCGGAAAGAGGGGAACCCTGCAAATTATCGGGGTTGCTCAGCTTTTCAGCAAATTCGTACCAATAAAGCGACTAAGCAGACAGCGGTAGAGATACGCCCATCAACGCGTGCTCCTACAGCAACGCCCGTTAATCCCCAAATTTCCTTAGCCAAAATGGGGGCAGGGAGGAGAAAAACGGTACAGCCTGCAGCTAAGGTAGCCCAACCGGCCCTAGTGCCAAAGGCACCGGATGCTCAGGCCAAAATAAGAAGCATGTTGCTGGCAATTCAAGGCCAGTTAACAGGAGTTTACAACCAGATAAAAGAACAGGCGACTAGGGTGGACTATCTCTACACTCTTTTGCCTAGCCTAACGCAAATTAGTGGTAATCGTAAAGTAATATATAATAGTGATCTGCGCAGATTTCGGCTGTTAGAGGCGTGCATCGTATGCATTTCTGTCCAACAGAATGCTTATGCACCGGCATCACCTCAGCCAACTGATTTTATGACAGAGATTGAAAAACTTTTCGAATGTCTACACTTGAGCTTGGAAGAAAATTACTTTCTCATGGCCGGTGATTTGAATGCCAAACACCAAGATTGGGGAAATCAAATTCAGAATCAAAGAGGTATTCATCTTTTCAATTGGATGAGTCGATACAACACTAAATATGGTGTCGACCTGCTGGCTACGGATCGGCCATCGTTTCCAAGAAGCGGTGTCAATCTGGATCAATTGCTAATAGACGCAAGACTGACAATTACTGACACTGTGGGTAAAAGACCAAGAAATTGTTTACGAACGATCAAGTACGACAGTGATCACTGCGGACTCGCCGCCGTAATACAGCTTCCGAACGAGCTCATGGAGTTGGATGAGTATGTACCTGTGCATACCTACAATTACAGTAAGGTGCTCTGGCCACAGCTTACCAACGCCTTATCAAGCGAAATCAGTTCGAATAATATATCCCCACCAAATGACAGGAATTTGACAAATAACGACAGTCGCGACTACTCTCTTGTAGCATACACACGTGTTTTTCCGTAGAAGATTAGTATTTGTTTTTTTCTACTCGGATGAGTCAGACAGTAATTTAATCGAGAGTAAAAAATCTCATAAAATGGTCGTAAATTCTCGAGCAAATAAACTCACATCCATGTCAAAGTCTAAAAAAAAGTCTTCATCTAGCAGCAACTGCGCTGACAACAGTAAACTTGGTAGAGAAAATCCCTTCTTACCCCTTCAAGCTCTTATTGGTGCTGATGAAAAAAGTCAAGCTGATGACATGATCGAGCATGCAGAGGATTCTACTAAAAAAACATCAAACCCTAAGCCTCCACCTATAAATGTTCTAAAATCCAGCAGTGTATATATTCACACCATTTTGAGTGCAAAATTCATTGAAGATTACGTAATTAAACGCATGTCAATTGGTATTAAAATCTTATCTCCGAACATCGACACTTTTAAAAAAATATGTACAGTTCTGACAGCTGAAAAATGTGAGTATTATACACACAGCCTGAATTGCCATTCAAAGTCGTGTTGACTGGACTCGACAAAACTGATCAGCATGTCATTAAAACTCATCTTTTAACTTCTGGTGTCAAGTGCATTGATATCAAAGTTGTGTGTCGTTAATTAAATCCAATTGAACATATGTTTCTTATTGTATATCTTGAGAAACGTAGCATAACCATGAAAGAGCTTCGTGATCGATTTGGAGTCATAAACAAAACAATTGTGCGTGGAGTTGTTATAATTGCCAGATGTACGGACATGGGGCCAAACACTGCCACGTTAAAACTTTCTGCTCATTCTGTTCTGGTGAGCATCAGACTTCAGCGTGCACTTCTAAGGAAGATAACAAATGTGCAAATTGTGATGGTGATAACCAATCAACTGACCCGCTGTGCCCTAGTCGACGAAGCTACGTAGAGTTTCGACAAAAAACGACGACGAGAACCCCTTTGAAGAAAACAACCCATCAAGATTTAGTCAGAAGTGTTTCAGATTTTTCACCGCTGCGAAAAGTTAACCATGTTAACCATAAACAACAACAACGTGAGAATGTTTGGTCAGATCCAATGAGTAGTACTTCTAGAAATGTTAATAATAATACTAACAATAGACATTGCTCTGGTTACTGAAACCTGGCTAAAACATAACCATTCTTTTTCTCATCCTAACTATCTATGCTATCGGTTAGATAGGCAGAGTGATAGAGGTGTCGGAATAGCAATTCTTGTAAGGAAAGAAATTAAATTAAAGTTTTTACCTTCAATGGAGACAAAAGTTATTGAAACGTTAGGAGTTGAAGTTATCACCGGAAATAATCAACCGTTTAAGATTGTGTGTGCTTATTTTCCAGGTCGTGCACATGGTAATCGGGCAAAATATCAACTAAGAAATGATTTCATAAAATTAACTCGTCTATCTGGTCGATTCATTGTGGGCGGCAGCTTTAATTATCGTCACCAATCTTGGAGTTGTCTCCGCGCAAATAGATGGGGAAATATTTTACATGAATCATATTCAAACTATCCTTTTTCACTGTCGTATCCTTCTGATCCTACCTATATTCCAAAAAATGAAAGGACCAATCCTTCTGTTCTTGATTTCCTTCTAATAAACTCTCCCAATTTTATATCTCAACCTCAAGTGATAAATGATTTGTCGTCTGATCATCTGCCAGTAATTCTCGATCTTCTTACCAACGCAATTTTAAAGGAAAAGTTTGTATACAACTATAAAGCTTTGAATAAATGAACTTTTAAAAACTCCGTCAAAACCAAATTAGTACTTTAACTGTTCCATCCCTTTCAGAAATACAACTAAATTCTTATATTGATTCTATAATCTCTAACCTTACAAATGTCATCAAAGAAAGCGTTGAAGTCGCTGTACCCCGTCTTCCCTCTGTCACTGTTAAATCTAAACTACCAACATATATTCATGAAACTATTTCGAGGCGGAATAAAGCCCGTAGAAACTGGTTGCGCTATAGATTGCCAATCTACTAACTTGAATTAAGGTATCTTAACAAGCTTATAGATTTGTTCATAGAAAAACATAGGAAACCTAAATGGAGCAAACTGCTTCAAGGTATGGATAAATGTTCTAAACCATTTTTGAATGTCACAAGGGTAGTTAAAAATAAACGAACACCCATTCCGGTCATCAAACAAAATGATGTTAAATACATAACATGTAGTGAAAAGGCAGAAGTTTTTTCTGGTCATTTTGCTTCTAATTTTAGAATTTCATCAAACCTTAGCAACCCAGTAACATCAAATTTAGTTGAGGCTTCAGTAAATCTTCTCAATTTACCTGTTGAAGATTTTCCTTCTGGTTGGTTTGTCCAAGCTAAGAAAATTAAAAGCATAATAAAATTATCTAATGTCCGAAAAGCTCCTGATGGCATTTCAAACTTATGTCTAGCCAACCTTCCCCGAGCAGGTCTTAATTATCTAAGTCAAATAATCAACTCCTGCCTAAAGTTGCAATACTTTCTTCAGGCCTGGAAAGTTGCAAAATTAATCCCAATTCCGAAACCTCGTAAGCCCCCTGAGTATCCCTCTAGCTACCGTCCTATAAGTGTTTTGAGTAATCTCTTGCAAAGATTTTTGAAAAAGTTATCAAAAAAAAAAAAATTAATTAATTTCATTGATGAAAATTCATAACTACCAAACCAACAATTTGGTTTTAGATTTGGGCATAATACCTGTCATTCCATCTTAAGAATCACTAGGCATATAAAATCGAACTTTATTGTAAAAAAATCTACTGGTCTTGTGTTACTTGACATCAAATCTGCTTTTGATTCTGTCTGGCATGATGCTTTAATTCACAAAATGATAAACTTTAATTTTCCCATGGCCTTAACGGCATTAATTCGTAACTTTTTGAGTGATCGCAGTTTTAAGGTTCTGTTACATCCAATGAACAACTGATTACAGCAGGGGTTCCCCAAGGATCGGTTCTTACTCCCATCCTATATGATATATACTTGGCAGACTTTCCCAATTTGAACAACTGTTTTTCGTCAATTTTCGCTGATGATACCGCTATATACAGCTCGAATGAACTTCCTCTTGATATTTGTTCGAATCTTCAACAAGGCCTACACACTTATAGTTCCTATTTTCATAAATGGAAAATAAAAAATAGATGAATCAAAAACACAAACTATGTTTTTTACACGTAGAAGACATCCTAGATTTTTACCTAACAATCCACATCATTTAAACGGTTGTAGTATCCCTTGGGCAGATAATATTAAATACCTTGGCATCACCTTAGATAAGACCCTCACATATAACAACCACATAGGTAATGTGTTAAACAAAACTGGAATTTTGATTAAAATCTTATACCCGTTTATAAACCGAAGGTCTACACTAAGCTTGGAAAATAAGCTCATACAGCCGTATTTATAAAGAAAATTTAAAGAGTTCGTAACTTTAAAATGCCTCTAAGTTGCTCTTAAGTTCGATATCAGTATCTATAATAAATTTTCACTTTTAAGCAACGTTACTTAAATGCATCTTAACTTAAACGCCATTCACCGCGTTTAAAGGTTACTTAAAGCCATCTTAAACATATTTTGACATTCGAGACGAATTGTTTTTTTGTTTTTGTTTATATAGAAATATAGATATACCTATGTATGTATGTGGGTAGAGTTTTCATATTTTTGCTGTTACCTAAAGAAAGTTTTAAGATTTGTGGTTTTCTTTTACAAATTGAATTGTAAAATAAATTGTTTTGATTTATTAACATATTTTTCTATCAAAAGCCCGAGGTGCGAATTAAGAAATTAAAAAATAGAGTTTCTGAACACAAACATAAAAGCATTATAAGCCAAAATGGATTCATGTTTCATTTCGTTTGCATTTAGTATGTCACTTGCTTCTCTTTCTCTCTTATAAATACATGTGCTCATCTTTTGTTTGAATTTGTTTGCAAGCTGTCAAAAAACAGCTGAAAAGAACATGTATTAGTGAGTTTTCTCACGTTACGTTACATTTCAATCGTTTAGTTAAGTAGCAATGAAAAATTGATTATAACGGGTGATTTTTTAGCTGGTTTGGTTTTGGCAACACTGGTTTTGACAGCTGACGTGTGTTTAGTACCTTGTGTCACTGTCAAACAGCTTCAGTTTGGTTTGCAATTTAACTATGGATCGTCTTACAAATGAACAACGCTTGCAAATTATTGAATTTTACTATCAAAATTCGTGCTCGGTTCGAAATGTTCAAAATGTTGGAAATTGTGTTCAGCGATGAGGCTCATTTTTGGTTGAATGGGTACGTAAATAAGCATAATTGCCGCATTTGGAGTGAAGATCAGCCAGAAGCATTGCAACAGCTACCAATGCATCCCGAAAAAGCCACTGTTTGGTGCGGTTTATGGGCCGGCGGCATTATTGGGATATATTTCTTCAAAGATGATGCGAATCGCAGCGTTACTGTCAATGGTGAACGCTACCGAGCGATGATAACAAACCTTTTTTTTGCCCGAAATGGAAGTTCTTGACTTGCATGATATGTGGTTTCAACAAGACGGTGCCACATGCCACACAGCAAGCGAAACAATGGCGCAATTGCGAGGCGAGTTTGGTGAACAGTTAATTTCACGTTTCGGGCCGGTCAATTGGCCGCCTAGATCGTGCGATTTGACACCATTAGATTATTTTTTGTGGGGGTATGTCAAGGCTAATGTCTATAGGGACAAGCCCGCTTCGATTGACGCACTGGAAGCCAACATCCATGCATTCATTCGTGAGATACCGGCCAATATGTGTGAAAGAGTATGCCAAAATTGGACTCAGCGGATGGGCTACCTGAGACGCAGCCGCGGTCAACATTTGCATGAAATTATCTTTAAACATTAAATTGCAAGGTTTAAACTATCGATTCAAATAAATATTTCATTCATTTTTTCGAATTTTTTGTGTTTTTTTTTTAAGTTCTAAACCTCTTAAAAAATCACCCTTTAGATGAGAATTTAAGTAACGTTATTTAAAGGCAACTTAAATATTTAAGTGAACTTAACTAAATGACCTCTAAGAGGCATTTTAAGAAAATCTAATAAATTCGGCTGATAATGTTTAAAGTAATATTTCAGGCCCTTATTGTCTATGGTGCCCCTGTTTGGTATAAATGCGCGCGTAATCATATTAAAAAATTACAAATTATGCAAAATAGAATTCTGAAAATGATTTTTTTTTTTATATAATTCATTTTTATTTTTCAATTTTCTTAAAACTATCTTAAAGCTAGACAAAAATTCATAAGAACTAGCCTACTTATCAATATCTCAAAACTAACTTACTGGCCCCAGTCGGGCGCTCTAAGTTAAACTATAATAACTTAATGCTAATGCCTTTCGGCCTAAGAACTATCTTAATACTAAATCCAGGTCGGTTTTATTTTTTACCGAGAAGAATTTACAAAAAAACTCGGTATCATTGTCTTTATTTTTTTTGGTTTTATATAAAACTTACAAACTACATAAAACTAAATTAAAGCTAATTAAAACTAATTAGAACTACTTAAAGCTACTTAAAACTATTTACAACCTACTTATAAGCTACTTACAGACTACTTACAAACTAGAACAGCCACAGCAAGCATTTTCCGGTTTTATAATTTTTTTTTGTATTTTTGTTGATTTTATAATTTTTTTGTGTTTTTTTTTTTTTTTTTTTTTTGGCGCCACCCTGACTGTCGCTACTTAAAACTAACTACCTAAACCTATGTAAGTCGGCCATACATAAGAAAATAGCAAGGTCAACTATTAAATGTCTGAAGGAACTTCATCTTCGTTTTTCAACCACCAGAACTGGTTCTCCTGCTTTACCCTATCTTTTCGGTCCCGTTCGGACACAGTCCTACTGAACCAAAGGTGCTCAGCTCCGTCTTGTGCGAGGACGTCTCGACTGTAAAGGAGCCGCCGATCTACAGTTCTACGGCTGACGTGGTAGATTAGCGGAACCGCCGCTCTATCCTGGATCAGCCCTCGGCTGTCTAGGTGGAAGAATGCATCGGGCGGAATAAAGCCGCTTAGACGCACACTCTCGTAGTATTCGTATTTAGGGTAATAAGCGCCGCAAATTAAGCTGTTAGACGAGGACATCGCTCTTGCAATGTGACCCCGAATAAGTTTCAGCAAGAAATTATCTATCCTGTTTATGTTGGCCCCGTTGTATAGAGCCAGGTTGGAATAGTAGTGTTTGTACTCCGACTCTGGTGTTCTGTGCAATCCAAGGCAGCGTCGAAGACACTGTCTCTCAAACACCCGAATCTTTTCCATTTGAGATGGGGCAACGTTGAACCAAACCGGGCATCCATAGGCAATCATCGGCCGGATAAGGGCCATGTAGCAAATCACCTTCACCCTGCTGTCAAGCCGGCTGCTATAAAACAACCGTTTCGTCAGGGCAAAAGCTCCCCTAGCCCTGGCCAGAGCAGCATTTATATGTCTGTCGAAATACAAATACTGATCCATCCAGATGCCAAGGTACTTTACTACACTTTTACTCGCCAGTGGATGTCCATTTGGCCCTACGATCACCAGCTTGCGCCAGTTCTTTCTCGTATCCCTTGTGGCTCTACGCAACGGAGTCCAAAACAAGATAGTTTCTGATTTCTGAAAGTTGATTTTCAACTTCCAGTCATCACTCTGCAAAAGAATCCTGATGTCCTCGACTTTTGCAGCTGTTCTGTACGCAATTAGATCGTCGGCATACGCTATTGCCTGAGTTAGACTACCTATCAGATCGCTGGTGTAAATGCTGAATAGAATCAGCGAGTTGACCGCTCCCTGCTGAAGGCCATTTTTAATATTAAAGGTTGTGGCAGAAGTTACATTGCCACTCTTGACAACAAACTTTCTGCCATTGAGCATATCATAAAGCATATATAATAGTGGTTTACTAATGCCAAGTCTGGTCAGCTTTAGATAAAGACCCTCTAACCATACGGTGTCGAAGACCTTCTCCAAATCAACCAGACAGGCACCCGTACACTGCTTTTAGATTTGTTCTATTGGACATCAGAAACGAGTTTCGACGCGGCATGAATAGTGTCATGTCCCGCCTTAAAACCGAACTGATTGTCCGGTATGATATTATTGTCCTCTGCCCACTTAGACAGAGCTCTATTGATAACTTTTTCGAATACCTTTCTGATACTCGGAAGAAGACTTATCGACCGGAGATTCGCCGGATTGGAGTTGTCCTTTCCCTTTTTCGGGAGAGGATGCACCACAGCTGTCTTCCACCGCACTGGATAATATGCATTATTCAGAGCGTTGTTAAACAGAGTGGTATAAATGTCTACTGCTTCTTGAGGTAAATGTCGAAGTACAACGTTGGATATGCCATCGACTCCTGCTGACTTCTTCTTCTTTAATGATTCGAAGATGAGCTGGAGCTCCACGTTCGTAATTAACAGGGAACTGGGCCCATTTCGTTCGGCGATTAAGGCGTTTGCCAAATGATCTTCATTGAACCCGGTGAAATCAAGGTTCTCTGATCGCCATTGCGTGATGTCATTCCGAAGGTAGAAGTGATGGAGCAAGGCTCTGTTTTCCAGGTCGTGATTCGGGCGAATGCACGCATTCACCTTGTACACTTGCTGGAAAGCAGCCCCCACGGCCTCCACTTTCTCCTGCGGATCTTCGACAATAAAGAGGTCATCGTCAAAGACGGCGTCCTCTGGATTAATTCCTGCTGTCAGAAGTACGTCTCTGTTGTCTGTCGTTCTTTGAAGCTTGAGACACGGAAAATCGTTCTGATCATTCCTTCTAGATATCTTGTTAATTTGCTAGCATTAACGGCCCGAATTTTGTTATCCCAATACAAATTAATTGACAACCCATAGTTCTCTTTAATTAGTTGGTTGATGTTCTTGATCGACGACTTCAGTGTCCCAATCTCCAGATGGTGAGGGTCAGTAAACCGTCTGTACAAGAGTTTGAGTCTTGTTAGCAGTCCACTTTTTTGTCTGTGTAATGCGTCAATGGTCGCGTTCCGGTACATGTCGGTTGCGTCCCGTTGTTTGTATTTCGGTATTGTTCTGTTCATTGTTCGTTTGATCGTCTCGTTCATTTGTTCTAAGTATTGGTCTATTTCGTTATTTGTCAAATTCCTGTCATTTGGTGGGGATATGTTGTTCGATCTAATTTCGCTCGTTAAGGCGTTGGTAAAGCGTGGCCAGTGCACCTTACTGTAATTGTAAGTATGCACAGGTACATACTCATCCAACTCCACGAGCTCGTTCGGAAGCTGTACTACGGCAGCAAGTCCGCAGTGGTCACTATCGTACTCGATCGTTCGTAAACAGTTCCTTGGTCTTTGACCCACCTTGTCAGTAATTGTCAGTCTTGCGTCTACTAGCAATAAATCCAGATAGGCACCGCTTCTTGGAAACGATGGCCGATCCGTAGCCAGCAGTTCTATACGGTATTCAGCGTTATACTGACTCATCCAATTAAAAAGATGAATACCTCTCGGATTCTGTACTTGATTTCCCCAATCTAAGTGTTTGGCATTCAAATCACCGGCCATAAGAAAGTAATTTTCGTCCAAGCTCAAGTGTAGACCTTCGAAAAGTTTTTCAAGCTCTGTCAAAAAACCAGTTGGCTGAGGTGATTCCGGTGCATAAGCCGCGATCACATACATTCGCTTCCCCTGTTGGAGAGGAAGGCATACAACACACACCTCTAACAGCCGAAATCTACGTAGATCACTATTATATATAACTTTATGGTTTATGCCTTTTCGTATGAAGATTGCGACGCCCCCCCCTTGAGTGGAATTGGGTCGATCTCTTCTAACGATATTGTAATTGTTGTTAGTCAACTTATGTTTCTGGTTCAGCTTGGTTTCACTGGCCATAAACACATCTGGACTTTGGTCTTTCAACAATTGGAAAAGATTAGCTCTACGTTCGGTCCTAATCAGTGAATTTACATTCACAGCAAGGATCCTAAGAGGCCTCTCCGACAGCGCGCCTTTAACCTCTAATTTGCGTTAAGCTAGGCAAAACAGAGAAGAGATAGTCTACCCTAGTCGTCTGCTCCTTTATCTGGTTGTGAAGTCCTGTTAACTGGCCTTGAATTGCCAGCAACATGCTTCTTATTTCGGCCTGAGCGTCTGGCGCCTTTGGCACTAGGGCCGGTTGGGCTGCCTTAGCTGCAGGCTGTACCGTTTTTCCCCTTCCTGCCGCCATTTGGGTGTAGGAAATTTGGGGATTAACGGGCGTTGCTGTAGGAGCACGCGTTGATGGGCGTATCTCTACCGCTGTCTGCTTAGCCGCTTTATTGGTACGAATTTGCTGAAAAGCTGAGCAGCCCCGATAATTAGCAGGGTGCCCCTCCTTTCCGCAAAGTGCTCATTTAAGCTGGGTCATGTCTTCGACCCGTTCTTCACCGAGCTTCCACTCCCCCTTAATGTGGTCCTCACCACTTTTAACGCAGCGTGACTGCATTTCGCAGTTTGCTGCAGCGTGGCCAAACCTTTGGCAGCGCATGCATTGAAGCATGTCACCGCGTCTCTTTAATTTGTCCCAAGTTACAACCTGGTAGTTGAGGACGGAGATTCTCCTCAAACTATCCAGTTTGCTGCTGGGTGATAGTTGAACCAGGAAGAACGGCAAAGACCGCTTCTCCCGTCTGGCTCTGACTGTAGCGAACGGCTTGACCCCGATAAAGTCGAGATCATCGCTCGCTTTTTGACGGAGCTCATTTAAGAGCACCTGTGGTTCCGTGCAGGAATCTATGCCCTTCAAGAGGACCGTTTGGTATTTATCCACTTTGGGGGTAAAACTGAAGAACTCAGTCGTGGATTTTTTCAGTAATTCTTTAATAATTTTATGCTGAGCCACTGTGGAGCAGTGGATAGCATGTCTATCTTTACTCAAACGTTTAATAAAAAAGTTTTGGCCTGTGGCCGACTTACATAGGTCGATGGTTTCTTGCAGTTCCATTTTGTAAGTATTAATTGGTGGCACCTTTTCTTTTTTATTTTGGGGCGGCTGTGGCTGCTGCTGGTGTACTCCCTGCTGTTGCTCCTGGCTCTGCTCCTGTGGTTTTTGTTGCTGTTGTTGTTTCTTTGTGCGTTGCACCTTCGGTTGCTGCTGTGGTTGTTCAGTTGGCAGCTTTTGTTGTTGCTGTTCTCCTTCCTTCTGCTGTGGCAGTTGCTGTTGTGATTGCCTTTGCTCTGGCTGCGCTTTCGTTTGCAGCTCTTGTTGTGGCGCTGTTTTTTGTGGCACTGCTTTTAATGGCTCTTGAAGCACTTTTTTTAACTCGCGCTCCTGCTTCTCTCGTTCTCGTCTAGCTTCCTGTTTACTTTTCAGGGCTTGTATTAGAGGGGTAACAATGGAATTGAGCCTTTCCATCTCCCCCCGAATGGCATAAATTTTTTCACTAATCGCTTGCTCGTCAAGTGCGACTAGTGCGCCTTGCGCCTCGTTTTCCTCTTCGGAGGACGCCTCTGGTGAGGTTAAACCAACAAGCACATTGCTGTTGGATTCCCCTGTAGTGTATAGACCCTCGCCACCTTCGGACATGTATTCGATGTCGTCATCGGATGGCGAGGTATCAAGTTGTTGATGAATTTTTGCTGCTGCTGTCGTTTTGGCTGTGCGCGCCGTCTCCTTCACCCCAGCTGGCAGCTGGGCTGAGGTGGTGGTGGAGCGGCGCTTGACCAAGTTCGATGCACAGCTTATTCTCTTTCTCCTCTTATTCTTGCTATCGACTGTTGGTGCCGTTGATGTTTTTGCCGTTGTTGCTACGGCACTGGTTGACGGTATGGCTGGTGGTGCCATCGCCTGCTTGGTTATTGTTGTTGTTGCTTCGGCACTAGCCGTAGCTTTAGCTGGTGGTGCCATATCTGGCTTTATTGTTGTTGTTGCTGGGGCACCTTTCGATGTCCCTGCTGTGTTGCTGGATTGCATTAGCTGCTCTTCCCACTCGATGAAGTTTTCTACTTCACGATTATGAAAAAAAGCAGCCAAATAATTATTGCCCGACTGGGATTCGAACCCACTACCTCTGGATTCTCGGTCTGCCACCTCTTCCTCTGTGCTATTAACACAATTAATATTTGCTTGCCTTAAACTGAAATTGACTACGTCACTCCGAAATAATTAGTTTAAATTAACTGGGAAGCCGAAAACGTCTACACACTTCCACAGTACGAGATCGACTGGTTCTGAAAATGATTCTTGACTTACCGTGGCATTTTTCCACCTCTGACTTACACATCATGTCAAACGTTGATTTTGTCTTAGATAAATAAATAGATAAACTCCCTAGCAAACAAGTTTTTTGATAGATGTTCATTTTCTGATAATCCTCTTATAGGTGAGCTTTTGCCTAGTTAGTTTGTAAGTATTTTATCTAGTTTTAAATAAATTTGATATAAAAAAAATAAAATAAAAAAAAAAAAAAAAAAAATTAAAAAAATTGTTAATGGGTTTTCCCATATATTTAAGCTTTCCCAAACACACATGTTAAAAATCATATCCTTTTGTCAATCTATTTACTATATATTAAAGCTGAATAAGCACTTGCTTCTGCACTTAAATTTAAGATCCTACCTATTGTATATATACTAACCTTCTAATTAATGAAATAAATAAATGCAACTTCAATGAAACTTGACAAATAACGAAATAGACCAGTACTTAGAACAAATGGACGAGACAATCAAATGAACAATGAACAGAACAATACCGAAATACAAACAACGGGACGCAACTGACATGTACCGGAATGCGACCATTGACGCACTACACAGACAAAAAAGTGGACTGCTGACAAGACTAAAACTCTTGTACCGACGATTAACTGACCTTCACGATCTGGAGATTAGGACACTGAAATTGTTGATCAAGAACATCAACCATCTAATTAAAGAAAACTATCGGTTGTCAATTAATTTGTATTGGGATAACAAAATTCAGGCCGTTAATTCTAGCGACCCGAGCATGTTTCCCCAAATTAACAAGATATTTAGAAGGAATGATCAGAACGACGTTCCGTGTCTTAAGCTCCAGAGAACGACGGACAACAGAGACGTACTTCTGACAGCAGAAATTGATCCAGAGGGCGCCGTCTTGGACGATGACCTCTTTATTGTCGAAGATCCGCAGGAGAAAGTGGAGGCTGTGGGGGCCGCTTTCCAGGAAGTGTACAGGGTGAATGCGTGCATTCGCACCAATCATGACCTGGAAAACAGAGCCTTGCTCCACCACTTCTACCATCGGAATGACATCACGCAATGACGATCAGAGAACCTCGGTTTCACCAGGTTCAATGAAGATCATTTGGCAAACACCATAATCGCAAAAGGGAAAAGACAACTCCAATCTATGATATGCTAAATGGCAGAAATTTTGTTGTGAAGAGTGGCAATGTAACTTCTGCCTCAACCTTCAATATTAAAAACAGTCTTCAGCAAGGAGCGGTCAACTCGCTGATTCTATTCAGCATTTACACCAGCGATCTGGGGGGCTATTATGAAAAACGAAACTCGTTAAAAATAAGGCGTATTCGTTAAATTGCGATTTGGAAAAACGATTGTAGTAGCACTGATTCGTCAAATTGCGATTAAGAGTGCCTTCAGCTCTCGTTCAGCTTTCGTTTTTGGGGGTAGTTGTCATATGTTATTTAATTTTTGTTTTGGTTTGGTTGGTTTTGTTAAGTGAGCGAAAAAATGTAAGTAAATAATAAATACAATTGTGAAAAAACATAAAAATAAGTTATTTCTATCCTTCTAGGCCTACATCTAATGCTAAGCAGTTGGATTTGCTAGTGGGCTTATGGAAACCAATCCAAACAAAGCAAACAATTACTTGCCCACAATCCAAGCCAAAGCCAAAGCCAGAAATCTTTGGAATGCTTTGACTGATACGCTTAATGCATGCGGTCCTCCAGAGAAACCAACGGATGGTTGGAAAAGTGTAAGTTTCTTTAAAAAAAGGTGTTTATGATTAATTCTGTTCTTCGTAAGGTATGGAAAGATTTTAGATACAATCTGAAGCGCAAAATGCGTGGAAATTTGCTCCATCTCAGTGGCACAGGGGGTGGCCCTAATAAGCAAAAAAAAATATTCTGAAAATGAAAAAACAGTAATTGCGATTCTAGACTTAAATGAGGCCGTGTCAGGAAATTCATCAGGCAAACAGTTCGGTGATCCGACTGATGCGAATACTCAAGTGGCGGCCGGCAGTAGCACCAGTGTTAATGTGACTATGGAAGAAACTAGAAGCTCAATATGTTCAACGATGAATCTTTTCCACAAACAGACTACAAGGAAAATACTGAGCCACAACCAGACAACAGTGAACATTTTGCAGAAGATATCAACCCGCCACCTTCCCGTAAGAAAAAAGCAACAAAAAAGACCAGAAAAACCTTGTTGGAACAGCACGTAAACCTACAGAAGGAAGTGCTCAAAATGCAGAACGAACGGCTTGCATCTCTTGAAAAGACTCAAAAGGAAATTTTAAAAAATCGCAAAAATTAAATGACTGGAATAAAGAAGCAGATAGACGGCGCACAAAACTTTTTGATCTCAAAAAAGAAAAACTTGAGGAGTTCAAATGCAATAATATTAAGAAAAATAATCCACGTTTAGAACTTATTTCAATGAAGTCCAATAAATTGAAACTGAGACAAACAAAAATGGAAATGAATATGAAATATTATAACCTTGTGTCTAATGAAAACTCCAGCAGCAGTTCTGACTGAGTAGGTAAACTATGTATTTATTTTGTTTTTAAGTTTTTTTTAAGGAAAAGTTTATGTTTTTTTGTTTTGTTGAAGTTGTGTTTCTGGAAGAAAATTTATTTTATATTTATTTCCTCTTTCAACTCATTTACTTTTATATTAACAATATTAATCAATTATGTGATAACGCAAAATACACCGGCATATGTATGTGTGTATATATAATGTGTTCAATGACTGAATTAAAAACTTTATTTTGTTTATAAAATGTCTTTTATTTGGTTTCTTATTTCTGCTGCTACGTTCGAAAATTGATTTAAATCGCTAGCAACAACTTCATGCTCCTTATCCCATAACTGGAAATATTTTTGAGAGGGTGACTGACAAAGTTGGTTGTGCCATACCAACAAGGAAGTCCTGTCCGGTTCCTCTTTGGTAACCATCCTCTGCTAGAAACCGAAGTGTTGCAGCTAATTTCATTTCATTTCAATACATTAGGTATGTATGTTGAATTAAAACTTGGAAGGTGAGGATCAATCTCTTTTAATACATATTTGAATGCGTCCTTGTTCAAACGATAAAGAAGCTTGAACCTGACAAATATTTAAGGAGTTCTTTTTTTATTACTAGATGGCAAGTTTTTCACTTTACTTACGTGGAACTTTGAAGGCTCATTGGGTTCGATGAATCTCTTAAAAGTCTTCTTGTTATACGCATATCCTCTTCTTCGTTATACGCATTTCCTCTTCTTCGTCAGTTTGGGATTCATCTTCGCTTTTAAGAAAATAGTCGCAGTGAAAAAACATTTTATAGAATTTATGCAAATTAAATTTATTTTCGAAACTTCGTCAGTATATTTTGACATTTGTTAATAGGAGTGAAGTAAGTTGCGCTTTTAAAAAATTATCATTTTTTGTTTTTGTCTGGCAACTTTTTTTGCTTTCTATTTTCGTATCTTATAATCGCTCTTCGCCATGACTTTCGTTTCTTCGAGTTTCGTTTTTTCTTCCGTTCGTTTCGTATTTCATAATAAGGGTCCTGATAAGTAGTCTAACTCAGGCAATTGCGTAGGCCGACGATCTAATTGCGTACAGAACAGCTCAAAAAGTCTAGGTCATCAGGATTCTTTTACAGAGTGACTTCGAGAAGATTCAGCAACATTGCGATGACTGGAAATTGAAAATCAACTTTCAGAAATCAGAAACTATCTTGTTTAGGACTCCGTTGCTTAGAGCTACAAGGGATACGAGAAAGAACTGGCGCAAGCTGGTGATCGTATGGCCAAATGGACATCGACTGGTGAGTAAAAGTATAGTAAAGTACCTTGGCATCTGGATGGATCAGTATTTGTATTTCGACAGACATAAAAATGCTGCTATGGCCAGAAAGCTTTTGCCTTGACAAAACGGTTGTCTTATAGCAGCCGGCTTGATAGCATGGTGAAGGTGATTTGTTACATGGCCCTTATCCGGCCGATGATTGCCTATGGATGCCCGGTTTGATTCAACGTTCCATCTCAAATGGAAAAAAAATCGGGTGTTTGAGAGGCAGTGTCTTCGACGCTGCCTTGGATTGCACAGAACACCCGAGTCGGAGTACAAACATTACTATTCCAACCTGATAATTTCTTGCTGAAACTTATTCGAGGTCACATTGCAAGAGCGATGTCTTCGACCACCAGTTTAATTTTTGGGTCTTATTACCCAAATACGAATACTACGAGAGTGTGCGTCTAAGCAGCCTTATTCCGCCTGATGCATTCCTCCATCTAGACAGTCGAGTGCTGATACCGGATAGAGCGGCGGTTTCGCCAATCTACCACGTCGGCCGTAGAACTGTAGATCGGCGGCTCCTTTACAGTCGAGACGACCTCGCACAAGATGGAGCTGAGCACCTTTGGTTCAGTAGGACTGTTTCTGAACGGGGCCAGAGGAATAGTGTAAAGCAGGAGAAGCAGTTCTGGTGGTTGAAAAATGCAGATAAAGTTCCTTCAGACATTTAAAACATTGCTATTTTCTTTTCCTTAATGGCCGACTTACATAGGTTAAGGTAGTTAGTTTTGAGAAGGGACAGTCATGGTGGCCCTCAAAAAAACAAAAACTTACAAAATCACAAAATGAGTTTTAAAACATACAAAATCACAGAAAAAAAATACAAAAAAAAATATAAAACCCTAAAATGCTTGCTGCCGCTGTTCTAGTTTCGTCACCCCAGTATTTAAGTGATATATATGCATTTTTGCCATTTTTGAGTAAGGAACGTTTCATTATTGACAAAAAGGAGATCTTTCTATTGGTGTAGTTAAATCTGTCCTATCTTTTTTCTTGCAAAAGATATCATGTAACATATATGATATAAACGCATTTTATGAATAAAACGTCAGTATTTGTCTGCCACATAACACACCCAACTAACATACTCTCGAGAGCTTAGCTCTCATTTTCGCAAAAAAACGCCAATAGTACTTTTTTAGATCTTATTGCTAAACTTAAGACTGGATCTTTCATAATGAAACATAAATTTGTCTCATAGTGTTTTCATTAAATGATTTAAGCATTTTTTTACATCAAATCACTCTAATCTTATACCTAGAACAATTATTACTCCTGTATGTAGATTGAGAGTCTTATAATAATTTTGTTTTCAAATTCAAACTTTAAACGTCATTTTTAAGTTTTTAAAATCTCTTAACAGGAGCTAATAAAGTAACAACTACAAAACTCTAACTATAGGATTCATATGAGATGTTGCACTGACAAGCTTTATTTGATTCATACAACAGTCGTTCTTTTTTTTAACGTTTTGTATGTACATTGTTTTCTGGTGTTAAGTTTTCTATGGGTCTGGCTACCTGAATGAAACATTGGATGCTGATGCCGATTACTATTTAAAATTTTTTTAATTTTGTGACGAATGTGAACTTTCGGTGATAGACTTTCTTTTTATTTTATTTCGGTGTAATATAAGGTTTTTCTGACAAATTTACGCTTGAAAATTTGACTAAAATATTCATGCAACGGCGTAAGCCCATTGTAAACATTTTAATGTTTTAAACTTCGTAAGTCTGTCACAATTTGTATGGAAAATTAGACAGATTAACGAAGCTTAAAATTTTACTACGTCTATAGTTTTGTTGCGGAATGTTAATTTTTTTATATTCTATGTTCATTTATTCTAAAAATTATGACGTTATAATGAAGATTTATTGTTCAGAGAAGGTAATGCATAAAATTTAATATTTCAAACTTTGAGATTTCATCTTTTTTTTAAACATCAACAATAATTCACATTCTTAAGAAAAAAGGGAACGCATCACCGATTTGTTCTTGTTTCGTTTGATAGATGTCAAAATAAAGTCGCATTAAAGCATCAGACTTCTCATAAAAAGTGTTTATTTGCATACCAACATAAATGGACAACACTCTCATAAACATGTGTTTTTAAGAGTTAAAAGTATCGATACGACAGCAGCCATATTTAAATTTGAACGAAGTGTTTTTTGTATAATTTGAGGGTTACCGTGATATGAAATTAAATTTTGAAATAATTTATTTGGTTTTCCATTATGATGAATTTATTTAAGTTATATTTATGTATATACGTGTATTGATATTGATGTTTATTTTGTTCAACATTAAATGCCAAAGAGGTATTTTTACAAGTATATTCGTAATGTGAAGTTTTGTATTTAAATACTGTGCTTAAGTTCTTTGTCTCTTAGGAGCATCATCAAATTGAAATAATGATATTTATTTACAGAGCATCAGAAATTCGCACTGCATAGTGACAAAATTGAAAGTCAGCAATCATTGACATTTTTTTTATAAGAAACGTGAAACAAATATTTACAAATATAAATTCTAACTTATTATTTTTTCATTAAAATGTCTCTGAACCTCTTGTAAATTCTTTGATTACAAAAAACAGGCATACAAGAATAAGACCATCAATTCGACATATAATCCGCTACTACATATACCATGAATAAGTACCATAAATAATGTCAGCATAAAAAGTACTATTCTTGTTCAAAGCAAACATCAAGGTTACCCTTTTTCCAATTCAAAATAAAATTAAAATAATTCAAATATCAATTATTTTGAAAGCGCTTCGTTATTTTTCGAAGTAAAATGTGTAAGTAAGTAGAAAAAGTTTCAATCGCACTAAGATTTAACTCCACATATGTGACAAACTATAATTATATTACGAGTAACGTCACCATGAAATGAAAATATAAATTCACACATTAATTTTTCAACATGAGACAATGACGATGACACATACAGACATAAATACTTCGTTCCAAGTTTCCGAAAGAAGTATACAAATGTGAAAGATAAGTATCTGTTTTTTTTTTTATTAAACGCATACTCTTTCTCTTTTCATCAACTCCTACAAGAAGTGACGCATTCTCCTAACAAGATTAATGGAGCATTTGTCATCCCATAGGAACAATAAAAATGTTTCTATAAGAGGAAATTAACTCCTATAAGTGGGCCATTTAAGGCTTCTTAGATTTTCATAAGGATGTAGGAGTACACTCCTAGAGTTAATATAACTCCCGAAATAAAGTCTCATAAGCCTCTAGGAAACTCTTATGAGAGGAAAATTGTTACTTGGGGCATATTGTATGAGAAGGGCATAATTTTGTATGAAAATGTCTAAAATGTGTGAAACGACCAATACGAACAATTGAACTTATTTGCAAGGCAGAAATTCGGTGCATAAATGATCTATATCATCCAATTCTTGATTCATAAAATGCAAATATTTGTTTTCGATTTGATATTAAAAAAAATCCTATGGACCGATGGAAACAAAAATTATTGTGCGAGTAGAATATAATTGCCACTATTTTATAAAATTTAGTTTATGGTCATTTTACTAAAGTTTTATCTTTTATTCGTATTACACAGCATTAAAACTTCAAACGTCGTTCTCTCGAAACTAGGTTTTTGTAGTTTAGATCACTCTGATACTGAGGTGACGGTTTGTAAGTAGTCTTTTAGTTTGTAAGCAGTCTATAATTAGTTTGTTGGTAGTTTTAAGTAGCTTTTAATAGTTTTAATTAAGTTTTATGTAGTTTATAAGTTTTATATAAAGCCAACAAATAATAAAGGGAATATAAAGAGAAATAAAGAAACCGAGTTTTTTTGTAAATTCTTTTTGGTAAAAACTAAACACAGATTTGGAATTTTAGTACTTAGATAGTTCTTAGCAGGGCTCCCAAGTAACAATTTTCCTCTCATAAGAGTTTCCTAGAGGCTTGTGAGACTTTATTCCGGGAGTTATTCTCACTCTAGAAGAGTACTCCTACATCCTTATGAAAATGTTAGAAGCCTTAAATGGCCCACTTATGGGAGTTAATTTTATCTTATAGAAACATTTTTATTGTTCCTATGGGATGACAAATGGTCCATTAATCTTGTTAGGAGAATGCGTCACTTCTTGTGGGAGTTGATGAAAAGAGAAGGAGTATGCGTATAGTTAAAAAAAACAGATACTTATCTTTCACATTTGTATACTTCTTTCGGAAACTTGGTACGAAGTATTTATGTCTGTATGTGTCATCGTCATTGTCTCATGTTGAAAAATTAATGTGTGAATTTATATTTTCATTTCATGGTGACGTTACTCGTAGTATAATTATAGTTTGTCACATATGTGGAGTTAAATCTTAGTGCGATAGAAACTTTTTCTACTAACTTACATATTTTACTTCGAAAAATAACGAAGAGCTTTCAAAATAATTGATATTTAAATTATTTTTATTTTATTTTGAATTGGAAAAGGGGTTGCCTTGATGTGTGCTTTGAACAAGAATAGTACTTTTTATGCTGACATTATTTATGGTACTTATTCATGGTATATGACGAAAAAGATGTAATAGCGGATAATATGTCGAATTGATGGTCTTATTCTTGTATGCCTGTTTTTTGTAATCTAAGAATTTACAAGAGGTTAAGAGACGTTTTAATGAAAAAATAATAAGTTAGAATTTATATTTTTAAATATTTGTTTCACGTTTCTTGTAACAAAACTGTCAATGATTACTGACTTTCAATTTTGTCACTATACAGTGCGAATTTCTGATGCTCTGTAAATAATTGTCATTATTTCAATTTGATGATGCTCCTAATAGACAAAGAACTTAAGCACAGTATATAAATACAAACTTCACATTACGAATACACTTGTAAAAATACTTCTTTTGCATTTAATGTTGAACAAAATAAACATCAATATCAATACACGTATATACATCAATATAACTTAAATAAATTCATCATAATGGAAAACCAAATAAATTATTTCAAAATTTAGTTTCATATCCCGGTAACCCTCAAACTATACAAAAAACACTTCGTTCAAATTTAAATATGGCTGCTGTCGTATCGATACTTTTAACTCTTAAAAAGACATTTTTATGAGAGTGTTGTCCATTTATGTTGGTATGTAAATAAACACTTTTTATGAGAAGTCTGATGCTTTAATGCGACTTTATTTTGACATCTATCAAACGAACCAAGAACAAATCGGTGATGCGTTGATGATGCATGTGAATTATTGTTGATGTTTAAAAAAAGATGAAATCTCAAAGTTTGAAATATTAAATTTTATGCATTACCTTTTCCGAGCGATAAATCTTCATTATAACGTAATAATTTTTGGAATAAATGAACAAAAAATATCAAAAAATTAACATTCCGCAACAAAACTATAAACGTAGTAAAATTTTAAACTGCGTAAATCTGTCTAATTTTCTATACCAATTGTGACACAATTACGAAGTTTAAAACATTAAAATATTTACAACGGGCTTACGCCGTTGCATGAATATTTTGGTTAAATTTTCAAGCGTAATTTTGTAAAAAAAAAACCTTATACATATTACACCGAAATAAAATAAAAAGAAAGTCTATCACCGAAAGTTCACATTCGTCACATAATAAATTACATTTTAAACAGTAATCGGCATCAGCATCCAATGTTTCCTTCAGGTAGCCAGACCCATAGAAAACTGAAAGCCAGAATACAATGTACATACAAAACGTTAAAAAAAGAACGACTGTTGTATGAATCAAATAAAGCTGCTGTCAGTGCAACATCTCATATGAATCCTATTGTTAGAGTTTTGTAGTTGTTACTTTATTAGCTCTTGTTAAGAGATTTTAAAGACTTAAAAATGACGTTTAAAGTTTGAATTTGAAAACAAAATTATTATAAGACTTTCAATTTACATACAGGAGTAATAATTGTTCTAGGTATAAGATTAGAGTGATTTGATGTAAAAAAATGCTTAAATCATTTAATGAAAACACTATGAGACAAATTTATGTTTCATTATGAGAGATCCAGTCTTAAGTTTAGCAATAAGATCTAAAAAAGTACTATGGGCGTTTTTTTGAGAAAATGAGAGCTAAGCTCTCGAGAGTATGTTAGTTGGGCTGGCAGATCATGTTCAGTCCAGATGGTCATTAAAATTAAAAATTTTTGTTCGTACATACTTCGTTGGTTCAGTGACAGCTTTAACACTTTTTTGTCAAATTTCGATTAAATAGTTTTAGTTTTTCTGTTTTAAATTTGACTTCTCGACTCTTGCAGTTTCTTGTTAAATATCTTAATACAGTCACGCATTTGAACATATATTAATCTCTAACAAAAAATTTGATTTTGGTTTATTGTATTTTGCTACAAATATAATTTATAAAAGACAAAAAATAATGGCTAACTATACGAAACAGTTTCTATAAAGCGTTTGGAGACCTCTATTTTGACGTCTTAAGCATTTCCTAAAAAGTTCCGTAAATTTGGACGAGGGCTTAATTTTTTAGGAGGCATAAAATTGGGTAAAATTCAGTTTTTCTTTTTAAAAATTAAAAAATTAACATACTTTTCTTATACAATCAATATAGATTCAGAGAAAACCATGCAATGGATCAAATTTTGTCAAACAATTTACTAAAATTTCAACTATGACGGGCATAATTTCTTGAACGATTTGAGTTTGGCTACATCTCATTATTGTAAAATCAGGTTTTTGGGGTACCCAGGTTAAGGGAGGACCGCCATCTTGAAAAAAAAATGTAATTTGGTTCTTATTCCACAACTTAATTGCATTTTTTTCACAACTTAATTATGAAAAAACAACATTATTCCCAAGAAACAATTTTAGCTGTTTAATTGCTCTTAAAGCGTTTGTAGAGCTAATCTTAGAGCTCGCTGATTTCAAAAGAAGCTCTAGATGCACTTCTAAAGTAATTGCAGAGCTTGCCTACAGCGAATTCATTGAGTTTGAGAGCTAATTTTTGCTCGAAACCAGCTTTTTATCAGTGGCTTTTAGGCCTTGCAGCTCTTAGGTTTATTATTTAGAAATCTTTAAAGCAACATTTTTGACAGCACTATGTTTGTATTAGTTTGGGTTTGTGTAATACAAATTATAAAGTAAAATAATATTAGAACTATGTATTATATGTGTGATAGTAACATTCGAGAACTTTATGTGTTGTGAATTTGTGGTGGCGGAAAATAATAAAATATTCCTAGAGAAAATATTTAAGTGAGAAATGAAATTAATTGTTTGTCGGTTCCATGTAAGTGAATTTTTAGTGCGCGCCTAGATTTATCAAACATGTACTGAATGTACTTCGCAAAATTACAACGCGCCTTCGTAATTCTTTATATTACGCAGTGAAATGTTCAAAAAAGTTAACTTAAGCAACACAAAAATTTGGTACAAAAATTAATTTAAATCTGAAATTAAATATTTTTGTTTGTATTCCAATATTTGCAATACTTGCTGTATTTTGTATTGAAAATAAAGATTTTTCATTCGTTTCAAATAAAATAAAGTAAATTGAAATAATGTTTTTTTTCTATCGCCATATTTTTAATCATGAAAATAGCTTGTCTTCAATAGAACTGCAATATCAATATTGTAGAGCTAATTTCCACAAAATGAGAGTTTTGCTTTCAATTCTAAAAAAGAAGGGTGTTTCGAAAATTGAAAGTTTTGAATAAATTACTTATTTATTTATACACAATTGAAATGCATTACGGTTTATCAGTAAGGAAGCACTTGTAAGACTCTCCCGTAGACTTAATTTTATTTTAAAACATTTTATGTTAGCTGTTCGATTGTCCTTAAAAATTTTAAGAAAATTCGCATCTAATTCGACTATTAAGGTGCATACTCGGTATTCCTTAGAAATTGAAAGGAGTTAATTTATTTTCTAGTTTTGGTTTAACTTTTCTTGGTGAAATTATCTTAATTGTATTTTATTGTGAAACACCCTACTCATTTGAGAGAGGTTAAGTATTAAGCTCTATATTCGTTTTGTTGTAGCTCTGTTGAGTCTTCAGATTTCACAATTCTCAGAGAAATTTGACAATACTCAGAGAGATTTCCAATGCGCATGCGATTGTGTGAGAGTATTAGTAATTTAACTCTACAGCCGCGTTTTGTGTAGCTATTTTTTGACATTTCGGTAGAGTATGCAATAGTATTTTAAACAGGAGGTTAAAGAAGCTCTACAACGCTTCTTTTTATGCTCATATTAATAGTCTGCTCGTTTAAAGAAAGTTCACCTACGTTGAACGTTATTAAAGAGCATATTTTCAAATCTTGGGACGTTATGAAATTAATGGAGCTAAACGTGTACTGGAAATTCGATTATGGAACATAATTTTAAAATAAATGTAGGGAGCTGTGAAATAATCTATTTAAGAACTCTAGTTTCGGATTTCACTGCTTAAAAGCGGCTAAAGGACAGTTTTGCTTCTATTAGCTCCAACGATGTTACTTGGGTATAGACAGTAAAATTATCTAAAAAATGAGCTATAACTAAACTCAGTAGGTTTATTAAGGTAGAAGTTATAGAATGTCAAATAAACACTTTTGATTTTATAATGTAAGAGGGATAAATAAGAGATTTTTTTCTTATATACCTGAGCCAATATTATTTTTTTTAAATTAATAAATTTGAATTATTTCCCATAAGATTCTACACAAAAATATATATAACACTTTTTCGTATGAGCAACAGATTTTGAGAAAAGCGTGCAAAAAAGTGCTCATTACCTTTTGTACCCTCGCAAAATATCATGAAAAAATATAATTCGAGATAAGGATCTTACTATAACATTTCTCCAGAGTGTTATCCCACTAAAAAATTTAGCCCCAGCCCAAATGAACGGAACTTTTTAGGAAATGCTTAAGACCTAAAAACAAAGCTCTCCACCAAAATACAGATTTATTGGAAGTTTTTCGACGTGAAAGTCTTATTTTCCTGGGCTAATACTTATGATTTCTGATGAAATTGGTGATTTTATGTTAAATATTCTGAAATATTATTTATTTTTAAATCTGGACATGGTTATATATTTGTTATTAAACAAATTCCGTCAAATTTCAAGTGAGTATCTGACCCACTCGAAAAATCTCGAGTGGGTAATGCTACCTTTAGTATACATACTAACTGTTCGTTTCAGTTTTACACCAAATGGGGTATCCGGATAAACTCATCCAAATTAGATCTTGGCTGGAAGCTTCAGAACCATCACCAAAGCACTCCTAGGTGGTACCAGATTATTAGCCAAAAGCAGCGCCAAGTACCTATCTTCCTACCATCAACTTCAACGATCTGCGGAGATTCAACCCACATTTACGTTCTGTACTCAAAAAGGCCAACTTTTCTTTCCACCGCCTCTACCCACTGATGACAAAAGAACTAGGCTACGCCAGCAGCCAAAAGTGTTAACCTTCAAGCAATTTCTGAGGCCAGTTATCAGTTACAGCTTGCCAGTTTGGTTCACCATTTCCAAAACAGCTATGAAGGAACTGCAAATATTCGAGAGAAAAATCAATCTTAAGCACCTGTACTGGACTTTACTTCGGTCGTCAACGGCGTTAGCACTTCAAGAACGAGCAACTCTACGGGCTTCTTTGATTTTTCTAATAATTGTAGGATGGGTATGAAAAATATTTTTTTTGTTATATATGATGTATTTGTGATGGGTTACAAAGACTTATTCAACAAGTTTTTTTTGAAGGGCTCCACTAGTGTTTGACAAGTTTTCCTTGTCTAGATTTAACCTACCGAAGCCTTTTCAGGGCCTTGACTAAACTTGAATAAAACTTGCCATTTTCCCGGCGGGAAGACAAATAACAATACTTTATTAGGATTAGGGGGTTGGGTATAGCCGATCCCAGCGCAACTGGTGCCAAGACAGCTGAACCCGCGCGACTGGTCCCACGGCTTAGCTGGTCCCAGGACAGCTCATACCCGGACAACTGGTCCCCGAAATAAAACTGATCCCACAAAAATATACCGAAAATAAAACTAATCGAAAGCGGTTATGGTTAATGTATTTAATTTTCTCGTTAAAACTATTTGTGTGACGGAGTATTTGGTAAATACAAGTGTGGGACTGCCAGCTATGCCCAGATGTTATAGTTACAATCAATTATTTTAAAAATATTTAAAAGTCAACTTCATTGTTCCTTTAGCGATTTCAATGAAATTGACATCGGTTGTAGCTGAGACAGAATTATGAAAGAAAAAAAAATATTTTCAATAAGGTGTTCCAAAAACATATGTCAACTTCTTTGTTCCTCGAGCGATTTCAATGAAATTGACAGAGATGATAGCTGAAACAGAATTAAAAAAAAAAAATTTTCAAAACAGAGTATTTCAAAATATGCCACCATATCTCAGCCATCGCATTTAAACTGACAATTTTTTTATAGTCAAGACGGAATTATAAAGAACAAGATATTTTTAATAGGGTGCTCCTCCTCTATGCTTAATTCTTTCACTTTATCCATGAAATTGAAAGTATTCATAGCGCTACCCAACTAACAAAATTGCTTCGCATTTCAGACTTTAAAGTGTTATTTGTTTCAATAGCGCTCCATTTAGCCCTCTGACAGAAAGCTGATGCCTTATTGGAGCATTACTAAATCCTTAAATATTTTTTGATGCAAATTATATCAGCTTAATAGAAGCGAAATGACCAAGATACTTTCACTTCAATAGTCATCCCGTAAAATTATTATATAATCCTTATGTTAGTCTTTGTTTCTATATTGCTTGTATTAGTGAATATGGAGATGCCAAGCTATTTCGGCCATTTTATAATTTATATTCAATTAAGCATCTAAACACATATTTCTTTTTACTGTCAATATTTTAGGTTGGTATTAATTAACTATTTAATCTTTAATACTTCTATTTATTTAACTATCAATATGTATGTTAAAGCCATATTATTCTATATTTTCCCCTAAAAAAAGGTTTTTCTTATTAATGCAAGCTTCTTTGTCTCATACGAGACAATTTAACATAAAAGTGATTCCAATTTAATGCATTGAACTGTATATCTGAGATTGGTGGAGCGGTTAGCGAGCAAGGCAATTGGTTCAGGGAGACACTAGTTCGATTCCTGGAACTACCAACAAGCTTTTTTTATTTAATTTAATGTGACTTTTTTTAAGACTCTCATAATTAACTCCAGAATAGGAGTGAAAAAGGTTCGCCTTTTTCACTCTATGGAGTTTTATGCAATGCTTATATGCGTGGGTTGAATGAAAACTAAAAGCATCTTTGGATGAATGTAGTTGGGTATCTTAGTAGACGGGATTTAAAATGTCGTTATTTTTGAAAACGGGATTTTAAAAAGTGGAATTCCGATATGCTCCCTACTCAAACATCAATTCACCACTAGTTAAAGTCTACAAAGGGCCAGTAGAAGAAATGAAGATATATGGCAAGTTTGATAAAGCTAGTGCTAGATTAAGTGCTAGATTACGTGAAAGAACTAAGCATAGAGGAGGAACACCCTATTAAAAATATCTTTTTTCTTTATAATTCCGTCTTGAATATAACAACGTTGTAAGTTTCAATGCAATCGCTGAGATATGGTGACATATTTTGGAACACCCTATTTTGAAAATATCTTTTTTCTTTTAATTCTGTCTCAGCTATCACCACTGTCAATTACATTGAAATCGCTCGGGGAACAAAGAAGTTGACATATTTTTTTGGAACACCCTATTGAAAAAATGTATTTCTTTCATAATT
Organism: Dasysyrphus albostriatus; assembly: GCA_946251815.1. NCBI lineage: Eukaryota > Metazoa > Arthropoda > Insecta > Diptera > Syrphidae > Dasysyrphus > Dasysyrphus albostriatus. Next base: position 175,501,063 of record OX276335.1, read on the forward strand.
CTGTCTCAGCTACAACAGATGTCAATTTCAATGAAATCGCGTAAGGAACAACGAAGTTGCAATATGATAACCTATTTTTGGAACACCCTGTTTTGAAAATATTTTTTTTTCTTTTTAATTCTGTTTCAGCTATCATCTCTGTCTATATCATTGCAATCGCTCGAGGAACAAAAAAGTTGACATATTTTTTTGGAACACCCTATTGAAAATATTTCTTTCTTTGTCAATTGCAATGGAATCGCTCAAGGAATAACCAAGTTGCAATATGGTGACATATTTTTGGAAAACCCTGTTTTGAAAATATATTTTTTGTTTTTAATTCAGTCTCATTTATCACCTCTGTCAATTTTATTGAAATCGCTTGAAGAATATTTTTCCTTTTATCTGACTGATATTATAAGCATCTTCACCATTTTTTTATCATTTTTCTATAATATTTCATACAAATCAAAATACTGTAATATTTTCTCAGGTTCGTTAATAAAACTTAATTCACTTTATTTCAATTCTCCACTTATTTACTTTACAAAAGAAAACACTTTACTTTTCTTACTACAACACAATTTATTGTTCACCACTGAAATTAATTCACTTGACTTTTATTACAACCAACTTGACTAATTCACGATTAAAAATAAACTGCGTCCTCTGTCTCTGCCGGCTTTTATACTTTTCACAAGGTTCCCGACAAAGCTGGAAGGTTCTAGTATTTGCTTCTAGGACTTTCCATAGGGGAAATTTCCCATACATTTCCTTTTCCAAAGCTTTCATTTTGACGTTTAGAATTGGAAGTTCGAAAGCTCACCGAAACTCTCCAATGGTTGGTTTGTGTCCTGTCTAATTCGAAATTCAGTGTTTCTTTGTTCGAAGTTCGAGAGTGGTTATAGTTTATTCCAGAGTTGTTATAGTACAAATGTGACAAGCGTTACACTGCCCCTCCTTAAGATTGATCGTTCCGAGCAAATCTATCACATCCTTCACCATTATAACGATGTAAACGGTCACAGTGAACTACTTTCATTTTGCCTCTATGTTCTCTTTGAATGCGGTAGACGACGACGTTTATTCGAGTCACAACAGTATACGGGCCTTCCCAATTTTGTTGAAGTTTCGGTGAAAGTCCCTTCCGACGGTGGGGATTATAAAACCATACAAGTTCTCCCGCTTGGATTCCGTTCGTTGTTGCTTTTGTGTCGTATCATGTCTTCATCCAATCACTTGATAGCTTTATATTTGCCCTTGTCCTTTCGTGAATGTGAAGAAGCTTTTCTTTCATGTCTTCCACGTAGTCGTCTATTTCTTGGGGCTCATAACCATAACATCCAAATTTTTTTTCACTTGGCAGTCGTATCGTGTTCCCGAGCAGGATTTCTGATGGTGTATGTCCTGTTGAGCTATGTACTGCAATGGAATATGCTGACCCCAGTCTCGTTAGTTGTCTCTTACCACTTTGGAAAGGTGTTCTTTAAGGGTCCCGTTGAATCGTTCAACCATTCCATCGGATTGTGGATGAAGTGGTGTTGTCCTCGTTTTTTTAATGCCAAGGAGTGTACAAGCTTCCTGAAAGATTTTGGACTCGAAGTTTCTTCCTTGATCTGAATAAAGTTCCATCGGCACACCAAACCTGCTAATCCATTTGAAAACGATCTGATCCACGACTGCTTTAGTTTCCTGGTTTGGGATGGAAAATGCCTCAGGCCACTTGCTGAAGTAGTCCATCACTATCAGGATACATAGGTTTCCACTTTCGGTTTCTGGAAAAGGTCCCGCAACGTCTATTGCAATCCTCTCAAAAGGCGTGCCCACGTTATACTGCTGCATTTTACTCTGGTTTTTTCTGCCTGGTCCCTTGCTTGCAGCACAAGTATCACATTTGCGGCACCATTTTCAACGTCTTCTCTTGCATGTAGCCAGTAGAATCGCTGCCTTACCTTCTCCAGTATCTTATTGGTCCCAAAATGTCCTCCGGAAGCTCCTTCATGCATCTCTTGAAGAACGTCATTAACTTTGGATCGAGGTACGATTAGCTGCATCACATATGATTTGCCATCTGTGGACTCCCACTTACGTCTTAGCACTCCTTCTTGCACATGAAGTGAGTTCCATTGTGCCCAATACGCCTTAAGAGTTGGACTTCTATCGGAGATGTCACCCCATTCTGGTTTCTCCTGGTGTTCTTTCCATGCCAGAATGGTTTCAATATCCGAGTCTTCTTGTTGGGCGGTCCTCAGTTCTTCATTACTCCAACCATAAATTGAATCGATTCTGAATCGCTGGATGGCAGCTACCTCCTTTTCTTCTTGACGTGTGCAATGCTTGCAGTCCAGTTTGCATGGTCTCCAAGGCAAGGCATCTGCGTTTGAGTGTTATCTTCCTCTTCGATGTTGAATCTGGTAGTCGTATGTCTTCAATCTCTCGATCCACCTTGCTACTTGACCTTCTGGATTTTTGAAGTTCAAAAGCCAATTTAGTGCGCCATGGTCCGTTCGAAGAAGGAACTTCTGTGCATAGATGTACTTATGGAAGTGATTTGTAGGCGATATTTTAGCTAGCAGTTCTCTTCTGGTCACACAATAATTTCTTTCTGGTTTTGAGAGTACCTTGCTGTAATAGGCGATGACCTTCTCTTCTCCATCATGAACTTGCGACAGTACGGCTCCAATTCCCACGTTACTTGCGTCAGCGTCGATGATGAATGGTTTTCCTGGTGTTGGATAGGCCAGAACAGGTGTATTGCAGAGGCGCTGCTTGAGTGCGTGAAAGCTGTTCTCGCACTTACTTGACCATTTGAATGGTTTGCCTTTTTCGGTAAGCTGATGCATATTTTTCGCGATCTAAGCAATATCCTTAACAAAACGACGATAGTACGTGGCTAGACCAAGAAAGCTCCGAAGTTGATGTTTATCTTGTGGAGTTGGCCAATTCTTAACACTGTTCGCTTTCGCAGGATCAGCCTTCCCTCCTTGGGACGAGATGATATGTTCCAAGTATTTTACCTCAGACTTGAAGAATGCACACTTGTCTGGATTTAATTTAAGGGTTTCTTCTCGAAGCCTCTGGAACACGGCCTGGCATTACGTCCAAGTTAGTCCTTGTAAAAGGCAGTCCATCAAACGCTCAAATGTTGCCGGAGCGTTGCATAGTCCGAAAGGCATTACTTTGAATTGCCACAGACCATTTCCTGTGGTGAAAGCCACCACATTCAATTTAAGGGTTTCTTCTCTAAGCCTCTGGAACACGGCCTGGCATGACTTCCAAGTAAGTCCTTGTAAAAGGCACTCCATCAAACGCTCAAATGTTGCCGGAGCGTTGCATAGTCCGAAAGGCATTACTTTGAATTGCCACAAACGCTGTCCTGTGGTGAAAGCCGTCTTTTCTCGATCTTCTGAATGGATTTCTACCTGCCAGTAGCCACTTTTTAAGTACAATGTTGAGAACCATTCTGCTCCTTCTATCGCATCCAAAGTGTCGCTGATTCTTGGCAAAGATATTAATTAATATTGCCTCCACTGTCAGACTTTTATTGTTTCGTTTAGTCTGCGAGACATGCATAGTGGTTCTGGAGCCATCGATACCAGAACCCAGCTTCTGCCCTCGAAGTTGGTCCTTACTCGTTTCCCGGTTGGTAGAGTTGGAGTATTGACGTTATTGTTTCCATTTCTCCTCCCACAATATTGACATGCAGGTCTTCTAGGTGGTAGTCTGCACTGACGTTGGAGATGTCCGGTCTTATTACAACTCCAGCATCGAGCAGGTCCATCTCGCTGGTTTCTTTGCAACGCTGTTCTCTGGCATGAACACTCCTCAGTTTCTATTTCTCTTACCCGATGGACTCCTTAAGAAGTCTGTTCTGCTGCTTCCATAGTCAGGGCGAACGCGTATGGCTCAGGAAGTGTGCGTTTTCCAGCAGTTCGAATTGCTCGCTGAAGGTTGATATCAGATACAGCACGGACATAGGCTTCTGTTGCGAATTGGTTGATAATTTCATCCCCTGCAGCCGGATACGCCAGATGTGCCAACCGTTCGATGTCTGCTTGGAGTTGTTGCAGAGTTTCTCCTCTCTTCTGGACTCTAGTATTGAGTTGAACGCGGAAGTCTTCTTGCATATGGCCATCTCCAAAGCGTTTATCAATAGCCTGCCTGAGCAAGGGCACTGAAGTTGCCATTCTTATCTGCTGGTATGGTTTGTAGTAGTTGAGCAGCAGTTCCTTTAAGGGCAAGCGTCAGAGCTATATATTTGTCTTCCTCGTCCCATCCATTTATTCCCGCGGCTGCCAAGATAGATTGACCAAGAAGTTTGTCCATCGAAGGTTGGTGGATGCATCTCCTTTCTTCTTGGACAGTCACTAGAATTTTCACGAACCTTTATTTTATTTACTTTATCCAATTCCTTCGTAATACATTCGATTTTATCTCCGAACTTTTCGAACTTTGCTTCTACTGTCGACAATTGCTTATCGACAGTCAAAAATTATTTATCGACACGCTCGTCAAGGGCAATAATTCTGTTGTCAAAGGCATCTTACTTACCTTCGAGCAGAATAGTCTGTTCTTGGAATTGTTGTAGAAGTTTTTTCTCTTGATTTTCGAGCAGACTCTTTTGTTCTTGGCTTTGTTGATCAAATCGTTCAAGAAGGTTCTTTTGTTCATTGCGTTGTTTTTGGCTTTGTTGTTCTAGTAGATTCTTTTGTTCTTGGCTTTGTTGTTCTAGAAGATTCTTTTGCTATTGGCTTTGTTGCTCGAATCGTTCGAGAAGATTCTTTTGTTCATTGCGTTGTTCATTGCGTTGTTCTTCAAATTTGGCGAGCAGCTGAGACAGCATACTGCTCATGTCCAAAGGTTTTGCTTATTCTTGCTCTTCCTCCATTTCAATGTCAAATATAAACATTTTTTTTTTTTTTTTATTTTTCCGTGGGTAGGTGCAAAACCTGCTATTCAGGCTCTGAGGACCGAAAAACGCGTGCTCATAGAAGTGTGAGATTCTTACTACACTAAAACCACCTCCACTTCCCGATTGCAACTAAGTTGAAACTTATCTAGCAATTTATTTTTAACGAAGTTAAGTAACGTGTTGCAGGTTACTTTCCGGTGAAAGCTCCTGCTTAATCCGCGATCTTAAAGCGGTTTTCTGTTCACCGCACCAAGTCGGAAGGTTTTGTTCTTCGCAGATGGCGTTCTAAATTCGACTCGTCAAGAATGTCAATAATCGTTGAATTAGCGTGTTCTAATAGTCGATTTCTATGTTTTCGCGCGAAATTTTTTATTTCCTCCAGCACCGTAGGAATCCCGAGATCCCTATGAAGATCTTCGTTTCTTATATACCACGGAGCATTTACAAATGACCTAAGCAATTTATTTTCAAACGTTTGTAAGTTATTTAAGTTTGTATCGCAGGTACAACCCCAAAGTTGTATACCATAAGTCCAAACAGGTTTAAGAACCTGTCGGTATAAAATCAATTTATTTTCAATACTAAGCTTTGAATATTTACCGAGTAACCAGTTCATATCTCTTAATTTACTTTTTAGTTCTTCGCATTTCTTTTTCACGTGCGGCTTCCATTTTAATTTCGCGTCTAGAGTCATTCCCAGATACTTTGCCTCATTTGCAAACGGAACACGAGCGGTATTAAGAAAGACGGGTAATCTATTAATTTTTTTATACGTAAAGTCCACGTGTACTGACTTTTGTTCAGTGAGCGCTATTTGCCATGTTTTTGTCCACTCATTAACATTATTAAGAGCATTTTGTAATTTAATTGTAGCTTCGCTAATCGTTTTGCCTACTGCTAGTATTGCAGTATCATCAGCAAACGTGGCTACAATAGTGTCATCTGTTTGAGGTATATCGCGTGTAAATAAAAGGTACAGAACTGGACCAAATACACTTCCTTGTGGTACCCCAGCCACTATTTCTTTGAAATCAGAATAGTCATTTCCGTGTCTTACACGAAAAAGTCTTTCATTTAGATATCCGTTTAGAATGTTGTAAAGTCCTTCAGGCAGAACTTGTCTTAATTTGAATTTGAGGCCTTCGTGCCACAACTTGTCAAACGCCTGCGACACGTCCAAAAAGACAGTCGAACAGATTTTCTTTTCTTCAAGAGCTCTCTCAATTACGTCAGTAATTCTATGCACTTGATCAATTGTCGAATGCTTGCTTCTAAATCCGAACTGATGTTCAGGTATTAATTGTTTCTCTTCTATTATCGGTTGCAGGCGCAGGTGTAGTATTCTTTCAAAAACTTTTGATATAATAGGAAGAAGCGAAATTGGCCTGTAAGACTTCTTTTCGTGAGATGTTTTGCTAGGTTTCAATACCATTATGACTTCCGCAACTTTCCATTGGCTCGGAACATATTCTAACCTTAGAGCGGCATTTATTATGTAAAGGAGGTTAATAAACCCTTTACGAGGGAGCATTTTTAAAATCTCTGCCGTTATTAAGTCATATCCTGGAGCTTTGTTGGACTTAAGCTTCTTTATTTCTCTTTTTAGTTCGGCAAGTGTAGCATTTCTCGTTATGTAGCTTTCATTAGAGGTAAAATTCATATTAATATTTTCGTTGAGTTCTTGCCCATCAAACGGCTAAAATGTTTCCTCTAAGTAATAGGCGAATACCGTCGCTTTTTCTTTGTCACTTTTAGCCCATTCATTTTGGCTTTTCTTAATGGGGGGCACTGGAAGCTTTGGTTTTTTCGTCGTTTTTATAGCTTTCCAAAGTGAGTAGTTGGATTCTTTCCCCGCTGTCAAGCCTTCAAGGTAATTTTCAACTTCAAGGTTTTTGAAAACTGAAATCGCCGTTTTTAGCATATTACTCAAGCGATTTAAATGAGCTTTGTGTTGAGGAGCACGGGCTGCTGCCATTTTTTACGTGCTTTTCGTTTCTCTTTCACTAAATCTTTTATTTCTTGCGGATATTTCATATCCTTAAAGCGAGGCATTAGCCTTTGATAAGGTGTGTTATCCCAAACTGCTTTTTGTATTATATGAACAAAGGTATCTACTGCGTCTTCAAGCTCAAGAGGCGTTTGTAATGATACCCTTAACTCAACGTTGTCCTCGATATCTTTTTTAAATCCATCCCAGTTGGTTTTACTGTTTGTTAACCTGGGTGGTTTTTCAATTTTAACAAGGCTTTCGATCATAGTGAGTACGACGGCAAAATGATCTGAGAAGAGGTCATTACGGTTAGAGGGTATTCCTTTCACCATGAATAAATCGATTAGGTCAGGTATTTTCGACGGATCAGTTGGCCAGTAAGTTGGCTTGCCAGTCGAATGAAAGTCACAATTATTTTCCATTCCTGCTTCATATAGCATGCGACCCTTTTGAGATATGCATCGTGAGGGCAAGAAGGTGTGCTTTGCATTAAAGTCACCACCAACAATTTAATTTGGACTTAGTGACTTTATCAATGTCGTAAATTCACTCTTATCAATTTTTCAACGCGGAAGGCAATATATGGAAGAGACATTGAGAGGAATATTTTTAGTTTTAACCTGTACACTACTCAATTGCATTGATTCCACCTCTATTTTAAGGCCTATCGAGTGTTCAATACATTCTTTTATATACAATGATGATCCACCTCTTGCTTTGTTTGACGGATGAATGGCGTGGTAGTCATGAAACCCGTGGATTTTAAGATTTGATTCATTTTTGGCATGCGTTTCTGTTATCAAACATATGTCAATATCATTTTCTCGCATATACATCTCCAATTCTCCAAGTTTTTGCCATAATCCGTTGGCATTCCACGTTAGAATTTTAAGCTTTTCCATCATATATTTTTTGAAAGAGGTTTGGGTCGAATACAATTTTCGAGCTTACTTAACCTATCAAAGATCAGTTTATTTGTTTCACATTGTTCTTCAAGTTTTGACAAAGTTATTGAAAAGACTTTCGAAACCGGGTCTGTTTCAGTGTCTTTAATTATTGGTATATTTTTTGCCGCTATTTGGGCATATGTTTCTGCATTTCCTTGCTTCGATATTTTCTCCGAAGGTACTGACACTGTTTTCTTTTCCTTACGGATACTAGGTTTTGGACCTTTCGTAGATTTGGCACTCTTGGGAGTTGCGGTTTCTAATTGCCTTGATGGGTTTCTTTGTGTTTGGGCAGATCTTGATCGTTGCTTTTGTAATTCTTTAGCTACTTCACAGCCCCTATAACTTGCTGGGTGATTTCCATTACAATTAATGCACGTCGGTGGACTTTCACTTTTTTCGTTGCAGTCAACGGTTGGATGTTTTCGAGCGCATTTTACACACCTTGGCTCTTTTTTGCAATAGGTTTGGGTGTGATTGAATTCTTGGCAGCGTTTACACTGAGGGATTAATCTTGTGCTCTTTCTTAGAGGTTCGATCCTAACTACGATGTTTAGAATTGTTTTAATTTTATAGATGTCATCTAATTTTTCAGTCTTATCGAACGAAAGTATAAAGAGTGTGAGACCACGTTGTACCACTATCGCTTCACCCTCTTTTTTCTGTTTCTCTCTTTTGACAATGTTTGTCGCATCTTAGATTTTGAGGTTGCGCTCTTTTAGATCACTAATAATATCCTCTTTTAATCATGATGCGTGTAGACCTCTTGCCACAACACGTAGGGGTCTTTCCGACTTATTTTCATAGGTATACAATTCTACTTTTTCTTCGTTTAGCTTTCGTGACAGAAGACGATAACTTTCGGGGTCTTTCACACAAACTTTCCACTTGTTGTTGTTAAAGGAAATAATTTTAAAAGCCGATGGTAATAATGCCTTTAATATGGTTTGCAACTTGTTATACTCCGCAATACCGATAACATTTATCGGTGGTGGGGGCTGTTCCTTAACAGGTTTTTCTTTTACTGTCGCATGTTTTGGTGAAACTCTTATTTCAAAAGAAGAGGCTGCTTCAGGTGATGAGCCAGCTTTACGCTTTTTACTCAATCTTTTCTTTGAGGACTTCTCCGTTTTACGTGCTAGCTCTTCTTCGTCCGTTTCATATCTACAATTAATGACTTGTGGCAAGCTAGACTTTGAGTTTATTGGAGGATTTTCGCTTTTTTTTCGAAGAAGATCGACTTCTTTCTTTAGCTCTTGATAAAGTTCCATTACTTGATCAAGTTTTTGTCGAAGTTCGTTATTATCTTTTTCAAGATTTTTTGTTTTATCTGAGTCTATTTTGGCGCGCGCAGGCGTGACTGGTGAACTCTTTTGCCCAAATTTTGTTGGTTTTGCACTCGATTTAGATGGTGGTGATCGAGATACCCTTGCACTTTTTAGGAAGGGATTTATTAAATGCAATAATTGGCTCTCCCCAAAATCCATAGAGCCGACCTCCGAAGAGGGTGGATTTTCCAGTGAACCTGGACTGCCACCTGGGGTACTATATCTTATTGTTTTGCTCATTGCATAGTTATGTATACATCAATCTCAGTAAACGGAGTTTGGATTTTAGTCGCCTCTTACGACAGGCATGCCTACCTCGGGTATATTCTTTCCCCTTACCCGCAGGGGGTAAATATAAACATGTCTGGGTTTTCTGCACGTTTTCTTAAACCCTCTTGCAGACGAATTATAAGATCATTCTTTGTTCCAGCAGTAGGAAGACCTCGCTTGTTCAGCACTGTCTTAAGTTCAACTAAATTTAAATCATTTAGAATTGTACCCATTGTCTTTTTTTTATTTATACTTTCACAGTCACGTTCACTTTTGGAATTATTGTCTGTTAAAGCACAATAAACTATCTAAACACAAATAAACTAAGTTTTATTCCACTTCTAACACCAATGTAATATTTTCTCAGGTTCAATTCTCCACTTATTTACTTTACTAAATAAAACACTTTACTTTTCTTACTACAACACAATTTATTGTTCACCACTGAACTTAACTTTCCTTTTATTACAACCACCTTTACTCATTCACGATTAAAAATAAACTGCGTCCTCTGCCGGTTAGGAAGAACCTGGAAGGTTCTAGTATTTGCTTCTAGGACTTTCCATAGGGGAAATTTCCCATACATTTCCTTTTCCAAAGCTTTCATTTTGACGTTTAGTATTGGAAGTTCGAAAGCTCACCGAAACTCTCCGAAGGTTGGTTTGTATCCTGTCTAATTCAAAATTCGGTATTTCTTTTGTTTGATGTTCGAGAGTGGTTATAGTTCGTTCCAGAGCTGTTATAGTACAAATGTGACAGTTACAATACTTAAAACTTTACTTTCTCCTTTAGCTTCGTCTCGTAAAATATATTCAATTTACCAATTATTGCTGGCAGTACCACACCATTTTTACCATTAAATTCCCTTTTCAAAGATTTGCATTCGAAAAAAAATCCCTATTTAATTTCCGAACCAATTTAAAAATTTAACGAATCGAGTACACGAACCATTCATTTCTCATTTCCGGAACGAAGTTTTTCTTTGGGACCAGTCTTTAGGTTTTCACTTCCGGGATCAGTTGTCCTGGGATAAGTTGAGGCGTGGGTTCACATGCGCGGGTTTAGTTGCGTTGGGACCAGGTGTCTTGGGCTCTCCTGCTTTGACACCGGATTAGGTATTTTTTTTTTTTTTGGTAAATGTAATTTTGAACTATTTTGGACATACAAATATTTAAGAACTAGGTTTTAGTAGTCTTCAAGTCATTTTTATGTTTCTACATCCGCAATGCTTCAATCAAAAATGGGACAGGATAACATTTTTTTTATTAGTCTGATGAAGGGGATAAATATTTCCGAAACGTTGTGGATTTAAAAACAAAAAATCACTTGAAGCCAACAAAAATCTAATTCGTTAATATAAGAAAAGTCACAGAATACAATAATTTACAAATTTTTAACATCAACATCAGCGAAAACCGAAGAACCATTGTTGAGTACCTACATAAAGGCACTCACAGAATTTTTCAAAATTAAAAAAAAAAAAATTGGTAGAAGATATTTTCCAGAAGCAGGAGATGCATATGGTTACGTACCTTTTTTGCGAATGGTGGCTTTCTTTTCTGAATTCACTCACAATCATGACCATAATTTTGTAATTTTGGGTAGGATACGAAAATATTGTTACGTCACTTGTTCAATTTTGTAGATAATATTTTAATTATAAGTTTCAATTTTGTTTTGCTTGTAAATCAGACAGTATTATGAATTAAGAAAAGGGATTCACAAAATAGTTAAAGAGAAGTTGTAGGCAATAGAAATGAGAGATAAAAATAATAAAACGAAGAAAAATAATATTTATCACAAAACCGGGTGCGTTTAGTTTAGCCGCAAGTCGCGTTTAAAGATAAAAGTCGATTTTTCATAAAATGCGATGCATCAATTGAAAAATGGACTTTCCTATGTATTTCTAAAGATACTAGGATGCTAAATTTAGCCGTAAATCTGAAAATGTTTTTTTGAAAGTTTTGGAAAAAAATTTGTTTACCAACTTTTTATTTTGAAAAACTGGCACTTCCGATCACGAATATGTATTTTAAAAATGTCTGGGATCCGTAGTTAAGTCGCAAATTATGTTTTAAGATGTCAGCTTTGATGCCTCTACCTCTAGAAGGTACATATACATAATGTCAAACATATGTATAATGTCAAACAAAAACTTCCAATTTATGTTTTAATTTTACCTATACGAGGGCTTTTCAATAGAGAAGTACTTGGATCAAATGAATAATTTGTTTGCCTAAATAGTTATTATTTTTAGCTATAAGCAAAAAAATACAAAAAGATCCAACTTTTTAACTCTTCCAAAGAAATTATTTTTATACTCTGGAAAATGCGCATTCTGCTTCTTTTCGTCCGTTTTTTTTTCAAGAAGTCCTGTGTTTCGATTGTAAACTAATTTTGTAGTGTAGTTTATTATCCAGGGGTAACGAGCAGTTACAAAACGCCGTAGAAATTTCCTTCAAATAAGGTTGAATCAACACTGTTATGAATGAAATGATCATCCCCTTTTTCAGCTATCGTGGCAGTGTTTTTCTATGCTCAAATGATAACGCAGAAAAGCAAATGAAAATCTCATAAAATAGCTGCAAATTTAGCTATCACTTATGGTGGATTTGCATGTATCTTGATCTTGATCTTCAAGAAAAGTAGAGCGGGTTAGATATAAATGGTTTTACCATCCAAAAAGGAGTGGTTTATCAAATTACGAAATTATTTCTTTCCCACTTCGGTAAACAGACTTAGACAAAACGAGTATTGATCACTGTAAAACCCACATTTTCGACAAATATATTTAATTTTTTGTATGTATCGCTAAAAAATAACATACAATCCGGGAAAGGAATAATTCATTAATTCTACCTATATTAAAAGTCACTGACTTATCGAACAGCCCTCGTAAGTCGATCAAGTTAGTTGTCAATATTTTTCAAATTTTTTACACGAATACACGGTTACACGGATATCCGTGTTCTTACAATTACACGGATTCAAATCCGGATCTCTTAAGAACACGTGTATCCGTATTTTTGAATGCAGAATAATAAACAAAAAGAAGTACAAATCCACTCAATTTTCCATTATTTATGCCATTAAATAAATATCCATCTAAAAAACTACTTTATTTAAAATATAATACAATTTAAAGCTGTTAGGAATTCAGTTTTTGCTTTATTTTGAACCATTTTTTTCTGACTGAAATGGTAACTACTATCAGCACTTTTGCAATTCACCATTTTCAAGTGTTGTTTTACAAAGAGTTTTCCAAATTGACTATTAAATTAAAGTAATAAATTTGCTGCATTTCACATCACCAGTCATTTTCTTTTATTGTTAATCTCATTACAAGTCGCATAAACATCAGGTGGCAACAAACTTAAGAATAATTTAATTGCGTTTAAAAAAAAAATGACTTCAAGTCAAAGTCCGTCCGGTTTAAAAGTGTACTATACTTGTTCGCTTGTAGTAGTGCGATTCTATGAATCGACAATTATTAAGTAAAATCTGTGACTAGACAATAATTATATGGAGACATAAATATTTACAAAAAACTAATTTTTCTCAAAGATAGCATGGTTTTGCTTTAGAAAAAACAGTTGTTTAATCCTTTGGGGGTTCCCCATGCTTATTCCATTATTTCATAGACAGTGCATTCAGTGTTCACCGTTTTTCACGTAATGTAACGAATGTAACGCCCATATTATTCACTAGTTCAATCCAGATTAAAATTTAAATCCAGATTAAAAGTAATATAAATCCTGAAGACTATGATTTTCTCTTAAAACTTTTTATTTCTAAATTAATAACTGTTTTCTCTTTAAGATAATTTAGAATTAATTATTTTGTATTGATATTTTAATTTAATAATTTGATTGCTTTGGAATATAAAAATAAATTAATATTTAAAAAAAAAAGTAAATAGTTTTATAATTAAGTATCTACAACTTAGTATCTACAACTCGTCCATCCTGATATCTGATCGACCCCATCATCCATATTTATATCTTTATAACATAATTATGTTTACAATTTTAGATAAAAACATCTAAATTTACTAACATATACAAACATACATATAACATATTCATATTATTATTTTATAATTAAAATAAACTAAACAAAATGCTCAAGACATGTTGCTTTCCCTATTAAGAACACGATTCCAAGCGACGACCATCACGCCATCAGACCACTTTCACATACGAGAGGCCTCAATAATACCATCATATGGCAGTTGTGTCATTTGACAATTTTCTATGTCTCTAACCACATATCGGTCGTTCGGAAGCACCTTATGTATTATACTCGCATATGGTCCCTTAAAATTCGGTGAACATTTTTTATTTGTACCAATAGTGGTGCCAATATTCCGAATAACAACAAAATCTCCTTCTGAAAACACATTCGGAGGTCGGAAATTTCTTGCAATCAGATCAGAATTAAGTTTCTGTGAACGTACAATACACCTAGAAGCATTCATTCGTATTTGATCAAGATCCCGATTATCGAATTCAATTTGTTCTTCTAAGTATTCCATGTGAAATGAGCTGTTTATTACTGGCCACAGGGGTGACTTTGTACTTTGCTTAGGGCGGTGGCATGCTGGTCTCGGGCTCGGCTAAGCTCGCCGGATGGGGTAGTTCTTGTCCCTCACAAAACACTCGGCTCAAATTTAATTTTTTTTATTCATGCCAAAAAATATAAGAATGAGAAAAAAAGATCATTCAAACCAAAGATCATTCAGACATTGGTCAGGCCAGAAAAACGGAAACAAGGAGGAGAAAGATAAAGACAAACACATTCACATACCTTTGCCACTACCCTGACGAAAGAATAGACGGTGAAGATGTCACTCCCCCTAGCTCAAAGGAAGATTTCAACAAGATACAATCCTAAAACTATTTATAACCTAACTTATTGAGTATGAATCTAACCCCCCATTTAATCCTAAGTTTTCCTAAAAATAATACTTGTTTTTATCTTTCCCTTTAAGAAATCGACATTCCCACTCCATCGTCCCGCCAGCGTAGTGGTTCGCTATGACCAGGAGGTTTTGCCTGGTATTGTTGGCAAGGCTTGGCCAGCCCTCCCATATGTCCAAATTGCATATCCTTTCGCTATCTTCCTTGGAAGATGTTATGGAAGATAGCCCCTATTCAGCTCTTCAGCCATGAAGATTACGTCGCCGTACTTTACGTCATGTAAAATTCACGTTTTCATTTCTAGACGGCCTGACAAGGCTCTTCACACCCCTGTCGCTTTACTTAGTAACACATCCTGATGAAATTAAAAAAAAGGCACGTTTAAAAATAGCCATATAGGTAAAAACAAAACTAAACGAAACTCTTTTTTTTTTTATATTTTGATTCTATTTAAAAAAAATTCTTTTTTTTTTGTATCTCCCTGTTTTAACGAAATCACTTTTAGTTAACATTTAAATTTTTTCTTTGATTTAATTCAATGTTCTCTTTGTTCTTGTTCTTTCTCTTTGTTCTTTCTTTTCTATTTCTTCTGGAAAATTCTTTGGTTTTCACTATGTAATTTCACTGGTAAATAAATATATATGGCACTATTTCCTAAGGATCCTGGTTGGAAATGGCCAATCCTGATAATTCTGCTGAATCGCCTTAAATCGTTTTATTGGCCCTTCTATTTGAAAAACCTTTAATCTTAAAGGGGGCAGAGGCACTAATTGTGTCCACTCTGAATGTGGGAGCCCCTAGGATCACTAAAGAATACCTACCGAGCGAATGTAACAATTATTGTTTCATTATTTTACTATCCCTTTGTTTTAAATAACATACCTCTGCTAACATAAATTAATACTCCGAGTTTTGAGTATCTTTTTGGCTCTGATGAGCCTTCTCCAGAACTCCAAAAGGGTTAGTTTGGAACATTTGTGTTCACTTTGGTTTTCTTGTTTTTTTTTTTATGTTCGTAATTTAACGTTTTTTTTTTTAAATATATATTAATGCAATTTTTTTTATTAAAATTCCAGTTAAAATTCGAATTTTTGTTCTTTACTTTAAAAGAAAAACTTCAGAGATAGAAAAAAACACCAAATTTGACTCAGATTCGCAAGTCATCTGACTACCCTTTGTCTTTCTCCATATAGACCCCTACTATATACTTTTATTCTTTTTTCACAAAAGTATATAACCGGATAGCTGGATCTTCAAATAAAATATTTAAAATCTTCTTCTATCTTCTTCACTCTTCTAGGGTTCATCTATAGAACTAGGTTCTAATACTGAAACCCAATGCACCTATTACTAATTCTATGTTTTCAAACTGTTTCTATGTAATCACTAATATCACAGCATCATTATAATCACAATTTTATCTTAAGCTAAATCGAATACTATTATTAGTTGCATTTCCCTTTTTACTTATTTATTTTCAAAAAGTAACAGACATAAAATTATCTTGGTTTCCTGTAATTTTCATACAATAATCTTCTACAGCGGCTTTCCTAATATTCCCTTGGTAGTACTTTTGTTAATATTGTTATGAATTCGCCGTGAAAGTATGACCGTCGTGAAGAAATAATATAGTACTGCTCCTTTTATCGTGAGACAACACTATATCACTAAATTCCTTATGTCAAAAACAATTTGTAAAGCAATATTGCAATGACTGGAAGTTGAAAATCAACTTTCAGAAATCAGAAACTATCTTGTTTAGGACTCCGTTGCTTAGAGCCACAAGGGATACGAGAAAGAACTGGCGCAAGCTGGTGATCGTAGGGCCGAATGGACATCCACTGGCGAGTAAATGTGTAGTAAAGTACCTTGGCATCTGGATGGATCAGTATTTGTATTTCGACAGACATATAAATGCTGCTCTGGCCAGCGGCGTATACAGCTCCATTTCTTGGGGGAGGGTCATACCAAAACAAATTTCCAATTCAGTTCTTCTTTTTGTACTTTTTTTGGAATTAATTTCTGCTGGTAACACAAATGTTACCATTTTTTTTTAATTATAAAGAGTTGGGGTCGAAATTTTAGCAAGGTCAAAATTCGTTTTGCAAAACCTTCTCCAAATTCCGTTTAAATAATTTTGACAACATAAAGAGAAGTTTGGAAAATGTGAAAAGGGCGTAATTTTTTCTTCTTTTTTCAATTACCTTTTTAATCATCTTAAAATAAAATACAGTAGACGCTCGATATAGTGAAGTAATAAAACCAGCCTGTTCACTCTTTCGAGATTGTTTCCATTTTCGCAGGAGTTGAAGCCTTAAACAAAGCTTTCAATGAGGTTTAAAAAAAAGGAAACACTTGTTCAGTGTCCTTAAGCAATGTTAAATTCTTTCGGGACATTTTTGTAAAAAAAATATGTTTTTATAAATAATTTTGTGTGTTCGATATAGTTAATTTTTTTAGATTTACTAAATCGAACGTCTACTGTATTATTATTTGATGACAAAGCTTAAAAATTTTTATATTAAGGGTATTCATGCAACTTTGTAAACCCGTAGATAAGTTTACAAATTTGTTAAATTTATCTTTTGGTTAATGAACTCTCAAATTTTGTATGAGAAATGATTTACACAATTTTGTTAAAGTTATCAAGGGATTTTGTTGCGTAAAATAAACCAAACTGGTTAAACGACGTCATTGTGACCCTATCTCTGATTGAATTACCTAGCATTTAATCAAATGTATAACAAAGGTCGTTCATGCAAACTTTTAACACAATTTGTAAACTTACGACGTTGCATGAATAACCTTATAATTTTCTGTGTAAAACACAAATTTTGTAGACCTGAGTTTTGGAAACAAAATTTTGATCCACTCCCAAATTTTAATATGATCTTGAGGTTGTGTACCAAAAATATTTCGTATGGATTTTTAGAGATGTTAATCTTAATATTTTACTTAATATTAATATTTTTAAATATTTTTCTTAATATCTTACGTTTGAAGACAGTTTTTAGGGACAGTTTGCATTCATTTGTTTTCTTATCTGACAAGGGGGTAATAATGAGGGGATAATTTTCTCATTTATCAATCAAAAATTGTGGTAGTTAGAACCACTCTTTTATTGAAGAGAAAATTCTTAGCTTTCACAATTTGTTTTTATTTATGACTGAAAATGAACATGTGAAGTATTGGCCGTAGATCAAAAAATTGAATGCAGACGCAAAATGGTCTTCGAACTTTCAAAAATGTTTAAAATATGTGTTAATTACTTAAATTAAAATATGTAAAATTACCTTCTCAATAGGTTTTCTCATGATAATTGAAACATACAAAATATGCAAAATGCAAATACAAATTCTACTGCGTTAGTATGTGTTCAATAGCCAAGTTCGCTAAAGTCACGAATTTGAATACATCATCTACGGTGCAACTGAGCAGTACAAAAAGTGAGTTGATGATATTGAAAAGGCAGAGAGCATATTTGTAAACGTCAAAAGCTTTAGCAAGTAAATTGACTGGCGTTGATGAAAACAAATTTTCAACAAATAGGACGAATACATATTATTTGTCATGACGCTTTCTGCGACGATCACTTCACGAACAAATTGACTTTGATTTACCGATATTGTGATCAATTCATAGTTTAGGGAATAATGTTTAAAAGCACGCTTAACTTGCGTTGGATTGTCATCAATCGAATATACGATCGATACGATCAAAAGAAAACGCATTTCAAACATTTTTTTAAAAGTCAGACAAGAATGTTTGATTAGAGTTTTTGTTGATTTCATTCAAACATTCCAAGCAGAGCGATGTATTTTAAGTTACGTTGCGTTGGAATGAAATTAACGATAGAAAAAATATAGAACTAAAAATAAAAATGTCGACAGGTTAAAAAATCAATTTATATCAACTTTTTTTCTATGTACTAAATATTGGGCAGAAATATCGAAAATTCGATCAAAGTCGATCCCTTTCTCGACTTTCTTTTTAGGCTGCTTTTTATCTAAGTTTGAAGCTAAAAATTTAATGAACTAGTAACCAAAATAAGTATTCTTACATGCAAAAAAGTCTATATAAACCGACATTTCAACTAGTTAAATCGTTTTTTTTTTTTGCTTGTAATTCGTACGTAACCTATACTGAAACAAGTTGGTACTGGGCTTGAGTCGGAACGGCCCTGGTGTATGGAATACGGTTTAAAGTAAAATTTTTGTGTTTTATTATTATATTCGTATAATATCGTCTGTTATTTTTTTTTATCCATTCATTCATTTATTTTTTTTATCGAAGATGATTTCCTTGATATTTTGAACAAAATTCTCACAAAATAAGTAAGTTAAACCGATCAAAAACAAAATTGAAAATACTTTGAGCATTAAAGAGGGTATATCTGCCAAAAACGTAGATCTACCAAACTGATTTTGAATCAAAAAATAAATCAATGCTGAAATGTTCTGAATGCAAAAGTGGTCAAAATCGTCTATTTGATAAATCTTAACCAAAAAAAAATTGATTAATTTCGACAATAAAACCCCAATAGTATTATTCGTGCAATGGCTTATAAATGTTGATAGGAGAAGGTTAATAATCTTTACCAATAATGAGTAGGTTTTCTATTCCAAAGCTATAAACAAATAATTTTTTTGAAATTATATTTTAAGATTGCAAATATTTTTTGCTTTTCTTATTATTTTTTGCGTATATCTTTTAAGTCCTCGGGGGGGGGGGTCGGCGTCATGACCCCGTGACCCCCCTTGTATACGCCGTTGGCTCTGGCCAGGGCTAGGGGAGCCTTTGCCCTGACGAAACGGTTGTCTTATAGCAGCCGGCTTGATAGCAGGGTGAAGGTGATTTGCTACATGGCCCTTATCCGGCCAATGATTGCCTATGGATGCCCTGTTTGGTTCAACGTTGCCCCATCTCAAATGGAAAAGATTCGGGTGTTTGAGAGGCAGTGTCTTCGACGCTGCCTTGGATTGCACAGAACACCAGAGTCGGAGTACAAACATTACTATCCCAACCTGGTTCTATACAACGGTGCCAACATAAACAGGATAGATAATTTCTTGCTGAAGCTTATTCGAGGTCACATTACAAGAGCGATGTCCTCGTCTAACAGCTTAATTTTCGGGGCTTACTACCCCAACAACGAATACTACGAGAGTGTGCCTCTAAGCGGCTTTATTCCACCCGATGCATTCCTCAACCTAGACAGTCGAGGGTTGGGATCAGGTCCAGGATTCCGCTAATCTACCACGTCGGCCGTAGAACTGTAGATCGGCGGCTCCTTTACAGTCGAGACGTCCTCGCACAAGACGGAGCTGAGCACCTTCGGTTCAGTAGGACTGTGTCCGAACGGGACTGAAGAGATAGGGTAAAGCAGGAGAACCAGTTCTGGTGGTTGAAAAACGAAGATGAAGTTCCTTCAGACATTTAATAGTTGACCTTGCTGTTTTCTTTTGTATGGCCGACTTACATAGGTTTAGGTAGTTAGTTTTAAGTAGGGACAGTCAGGGTGGCACCAAAAAAAAAAAAAAATATAAAATCAACAAAAATACAAAAAAAAATATAAAACCGGAAAATGCTTGCTGTGGCTGTTCTAGTTTGTAAGTAGTCTGTAAGTAGCTTATAAGTAGGTTGTAATTAGTTTATAATTAGTTGTAAATAGTTTAAAGTAGCTTTAAGTAGTTTTAATTAGTTTTAATTAGATTTAATTTAGTTTTATGTAGTTTGTAAGTTTTATATAAAACCAAAAAAAATAAAGACAGAGATACCGAGTTTTTTGTAAATTCTTCTCGGAAAAAAATAAAACCGACCTGGATTTAGTATTAAGACAGTTCTTAGGCCGAAAGGCATTATCGTCAAGTTATTATAATTAACTTAGAGCGTCCGATTGGGGCCAGTAAGTTTGTATTAAGATATTGATAAGTAGGCTAGTTTTTATGAATTTTTGTCTAGCTTTAAGATAGTTTTAAGAAAATTGAAAATGAATTAAAAAAAAAAAAAACAATTTGTAAAGAAAAATGACCTGAAACGTGGCGGGCATAGGAGCTTTTTGGTAAGTGTAATTAATTTATCTTTTTGACTAACTTTTGTTAACTTTTATATTCTTAAAAATTCTTTTTATTTTTCTTTATAGTTATGGATGTTCCTATTTAGTAAAATATAATTGAAGAAGGTAAGTAGTTATAGTTTTCAGTGAGATAAAGAAGATGTAAACAACACCAAAAATCTTGGAGATGGCCATCTTGGCTGAAGTTGTGGTGGTGGTTTACATCTTCTTATCTCTACTTACTCTATTAAATTTCATTTAATTTGTATATTTTTTCTTTTCAGACGCCTACCTGTCGATTGAAGTAGAGATTGAGATGAATTAACCCTCAATCTGAATGTATGCACCCCTGGAAATGTGTGCATACAAAATTGTACCTGCACCATACTCTGGTGCAAAAAGAAACACCACCTCTGAACAGGTGAAGAGGAAAAAAATGTTGATGCGTTTCGGAGAGGTAGAGGGGTTGTGTATGATCACCTCCTCCCTCAGTAGGTATTATGAAGTAGACTATTTGATTATGATTAATTAGTAGTATGCCCAGATTTAATTTATGTATATTTAATTTTTATTATTAAAGTAGAATAGAACTATGTAGCATGCTAGTTTTAAGTAAGTATGATTTTTTATGATGAGGCGAGGGTAGGGAAAGGATCAGGTATCAGGATGCCTGTGGCAATCAACACGGATTGTTTCTGTACAACCCGGGCACGTAACAGTATCGACGATTATGACTGAGTGGACGTGAGGTCAGAAGCCTCGTAAAAATATAGTGACTGTGGTTGTGCAACAAAAAAATATTATTTTTGAATCGCTAACGTGTGGCAAGAGCCCCATCCCTGAAATCTCATGGCTCTATCGATTAAGTTTGGCAATGTTGTAAAAAAAAAAAATGGTCTGTGGTTATGTGTTTATGTGTATCGAATACTCATAATTTGTTTGGTCATGTCATACATGAAGAGAACGAAAACTGTGTCCATATCACAGTTGGAGAACTTAAAACTAGTATCACAGTTGAAGATTTAAAATTTAGTATCACATTTGAAGTATTAAAACCTAGAATCATAGCTGAAGATCCTAAAAACAAGTATCACAGATGAAGAATTAAAAATTAGTATCACAGTCTTTGCATTCTATGAATGTTTCAAAAATTATATTGCACAAATGAAGGATGCTTTATTAAAGTGAAAAGCTAATATTTGAAACTTGGTCGTTATCGTGCTGTCAAGTGAAATGAATAAGAAGTGAGATCTCTATAAGCAATAAATAATTTAATCTATACGAAACAAATTAAATTGTATAAGAATATGATAATATTATCACAGCATTATATCAGCAAGTTTTTCACAGTTGACAAGCATTAGCAACAAGTATTGTCAGTCTTGTTATCGCACTATGTTTGGAAATCCTTTGCGTGGAAAACTCCAACTTTTTCTCCTTTGAAATTTCCTACTTCATATAATGAATTTCCAATAATTTTCAACACAATGGATTTCAGAAATTTAGGACCTAATTTTGCATTATATGAATCTGGTAAGCTACTTTGTTTTAAGTTTCACCTGAAAACTAGTTGTCCTACGCGATATTGCACTTCCCTACTTCGAGTATTGTAAATCCTTTCAGTTTTTTGATGGGCTAGTTTCAGATTTTCAAATATTTTCTTTCTTATTAAGTCTAATTTTTCACTTTTGTTCTCTATTCTAAGATTACTGTCTTTTAAAGCATCTAGTCTCCGAAGAAGTTCGTATGAACCTCCATGCTGCACCATTTATGAACCGAACACAGCGTAGTATGGTTCAAAAGCAATGGAGTCATAAATCACACTTCTTAGAGAAAAAGCTGCGTTGCTAGCATGTAAATCCCAATTTTTTTTATCACTACCTAAATATGATCTTATTTTTGCTAGCACTGAACGATTTACTCGTTCTGATGCATTCGCTTGGGGCGAATAGAATGCTGTTCAGGTGTGTTTAACACCATATCTTTTAAGGAAGCTTGCAAACAGTTCAGACGTGAACTTTTTACCATTGTCTGAGTGAATGTATTCGGGGACGCCAAAAATATGGAAGACATTCTCTTCTAAATAGTTTACTATCACTGCCGAAGTGGCTTTTTTGATTGGTTTTAGAAAAACAAACTTGCTAAAATGGTCAAGACATAAAAATGTATGTGTGTGTCCTGCTTTTGACCTAGGATACGGTCCTAAAAAATCTATATATAGCCTTTGGAAGGGTCTTTCTGTAACTACCTGGTTTCCCATGGGTGGTCGTGAAATCACATTCATAGGTTTATTGCACTTACAGATGTCGCAAGAACTGACGTGTTCTCTAACATCAACAGTCATATCTGGCCAATAATATTTTTGTCGCAGCTTCGCTAGTGTCTTATGTATGCCTCCATGTCCTGCTGCTGGTGAATTATGTGCCGCCTCCAGGAGGCTCCTTTGCAATTCCTCCGGAACCCAGAGCTTCCATGCTCAGTCTTCCTGAAGTTCGTCGCCAGTGCTTATGTCGGTCCGTTTGTACACAAATCGTTCCGAAACACATACATCAGGGAGACGGCTTATGTTTTCGGTTACCGTTTTCTTCAGCTCCTCATATTCCTGTGAACAAAAATATGGGGAACTGAGGTTAACTTCCTGCATTTCTTTCTCGGGATAGAGCTCGTCCATATTGCATTGAGGATACCTTTCCTATGTTCGATAATGAAATCAAAGCCCTGCAGTTTGAAACTCCATCTGGCCAAATGTCCAGATAGGTCTTTTTGGGTCATTAGCCATTTCAAACTGGCATGATGTGTTGTTATGGTGAACGGTAATCTCTCAATGTATGCCCTAAACTTCTTTACTGACAGAACGGCCGCCAAGTATTCAAGTTCAGTCACCATGTAATTCACTCCCTACGCCTGAAGTCGAAGCATCACACTGAATGTAGAAGTGTTTCGAAAAGTCTGGGTTAGTTAGGATTGGTGCAGTTATCAACATAGTCTTAAGTTCTTCAAAAGCTTTGATCGCTTCGCTTGTCATCACGAATGATTTGCCTTTTTTCAAACATTCCGTCATGGGTGCTGAAATGGTAGCGAAATTCGGTATGAAACGCCTATACCCCCCCGTCATCCCCAGGAACCGACGGAGCTGCTTGGGAGTGCCTGGAATTGGAAATACTTTCACCACTGAGACTTTCTCGGGGTCAGTTCTCAGGCACCCATCACCGATGTAGTCCATCAGCTTGCACATTCTCTGAGCGGCGTTGTATAGTCCAAACGGTATGACCGTGAACTGGTACAATGGTCGCCCAAGGACTGTGAAGGCTGTTTTCTCTCTTGACTTGCTTTCCAGCGGAATCTGCCAGAAAGCATCTTTTAAATCTATACTCGATATAAATTGAGTATTTTGAAGGCGGCTTATGATGCCTTCTATGTGTGGCAACGGGTAAGCGAATTTTTTTGTAGCTGCATTCACTTTACGTGAATCCAAGCAAAGTCTGTTCTTTCCAGGTTTTCTCACAAGCACAACTGGAGAACTGTAAGCACTATTGCTTTCTTCAATTACGCCTATTGCGAGCATCCGGTCAAGTTCCTCGTACATGAGCTTCTGCACTACACGTGAGATTGGGTAGTGTCGTTGTTTGATGGGAATGCTGTCGTCTTCCATCTCGATGACGTGTTCTTCTAGACTTGTCTTTCCCAATCCCAACACTGCGAAAGAAGGGAACAGCTTCTTGACCTGCTCCAGCTCTTAAGTTTGCACAGGTGAAAGTTGCCTTACGGGATCAAGATCTTGTCCTTCCATCGACGATGGAATGTCAAGAGCACTGACAGTGTGTGGAGCTACCTTGAAAGCTCTCCAAAAATCGACTCCCGGATACAGCTTTTGTTGTAAATCTGGTACAACGTATAGTTCCATATCAAGAGTTTTATTTCCCCACAAAACCTTTGCTTTAAATCTACCAATTATTGCTTGATTATTTCCATCTGCTGTCTTTATACCTAAATTCATTTTAGTAAGTTCTATTTTGTGATTTTTTACAAAATCGATTGCACCTTTTCCCAAACAACTAACAGATGCACCACTGTCTAATAGACCATGCATCTCTTCACCATCCACGAATACTTTTGTATATGGCCTACAGTCGTCTATACTTGTAATGATTGATGACTCAATTCTATTCTTATGAAATCTACTTATTGCACGTTTATCTCTAAGCTTTAAAATTTTCTTATAATTCCTTGACTTTTTTGTAGATTGCTCTAACTCTTCACCGAATATTCGTTTTCTTGTCCACAACTGAAACAAGTCATCGCATGAAAACTGGAAGGACAAGTAGCTTTGCTGGTTTCAGCTTCTTTTGTATTTCCATTTCCACCTAAATGCCTTTTATCTCTTTCAAACTGATTTTGAGAACTTGAAGTCTTCTTATTAAAGTTTGAGTTCCCTCTATTTTGTTGTATAGCAGCTATATCGAGATCTTCATTTCCTGTATTACAAGGATTATCTTCTCTGTCTTATTCATCTTTGCGTATTTCCTGTTCTCGATAATCTACCCCGCTTATATTTTTTTTAAACTTAACTTCTCTAGCTGCTATATGAATTTCAGCTTTCCTACAATATTCTCTTAATTCATGAATCGAATTTATTGAACTACTAAAGATAAGATTTGCGACCCTATATTTGATATTCGGCATTAAAATTCCTATCAAGTCTTGTTCGGATGGGTGGTTTTGCATCTGTAAAAATACCGCTCGAATATCGCTATAAAACTCGTCAAAAGTTTTGTGAGGAAGTTGTCTCCTGTCCATTATCTGTCGTAAAACTTCAGGGTCTTTTTTCTTATTCTTAAACTGAATTAAAAGCTCAGATTTTAAGTCACAATAATTGAGCATTACATCTCCCATATTTTCTTCAAGGTACTGCCACTACCATAATAAGGCAGCCCCTGACAATAAGTGATGAAAATTTGCAAATAAATCTTCGTTGCTCATGGAATACTTCTTCTGTATGGTTTCAACTCTAAAAATAAAACTTTCAACAGACATAGATTTAGGTGACCCATCAAATTTTATACCCCATTTGTGTACATCCACCCGTCTAGTATCTTTAAAATTTTGAGTCACTGTGTTTTTCGGTGGTCTCGAACTTGAAGTCAGGGGTTAGGTTGATTGGATTTCAGGGTTAACTGGGTCTGGCAGTGTAGGTCTAGGTATAAAGTAGATTCTGACTGTCTATCCTGAGGAGGAAATGTATATTGTTTTGTGGAATTTTCAAGTTCACTTATTTTTATGTTTACTTCTTTAATTTTTGTTTCCATAGACACTAACATCTTTGTCATGCCATCATGGAACATGTTCAGTGTGCTATCATTACACTCACGGACTGCTAATGCCACAGCAGATTCTATTTTATTCTTCTTCTAATAAAATCTGATTCGGTTTCATATGGCTGTCGAATACTCGTATTCATTCTTTGAGAATTTCGGTCTACAGGATCTGTTGTATTCAACTCTGTGACTCTTCGAATGGAGTCTTTCTTGTGGTCAAACTGATTGCGTGTACGTTCGCGCAGTGTATTACGGTCAAGTGCTTCCATGTGAGCACGGACAGTTCTTTCTTCGATCTGTATTAAACGGATCTGATCGAGGATATCATAATCGTCGTCTTGGCCGTTAAGGCTATTATCCTCATCAATCTCTTCGATTGTTGGACGACGAAGAACAGATTCCCTCGCGGACTCACTTTGAACTCTAATACTTGGTAGAACCGAATTGAGGCCGTATGCTCTTTGTGGGTTTTCACCTAGTGACCTACTCATTGCTTCCACATTTAGAGTCGACATTGCGCTAGGGTTATTCCTGGATACAAACATCCTATCGTCTCCCTGATCTAACCGATCCCTGAGAGGATATCTTATATTTGACCTAGGTCTAGGACTAGGCACATTTTTGGCAACCGCGCCTCTACCTCTACCTTCCACAATATAAAAATAGTTTTAACAAAAGAAAATTGTTTTTCAAAATTTAAAAAAAAAATAATTGATATATTTATAAAAAAAATCAAAAATAAAATAAAATTATGTATTTAGTACCTACTATCTGAATAAGAAAAAGATGCATAAAAAGGAAATGAAAAAAAAACTTATAACCTATGTAAGAAGCAAATTAAAAAAAAAAATATATATATAAAAAAAACTCAAATTCAAAAATGAAACTGTTTGTAGATAAAAAAAGGAAAAGAATTAAATTCTCTCTAAAAAAGAATCAAGATTTTTTTTTCGTTTCTGTATTCTTCCCTTTCTTCTCTCTTCATTAAACTTTTCTAAACAAAAAAAGGTTATAAAGCAAAGAAAATAAATTAAAATGAACAAAATCCTTGAAGTCTTTCGTAAAAATAATTCCCTTATATATCCTTCACTCAAAAAAAAAAAATAAAAAGAACTAAAAGAAATCACACCCAATAAATCTTCCAAAAACAAATTAAGAAATAATAATAAAAATAAGAAAAATTAAAAAAAAAAAATATAATTCAAAATTCGAAACTATTTCTATATATATATATAAAGCTTATCTAAAAAAATTTAAAACCCAAATTCAAGAATCTAAATATCTCTTTACCTCTTTCAAAGAGAAATAAAAAAAAATTAATAATAAACAAAAGAAATACAATCTTGACAAAAATTAAAGAAAAGAGAGAGATAAAAAAAAAATAATCGAAATCGAAGAAAATAAAAATTGGAACTCAAAACAAATAATTATAATTAATGAATATAAGTAAATGAAAATTAAAAAATTTTAAATGTTTTAAAAAATTTGATGGAATTTTATTTTTGTATGGTATATGACCCTTTTAATTATTTATTGTAAAAGTAGTTTATAATGTTTTGCGGTGGTGTGTGAAGATCCTAGATGTCAGGGATCCTTTCTATTAAGGAAACTTTTTGTTTGTCTGTCTTGTCTGTCGTGTCAGTCATCTTCATGGCTGAAACAGTCCTGATCAGAGCGAGTATTGATGCATAACCTTTCTTTCATACCACAACTTGCACCGAGTGTGAAACCCTGATAGAAGGCTGGCATGGTCTTCCAGCCATGCATCAACACGGACAAGTTTTCCAGACTAAAGCTCACGCCTCACTAATAACCAGGCTATGCCTTATGTCATAGGGTAGCGCAAAGCTCTGGGCCTTTTATACTTGTCCCACTCCTGTTTCAAAATTTAACTTCCAATTTCCTCACGGAAACGTTGGTTCTGAAGACCTTCGTTTTGGGTAGAAATCTTTGGATGAATTATAAAGAAACAGGAGTATGTACGGTCTGTGAATATGTTTTAGTTGGATAGAACAGCTAAAATAATACACAAAAATTAGAGATAAGAGTTGAAAGTTAAAAGAAGAGGCTATTGAAAGTCCAACCAGGTAATGCCTTATGTCATAGGGTAGCGCAAAGCTCTTGGCCTTTTATTCTTGTCCCACTCCTGTTTCAAAATTTAACTTCCAATTTCCAAAAATTACGTTGGGCGCCATTGAAATGTGCTGTTTATTATTGGCCACAGGGGCGACTTGTACTTTACTTAGGACGGTAGCATGCTGGTCTCGGGCTCGGCTAAGCTCGCCGGATGGGGTAGTTCTTGTCCCTCACAAAACACTCAGTTTTCCTAAAAATAATGCTTGTTTTTATCTTTCCCTTTAAGAAATCGACATTCCCACTCCATCGTCCCGCCAGCGTAGTGGTTCGCTATGACCAGGAGGTTATGCCTGGTGTTGTTGGCAAGGCTTGGCCAGCCCTCCCATATGTCCAAATGACATATCCTTTCGCTATCTTCCTTGGAAGATGTTATGGAAGATAGCCCCTATTCAGCTCTTCAGCCATGAAGATTACGTCGCCGTACTTTACGTCATGTAAAATTCACGTTTTCATTTCTAGACGGCCTGACAAGGCTCTTCACACCCCTGTCGCTTTACTTAGTAACACATCCTTATGAAATTAAAAAAAAGGCACGTTTAAAAATAGCCATATAGGTATAAACAAAATTTATATTTAACAAAAATAATAAGAAAAATTTTCATGAAAAGCTAAAATTTATTTAAAAAAAAGGGCAAAGAAAAAAAATATGAAAGAAAACTAAAAAGAAAAAAAATCGTATCTGCTTTTATGGGTTATATGGGTTTTTACTTGGGGAATTCCTTTGTTCATCCCAGCACAACTAAAAAAAATTACTCACGTTTCAAATGTATCCTCGACGTCCTGCCGGCAGCACTGATACGGAACGATATTTCAATTCACTTAAAAAGATTTTATTTCTTCGCGATGGAAAAAAATTAACTTTTATAAACAGATTTTAGATTTGTACATTTTTCTTTAGGTTAATTTTAGAAAAAGTAATTATCATTACTCTAATATATAAAAAAATAGTTTTACGTTACTAAAGGAATAAAAAGATTATTTCTTAAGTGTTATTTAAACTTAACTATTTCGAAACTCTTTTTTTTATATTTTGATTGTATTTAAAAAAAATTCTTTTTTTTTTGTATCTCCCTGTTCTAACGAAACCACTTTTAGTTAACTTTTAAATTTTTTCTTTGATTTAATTCAATGTTCTCTTTGTTCTTTGTTCTTTCCTTTCTATTTCTTCTGGAAAATTCTTTGGTTTTCTCTATGTAATTTCACTTATGAATATATATATATGGCACTATTTCCTAAGGATACTGGTTGGAAATGGCCAATCCTGGTAATTCTGCTGAATCGCCTTAAATCGTTTTATTGGTCCTTCTATTTGAAAAGGAGCACCTTTAATCTTAAAGGGGGCAGAGGCACTAATTGTGTCCACTCTGAATGTGGGAGCCCCTAGGATCACTAAAGAATACCTACCGGGTGAATTTAACAATTATTATTTCAGTATTTTACTATCCCTTTGTTTTAAATTTGATTTTTGAGTATCTTTTTGACTCTGATGAGCCTTCTCCAGAACTCCAAAAGGGTTAGTTTGGAACAATTGTGTTCACTTTGGTTTTCTTGTTTTTTTTTTTATGTTCGTAATTTAACGTTTTTTTTGAAAATTATATTAATGCTTTAAATTCATAGAAATTTTGAACTTTCGCAGTTTTATATATTAAAATTCCAGACAAAATTCGAATTTTTGTTCTCAAAAACACTTTAAAAGAAAAACTTCAGAGGAAGAAAAAAACACCAAATTTGACTCAGATTCGCAAGTCATCTGACTACCCTTTGTCTATCTTCATATAGACCCCTACTATATACTTTTATTCTTTGTTCACAAAAGTATATAACCGGATAGCTGGATCTTCAAATAAAATATTTAAAATCTTCTTCTATCTTCTTCACTCTTCTTCACTCTTCTAGGGTTCGTCTATAGAACTAGGTTCTAATACTAAAGCCCAATGCACCTATTACTAATTCTATGTTTTCAAACTTTTCACTAATATCACAGCATCATTATAATCACAATTTTATCTAAAGCTAAATCGAATATTATTATTAGTTGCATTTCCCTTTTTACTTATTTATTTTCAAAAAGTAACAGACATAAAATTATCTTGGTTTCCTGTAATTTTCATACAAAAATCTTCTACAGCGGCTTTCCTAATATTCCCTTGGTAGTACTTTTGTTAATATTGTTATGAATTCGCCGTGAAAGTATGACCGTCGTGAAGAAATAATATATTTAGTACTTCTCCTTTTATCGTGAGACAACACTATATCACTAAATTTCTTATGTCAAAAACAGTTTGTAAAGAAAAATGACATGAAACGTGGCGGGCATAGGAGCTTTTTGGTAAGTGTAATTAATTTATCTTTTTGACTAACTTTTGTTAACTTTTATATTCTTAAAAATTCTTTTTATTTTTCTTTATAGTTATGGATGTTTCTATTTAGTAAAATATAATTGAAGAAGGTAAGTAGTTATAGTTTTCAGTGAGATATAGAAGATGTAAACAACACCAAAAATCTTGGAGATGGCCATCTTGGCTGAAGTTGTGGTGGTGGTTTACATCTTCTTATCTCTACTTACTCTATAAAATTTCATTTAATTTGTATATTTTTTTTTTCAGATGCCTACCTATCGATTGAAGTAGCGATTGAGATGAATTAACCCTCAATCTGAATGTATGCACCCCTGGAAATGTGTGCATACAAAATTGTACCTGCACCATACTCTGGTGCAAAAAGAAACACCACCTCTGAACAGGTGAAGAGGAAAAAAATGTTGATGCGTTTCGGAGAGGTAGAGGGGTTGTGTATGATCACCTCCTCCCTCAGTAGGTATTATGAAGTAGACTATTTGATTATGATTAATTAGTAGTATGCCCAGATTTAATTTATGTATATTTAATTTTTATTATTAAAGTAGAATAGAACTATGTAGCATGCTAGTTTTAAGTAAGTATGATTTTTTATGATGAGGCGAGGGTAGGGAAAGGATCAGGTATCAGGATGCCTGTGGCAATCAACACGGATTGTTTCTGTACAACCCGGGCACGTAACACATGAGAACATCAATTTCTATTCCTCTTTGTTGTACCCGACATAACAATTTAAATGGATTATCTCGAGTGGGTGAATGTACGGAATTATTTAATGCAAACCCAACTTTCGTAAGCATCTTGGTCCAGTCAGAATGTTGTATGGGCTCAGATAACCTAGCTAACGTTGATTTCAATACTCGATTTACTTATTCTACTTGACCTTTTGCCTGAGCTGAGCCAGTAGAAATTTTAACATGTTCAATATTATTCTTAACGAGATAGGCACTGAAATCTAAAGACGTAAAACATGTTCCCCTATCAGTTACTATTCGTCTAGGGCGACTATAATATTCAAAATATTTATCAAGAGATGCACAAACCTCTTTTATACTCGTCGAATTTACTGCATATAATTTAACATGATTCGTAAATGCATCTACCACTACTAAACATACACGGAAGGGAGCCGAAATGAACAATATGGATTGTATCAAACGGAATTGGTTTCTCGGAATAGAATGTAATGTTCGATTTCTAAATTGAGCCGGAATAGAGTACATAATACACTTAAGACAATTCTGAATAAAGTTCTCAACTTTTTCTCTCATTTTCGGAAATCAATAATTTCATTTGTTTTAATGGAAATTGGATGGTGCCGACTTAATGCATCCACTTATACCATCATTAAATCGCAATCAGTTATAATTCGGAACGGAATACCATCCAAGTAATTATGAAATTTTTCCAATGAGGATATTATTGCCAAAGGTTCTAACTCATAACTATGAAATTTAGATTTAGACCAAGGCAACTACCTTTGAAAAATATGCAACCGGCTGAAATTTATTATCATCCTGCCGTTGCATCAAAATATCACCATAGCCCAGTGCACTGGCATCACAATACAATTCGGTCTCTTTTTCTGGACAGAATATGGCCAACAATGGACAAGTAACTAATTGTTTACACAGAAACTTAATGGTCTCAACACAATTCCTGTCAAAATTGAAGGGAATATTGGGCTTAGTCAAATCTCTTAATCTCTTAAGAGCAACTCAGAGGCATTTTAAAGTTACGAAGCCTTTAAATTTCCTTTATAAATACGGCTGTTTATTTTTAAATTAATAACTGCTTTCTCTTACAGATAAAGTAGAATTTATTATTTTGTATTGATATTTTAATGTAATAATTTGATTGCTTTGGAATATAAAAACAAATTAATATTTAAAAAAACAAGTAACAAAATGAACAAGTAAATAGTTTCAAAATTAAGTATCTACAACTTAGTATCTACAATCTAAATGTTAAATCCAATTCCATATTATTCACTTGTTTAATCCACACTTAAATCCAATTTTTTAAATCCAAACCCGATTAATACAATTGGATTTAAACTGCCCTCCGGAGATCAGTTTAAATTGTTAAATCCAGACTAAAACTGAATTTCATACTATTCACTTTTTCTTGACATTTTTAACCAAAATTTTTTCAAACCTAGTCGAAGCAAAAATTTGCGACTCGTTTCATGCGTTGTTTTTTCAAATCGAGTTCGCTAAGTTGATTTGAAATTAAAACGACGAGTCATTGTCTCGGTGTAATCTTGCTGATCTCTCACCGCACCGTGGCCGTTCAAACGTACTTTTCAGTGCCATATATGGTCACTAAGCTCGTCGCGCTGTGTTCTCGCCATGCTCATTTACACAGGAATCTGTGTCATGGTTTTCTCGCTATGGTCTGGCTTTGGTCCCGCCGTGACATTTACATGCATTGCGCATGTTTTGTCGTTATCTCGCTTTGGTTTCGCTATAATCTCGGCAGACATTTCTTTTTACAAAACTAAAATTTTCAAAATGGTTGAAAAGTCGAATCGTGGTTTTATGGACGTGGTTCTTGAGTCCGCCTTAAAAGGTCTCACCGCGCACATTAACACGGCTATCTGAGTCGAGCTTTTCTCGCTTTAGTCTCGCTTTGGTCTCGCCATGACATCTATACGTTGTTTTTGTCATTGTGCAAGTTTTATCATCGTCTCGCTTTAGTATCGCTGTAGTATCGCCATCTCGATTGAATGTTGTATTCAATTTGCACTGAAGTCGAAGTTAATTGACATTTTGGTCAATTCTAATCGATAATAAATTATTCACTATTTTTTGACCAATCAAAAATCTTTTTAATAAGTATCTACTTATAATATTTCTTTCAACTTTTAACTATCACGGGTGAAATTTGACATGTCAAAAATTTGACATTTGGATTAAATGTCTGGATTTATAAACATTTTAGGTCTGTTTCTTTACTTTTGGGATAAAGCTTGGGAAAAAGTTCGGGAAAAAGTTTGGGCATGAGCTTTTTGATGTTGTTGTTGTAATGTTTAACCAGAAATGAAAAGTAAAGAAACGCATTTGGGATGTTTCTGGTTTGTTGCGGTGTAAATTACCCATTCGACTTTATTGCTTGTAGACTCCACGCAAACAAAATTATGCAATTTCAATTCTTAACATTTGCACTTATCATTTTGGGCTCTATTAAAAGATACCAGAAGTAATATTTTAATTTATATTTGACTCCATTATATCATTTTGATTTAATTTATTTAAATTAAACCATTTTATATACGCTACTTGACAAATTTAATTTAAAATTTTTCGATCAGCTGATTTCTTGTTTGACAAGCAAGAAAGTGCCGGAACTAAAATGTTCGGGTAGATTCTTGCTGAAGGGGAAATGAAAAAAAGTCAAAAGCTCTGGCATTTTCGTGTCAGAAAATAGTAAAGAAACACGTTTTGGGTAGATTTGGGTTACTTTGGGAACCCGTGGGCTGGTAAAGAAACAGACCTTTTATATCTTGATTAAGGGTATTTTAAATCCTATGGATTTAAGGCATGTTCAGAGTTAATAATATGGATTTAAATTTTTGGATTAAATAAATCTGGATTTCATACTTGCATTTAAAATTCATTTAAATCTAATTTAAATCCAGAGTGAATAATAAAGCGGTAAGTGGTTAGCAATAAATTAAAGGGGAAATTAAGAACTTATATTATGGCACATGCTATAGTTGTAAGAACCATCAATGTTTTCGATAGTCATTTATTAGCAATAACTAACAATAGACTATCGATGTTTAAGCCTAGTACGCAGATCGGGAAAAAATTTTTCTCCCATACAATTTTTTTCCTCGGAAAAATTTTGTCTTCAATTTTTTTCCAAGCAGTACGGTGTTACGCGCAAAATTGTGACGTTTGACTTAAAAGGTGTGTTCGGCAAAATGGAACTTTCACAATTTGCTGTCAAATCCAATACTAAAAAAAAAAACAAGTTTAACGAAACTTGGTGATGATTTCATGCTACCAAACAGGCATAAAAAGTCTCCGCTTAATTTTTCCGGAAAAATAATGTTCCAATCATTATTTTTGCGGACAAATTTTGACAGCAGCATAAGAATATAAACATAAGAAGCGCATTCCGGAAAAGAACTAAAAAAATTATAAAAGAATAAATATGGAGTTTTTAGACGACTGCCTATTAAAAA
Organism: Dasysyrphus albostriatus; assembly: GCA_946251815.1. Lineage (NCBI taxonomy): Eukaryota > Metazoa > Arthropoda > Insecta > Diptera > Syrphidae > Dasysyrphus > Dasysyrphus albostriatus. Next base: position 175,535,463 of record OX276335.1, read on the forward strand.
TAAATAAAACAGATGGTGAAAAAAATAAAAAAAAAATAAAAAAATGCAGTTTTCTCAAATGGAAAAAAAATGTGCAGGCTGGTCGAGGAACGTCCAGTGATTTGGGACCTGGGCGACAAATCCCACAGCAACAGTGAGGCCGTCCACTCTGCTTGGCGATATATCGCCGACGAAATGAACAGGACAGGTTTGTATGCATATTTTAGATAAATCCACTTCTGTTTTATTATTGTTTTTTTTTATGATAGTGGAAGAGTGCAAGAACTCATGGAAGTCACTCTGTGGCAGTTTGAGGTACCACAAAGCGGGAAAAAGGAAGTTAAAGTCAGGCAGTGCTGCAACCTCTTCAGTTAATGGTGACACTGAGGAACATCTCTCAGATGATGACACCATTGACTGGGAGTTTTCGGAATGCCTGGCTTTCCTGCAACCCAATTCCGGAAAACGCACGTAAGTACTTACAAAAATTTGTAAAATGTATTTAAACCAAAAAAGAATTATTTCTTTTGATATTTTACAGAACATTTTCGAGCAACGAGTCAGAAGAACCTACAGACTGCACACAGCAGGAGCAGGAGACACCTTGTTCAAGCTACAACTTTGTAAGTATAAAATGAAAATATGATATAAAACAAATTTATTTATACATTTGTTGTTATTTCAGAGTCCAAAACCGGTGAAGAAAGACTCGATGCTGGAGAATGTTGTGACGTTGACTCAGACTGTCACGGAGTTAATTAACTTGAGAAGAACTGAAGTTCCCCACCCACAAACAGAGCAGCCTCTCGCCAATTATAGCCTCTTAGCTAATTTGGATCGGGTCTTAAAGGAATTACCCACTGAAGTGGTAGAGGACCTGGGGCTTAGTTTCCAGCAACAGGCCATCACAGAGCTCCGCAAGCACAAAAACCGTGGCTTGTAAGGTATGCTATGTCCTATGTGTAAAGTGCATAGTTTAAAAAGTAGTTATAAAATAGCTTTGAAGTTCAAAATACAATTTAAATGTCAATTTAAAACACACAAATTTGTACTAATTGTAAACCTTCACATATTTCAAATGTATTGTAATAGAAAATACTAAATAATTCCTTCTTTTATTTCGCAGGAATTCCCCAGATTCCAAACTGTGCAACGGATGGATTTTTTTTTTTTTTTAAACAAATAGATTTTTTTTGTACTGTTTTTTTTTTACATTAATTATTTTAGTATATAAGTATTATGTGAGAAATATTGAAGTTGAATAAAAAATGAAACATATAAACTTGAAAAATGTTCTCATCTTCTAATATTTAGTTTTTGGTTTTTGGTTTTAGGTCAAGAGCCCAAAGATGCAATGCTAGTCTTAAATGCACTTCTTACCCAAATCGATAGCATCAAAGAATCGTCTAATGTCTTGATCTTATGTCGTTTTTCATTGTTGAAAAGATTTGAATTTTTTGGGAAAAGATGTGCACTTTTTACATTTTTTCATGTTTTATTCAAAAAAAGATGAGATCTGAAGATGAAAGATGAGATCTTTCTGGTTTGAGCAATTTGATCTGCATGCACCCATATATGCAAACATTCTTTTGTCAAATGAAAAATCGAAACAGGAAAATTTGTTTGTTCTTTTTGTGCTGATGCCATATGACATTCTTATGTGTATGTAAGCTATATGTGTAAACTGAATCTACTCAAAACTATGCCCAGATGTTTCATTCAAGACAGTATTTCTAGATTTTAAAATCAAATCTTTCAAAATTTAATGAAAAACGACACTAGCCACATCCAATTTAGCTTCCAAACATCGATCTAGCCTTCATCGATCGCGCCTTTATAAAACAACACACTTAACTTCCATCAATCAGGGCAATCTACCAATTATAAATTTAAATGTTGCAAGAATTGATGAGTCATATCATAGGTAATAAACAACAATTAAATCAGTTTGCAAAAACTAATTAAAGAAAAAATTGTTTGTTTTTTTTTCAATGTAAACGACAATTTTTACTACGCACTAAAACAAACGTAAACGGACCATGTTTTTCGCTACTTTTTGTAGAAGATGTTGAAAACTGTTTATATTGATTTGGCGAACACTATAATCAAAAGTCAACAGTTAAAAATAATAGTTTGTTTAATTTTTTTTTATTATATTAATTGAATTTACTAAACTTAAGAAAACAAGTAAAAAAAGTAAACAACTCACAATCTTGTGTACCTATGAACTTTTCTTATTGTTTTTGTATAAAAAGAAACAAGATTTTTTAAAAATTTGTTTGAAAATAATAAATGATTTTCAGTAGGTATTTCTAACATTTTCCGTTTTACAAATACATAATAAAAATAACTTTTAAAATCTAAACTTAACTGAGAGCTAATTAGATCTTCTTCATCAACTTTAAACTAAAAATAGTTTAGTCTTTTGAATTACAGAGATCTGTTACCAGCGCATCCAAGAGAGCTCTTAGCTCTTGTTGGGCAAACTCCTGCGGCAGTGGTAACCGTTCTAATGCGATTTTAATTGTCAGACAGGGATTAAGGGAAGGACAAACAACTTAAACACCACGCACTAAACATGCTAGGCTCTGTGCGATTTCACTCTGGCACAAACGATGTTTGGGCGTTGGACAGGGCAGAAGATTAATGCGAGAACAGAGGTCAGCCAGTTGAGGTTTAAGGTTCTCCCAGCGTGCTTCAATGTCACCCTCATGTAGATTCTTCAGACTTTTAAACTAAAAATAAAAGGATTACTTTTTTATTTAAAATTAAGTTAAGGAATGCAATTTTTCGTTTACTTTCTCATTGATGTCAATGAAATCCAAAAATATTTGCCCTTGATTTGACCAGTTCGGTACTATAATACATTTATTTGAGGTAAGATTATCAAATTGACTAAGGAGATCATGTAAATAGTCCATATTATCTTAAAAGTATAAAAGTCAACGTGATTTTTTATTGAAACTTTAAAAAGAAAATTCTACCATTGATAACTGCATCTGGGGCAACATGCTCAAAAATGACCTCATGCGCTTCGGCCCACTTTTGAGCTTTTAGCAAGTACTTGGCTTGCATGTGATAGTTGCCAGTTGCTCCTGCTTTAACTGCTTTTGCCCAATCCAGCCACTTTTGTGGCACACCTAAAATGTTGATTATGAATTTCTCATCGTCTGTTATAGCTCCATCATTGGACACGGAAACGTATCGATATAGATAATCTTGAATATGCGATTCTCGCACGGTTTTCTCTTTTATATGGAGCAAAACAAACACCGACCATTTCCACAGGCCATAATTTTCCAATTGCGATGCAAAATCAACATGCCTTTGGCTTTCAAACAGTTCAGAACAGTGGTGATATCCGAGAGCTTCGAATGTTTGTAAAAGAAGCCAACTGAAACGGAGATAACATTAACTAAAGTTTAGATTTAATTTTTGTATTGAAATACCTTAGCCTGAAGTCCATAAAGTCTGCAGTATGGTTTTTAGGGATCTAGAAGGCTTTCAAGAGGGTGACTCCGTTTTGAATAGAGCTGCAGAATATGGTAACGTAGATCATAGAGTGGATGTGATTCACTGTCGCCAATCGATTCTGTGTAGTGTGGGGAAGGCGGCAAAGAGTAAAACTCATCGGCTTTAAATGATTTCTCATATGCAAGTAGGGCGTCAATGATCGAGCAGGTGGGGGAGCAGAGATACCAAAGTTGAAGCTGTTTAAAAGTTTTCGATTGAAATAATAAAAACACCTTAGATTAAAATTTAAAATTTTTAACTAACCGCAAGCACATTAACCCACTCAATACCTTCCAGGCTATTTATTGGTCCATGTGATGAGTCCATTAATGAAACTCCAGCTACCAACATAAATAACTTCAAGCGTTCAACGCTTATAAATTTATCTGCTTCAACTTTATGCCATGCAGCTAATTGATCTTCCATTAGTTGTCTAACTACTGGCCCCGATGAGAGTTGTGCAAGTAATAGTGATAAATTTGCATCATCATACCTAGTTCACAGCCTTCAACTACTTTATGACACATAAGCAAGTCCATTAAATGATGAATGTAAGTATTCTTCGAAACACTTTTCGTTAGGAGTTCCTTATTGGTAAGGGTATTTTCGAGCCATTGGGATAGAAGATTTCTTCGCCACATAACTGCATGATGACTAGCTGGATCAGAGTCTTCCAATTCTTCTTGTTCGCCCCATAAAGCCAAACAAAGGGACCATACCGACACAGCGTATTCTTCCAAAGGTCCCGAGTTCAACAGTTTCATGGCTTCTTCTAAGTGTTTCACAATCAATTAAGTCCCACTGTTTGGCTTGATCATTGGACAATCACTGCCTTCGATTTCCACTTGTAAAGAATTCTTAAGTTGTATTTCCAAATGGTCAACTATGCTCTTTTCGAAGTTTTCAATGTGTTGTGCAGAGGATATCTTGAGGCGGTACAAGATAGTTTGCGAAAAGTCATTTGATTTTCGACCACTGAAGAGATCATGTAAATTTTCCAAACTTTCGTCTAAAAAAATAGTAAATAATCATTTATACGGCTTCGACAGCACTCTCGCCATACCCTTAATTTTTCGAACAGTGGAATTTTTGGTTCCAGGTATAATCAAAGTGTTCTTTGGACCAAAACAAACTTTGAACTTTCGACTGTTGAAGATGCCCAAATCGGCGGCACATTTACCCTGCATTCGAAAAGCAAGCGAATTTTCGAAAGGAATTTGAGAAGCATGTCCTTTAACTTGAGCCACCTTTGGCTTCAAAATGAGAGGCTGGTACTTAACTAAAGGAGCCACGGGTTCCACTGTTGGTGTAATTGACTGAAATTTTTGATTGTTTACATATGATTCATCTTCAAATAAAGTCCAGTTTAACTTACTTCTATATCTCCGGGCTTATTACTCGTCATTTCATAAAATGGACTTCCAGGATAATCAACTTGACTTGAAGCAACAGAGTTGGCATATCCATCTTTCCATAAAGACTGATGAGGAGTATTGATAATGATCGTTGGTAAGAAACAAACGATTTCTTACACTCATTTCAATGTTATCGCGACCGTCTTGTTTCTCTGTATAAAGGTTCACAAATGGTGAAACACATTCGATGCATCTATATATCCTCCATTTCATCTTTGTCGTCATCAACCAATTGACAATTAGTTTAGATATTTGATTTCTCTTCTCTCTTACGGTGTTTTAGAAGTTTCTTCTACTGAATTGGCTGCTAAACCTATGGATTTAACTGGCTTGATTTCCTCAGTTCTCAGAATTATTATCTCCTTCCAAATTTGTTGCATTTTTTACTGACATCTTCGGCATCATAGTCAATTATTTGCCATCTAATCAAAAGAGACAAACACAAATTTTAATGGGTCCAGAATTTGGCTATTCCCTGAGTCTTACTTTGGCGTTGGAATTTCTTTGTATGGTAGCAATTCGACAAGTGTCGCACCACCACAGTATATGGAATGACTTTGCTGTCGATGTTATGTGAAGTACGACTCTTTTTTCAATAGATCTGCAAGCATTGGTAATAAGAATCAAATACTTTCTATAAAAATATTTGCTTTTTCTTACCTTTCATACTTATGATGAGCACTAACGTGTGTTGGTAACGATGTCCTACTGTGTCCTGCTGGCCCCATCATCAGGTCATTTGTGGATGAGTCTACGTTGAGACTTTCGCAGTGCAAGAAGTTCAATTCGTTATTATAACTATGATGCTGCTGATTATTGAGATGTTGCTGATAGTTTTTTTCGTTAAGAATGTTATTACAGGATAAATGTCTTCCACTATGGTTATTAATTCCTGATGTTGTTGGTGCTGCTGCAGATGCTGACGAAAGTTTTCGTATTTTATTATTTTTTAGGTTTTGGTATTTCAATGATGAATGTGCTGGGGGATGATTGGATTACTGAGCCATCAACAACAAGAACAACACTGAAAGAAAAGAATAATGAATGTATAGATAAATTTAATTAAATAAACTAAAAAAAGATATAATATATTTAACAAACCGACGCAATTATTGTATTTAATTACATAATAGCTAATAAACGTCAGGCGTCAAAGAATAAAGTCGAATAATCGATATTGACAATTTGAAATTGTTTTACATAGATTAAGGATACCAGGTGTTGACGAGAAGGCACTTGAACTCAATTGAGATTTGGATTTGTTCCCGTAGAGATTTAAGGGTTTGATAATACTGTCAGATGTTTTGCTTCAACTGCTGTTATTGCTGAAGTGGTCTTGATACGATGCTGATGTATTGGGATTTTTCGCAACAACTTAAGCATCTTTTGTAACTGTAGCACATTCGTTGGATTTGATGATTTTATGGTGAAAATTTACATTATAAAATTGTATGGGAGTTTGTAAAAATCGAAAAAAAATATTTTTTGTGTAAATAAAGCATTTGTTTTGTTCTCACCAAAAATATAGGTGTATATATGTATATATGTTGGTATCCGAAGTTAAATTGTTATCTGGAAAATGATTTTTGTTGTTCGGGTTTTTCCAAATCGGTTGAAATAGCAGCAAAAGATTGGTTTTCTATTGTGGAAGTGGATCTGAAAGTATTAAATCATTTAGGTAATTTTAATAAGTTGACAAAGTGTTTTTTAGTAATTATTACCATGAACAAAAGTGACTTCATTTTGCCAGGGTAAACTTCCAAGAGGAGAGTTGACAAAAGATTTCAATTTGTCCCTAATAATTTTACCAGCTTCTTTTGGTCTTCCAGGTGAAGGTAAAAGTGTTGATGTTGATAAAGAGTTCTCGGATATGATTTGTCTCCATTCACCCAATATGAGTATCCCATTTTCGTCGTAAAAGTCAGAATACTTTGGAGGGCAATACGCAGCTCGGTTAGTTCTCATAAGAAAGTTGTGCAAATAGCAACAGGCTGATGTTATATTTTGAGCTCTGTTAGGACTGCAAAACATCGTTCTTGCAAGACACAGAAACTTAGAACATACAATGCCAAAGCAATTTTCTACACACCGCCTTGCTCTACTTATTCGATAGTTGGCAACTCGCTCATCGTCTTCCAGTCTTTTGGGCTTTCTTGGGACATATGGCTTCATAACTCTTTTTCCGAGAGGAAAAGCATCATCCGCAACAAAAAAATAGGGTAGTTTTTCACTTCCGACGTTTGCATCTAATAAGTTGCACAAAATAAGTGGTAAATTATTTGATTTTCTTAAGCCTATAAGTTGATCACGTACTCCATAACCACAGCAAACTTCTCTAGTGGACATATTTTTTCTGTTGGCCGAGTGTCCTTTTTTGGGCGCAGATATGGTTCTACTAACTTAAAAACTTCTCCGAATGACTCTGGGGACATGTGGAAGTTTTCTTTAAAGACTGCTCTGTTATTCATCATATCCTTAAACTAAAAAGAAAGCAATTAAGATATTTAAAACATACAATAAACTGAACTTCTTACATCCTTAACAAATCGCCCTTTATGTTTCCTTTCCTTCAGGTAGGAGTTGACCCTGAAGGAAGGGTTTTTTTTTAATTTTATTGGACACAATTAACGCCACCACAGCTGTAGCGGCCGAAATAACTATCTCCTCAATAAAACTACTATCCATATTTAAATAAATGATTTCAAAAATGATTCCAAACGAATTTATATTTTTGCACGAATATATTTATTATTTGACAGACTTGACAGGTTTTTTTTTTTCTCCAACTTCAAACTTTTGCGCGGCAGTTAGAGAAGTTTTTGTAGAGATTAGAGTTGTAGAGATAAATTTTGTCTTTTCCCGATCTGCGTACTAGGCTTTAAGGCCTGGCGCCCACTAGGCAACATAGTTGCCGGCAACTTTAAGTTGCTCGAAGTTGCCGGCAACTCCGAGTAACTTAAGTTGCTGGCCATCGCCCATTAAGCAACTTCCGAGCAACTTTTTAGAATTTGACGTTTCTGTTTTCGTATTTTGTTAGTAGGCTTTCGCCACTATTTTGTTTTAATTCGTGTTTGATTGCCGTGAACGTGAATGCTAGTGGATAAAACGTAAATGAAAAATAGTTTAATTTTGTTTAATTCAAGTTATTAAATTATTAATTTAGTCAAGCGGATTTAGAAAAGAAAACTGTTCAGTGCAAAAACAGCCTCTACCAAGAGAGCTAGGAAGTCACTATAGGCATTAAAATGAAAAATCACCGTTTTTCCTAGAAGCTCATTAATGTTTTCACTGCATTGGCTCATCAACTAACTGCATTGTGATAGAAAGAGGCTACATTTCAGTGTCCAGTACATTTTGGGGTATTCCTAGAGACCATTTATCTGCTTAGTAAATATTCATGTTTAACTGGGACACATGGAGAGCTACACTTAAGTGTTTCCCACGTAATTGCACCTGCTATTTTGTCTTATTTTCGACCAATTAACGAAATCAACCCATTCTCCCAGTTCTCTTTGACTAAAGTAGTCTGGATTGTTTTCCAACAGAAGACCTTATCAACTGTGCAAAAAATATGGCATTGCAATTACAAGATTCAAGCTTAGAATGTCTTTCAAAATCGCAGTATTCAGTTAGTAGAGAATTATCTTAAAAAATATAGGAATATCGCTAAAATGTTAGTTGTTTTGGCTTCCGGTGAAAAGATTTCGATCACATTTACATTGTCACGTGAATCATTTGGGGTATTCACTATCCTTTGTAACTGTTCTTGTATCATTGCAGAAATGAAAGCTTATAAAAAAATATACCTTTATACAATTTTACAAGACCAGTTAAATCGGATCGTGAGTACGCCTATTGTTCTTTTTAGGAGTTGATCGAGCAAGTAAAGATACCGTTCCATGATAAAAGGTAACCATTCAGTACGACCAGAGACGCGGAGCCAGTACTTATATTGCGTTTTTTGTGAATACATACATGTTAAGTGTGAAGTGCAAAAGAGTTTTTATAGCATTTAAACGATAACGATAGAATTTTAATGATAATCGTTTTACGTAATAGGCCTCCAGTTTGTGCACATCATTTCATGCAAACTTATAGCAGTGGAACTCACCATTTAGTATCAAAAGTTGCTGTAGAGTAATTTCATATAAATACAGTTGAAACTAAATGTTTGCTCCGTTTTTTTACTTTTGGTCCAAACTTTGTAAGGAAATTCTTTAGGGTATCAAGGAAGGAAGTCCAGTTATTTATTTTTCCTATGCGTCAGATACTCCCTGCCCAAACTGAAACATCAAAACTTTGTTGTTTTGGACTCAAATGATTAAGCTCTTAAATATTTCTACGAGTATTAAAAATATAAAAATGTTGCAGGGCGAAAGCTGAAATGTAGAAGTTTTTGGGAAAAAATAATTAAATTGATATAAACAATATCAAGCACGGTGTGACCGTAGGACAAGAAGTAAAACTTTTGTATAACCTATACTTTCAGGATACAAAAATTATCGAAAAGTTATTCAGTAGCTTTAAGAAAATCAATATAATATATATATATATCTACGAAGTAGGAAGGTTCTCTCTACTACTCTATTTATTTTTCTTTAGTACGCAAAGTTCTATCTGGCTAATTTGAATCTAATAAACTTAAGATTGAATTTAATATTTATTTCATTTCATTTAGAGGCCTTTTTAGTACTATTCAATTAACACTCCACTCCACTCCACTTTCGTGATTGTTTTTTAACTTTTTAAATATATTTAATTTAAATGTTTTATACTGTCTATTTATGTTTATTGTTTATTTGTTTAAATTAATAATTGTATTATGTAGTTTATTCTCATGCATGTGTTAGCTCGCATTATTTTACTAACCACTAACACATGCACTTATGATGAGCCTCTGATTGTAGGTTTGCAGCTTGCTCTAAGCTCACTACAACAAAGAATCTGAAGTGTAAAAAAAATAATATGTACAAAAATATATCTGCTGCAGTATTTAGAACAGTCAACAGTTTCTTGCCGATCCAGTTCGTGATTACGCCATACCCCAATAAAGTAACTCGTTAATTGGTTCGATATGATTGTTATGACTAGAAAAAAAATTCAAGTTGTTTCGAGTACAATTCAGCTATCATTGTATAAAATTGCATTTCCCATGTGAACGGAGAACTAAATAGTTCAATCTTGCGCATTATAAAGCAAATTGTATAAAGCAAAACTATGTAGCAGTTTTGTTTTTCTTTTTGCAATGTTTTCGGGGGTGTTGAATCCGAATTGCGACTAAATGATGCAAAACACAAAAAAAAAACAATCAATTATTCGTAAATTACATCAAAGTACAGTTGAAATTCTACACAATTTCCTACAAATATTCTGTTAAGGTTTTTTCCTACAAGCGCAAGTTAAAAATTAACGTCTATTTTTACTCTTTCCGAATTTCTACTCGAAAAAAAACTAACTACATTGTGTATGAAAAAATTTGAATTTTTGTCTCTTACATCTCTGAAACCAAATTCGAAATCAGCGCATTAAAGACCATGGGAAAAGTGTACAGACCAAGAGCCTTTGGGAGGGGTGAAGCGGTTAAAATGAGCTAAGCCCCCTTTCTTATTTCAGGGTTATCATCTCTTTTATTAATTTTAAAAAAAATCTGATATGATGCTCTGTCATATGTTTGAAGCATAAACACCACAATCTTGATGGTACAATTAATAAAACTCAAGATATAACCATTATACTAGAACCTTATCATATCTTTTATGGAGATTAAAAAAAAAAAAAAGTCTCCACTAAAACGCCGATGAGGTTTGTTTAAAACGCTTAAATGATGGGTTCTTATTATCTTATCTCCCAAAATCTGCTGGCTCTTTATCTATTTCGAGTCTGATTTTGAATCTGGTTTCAGAATTGCTACAGTGCCTCATGTTTTTCCAAATTTGCTTAATTTTTAATTTAAAATTTCTAAATTCGAATCTCAAAAATTCAAATTTTTGCACAATGGCACAATGTATATACATAATTAGTCCAATAAAAATAGGACCAATTGTATGGTGAATTTTGAGATAATTAATTTATGGATTATTTAAATTGTAATCAAAATTGAATTGAATTACATAGAAAAGACTTGCAAAGGAGACATCAAATTCCTGAAATTTTTTTCAATATTATAGAATGAACGTCAAAAGCTTCTACGAGCTGCTGGCCCTTTTAGTTCCAGGAATTCTTTACCAAAATACAATTTTTCGACAGGCTATCTCTCCCCCTAAAAGATTGTCAATCACATGAAGGTAAGCAAATAAAAAGCAATATTTTTGTTTCCGTGCAAGTGTGTGGAAATAACATCTATGTATTTATTTTCATTCAAATTATGTATCAAAGTCTAAAAATTCTGAAAAAGAGTCTGAGTCATGGAGATATTCTACATCTCCTTCCGATTCCGAAAAAATCTCACCATCTAGTTTTGATATTTTAAGTTCTTTTATATAACTTGATGTTGCTTGTGAATGGCCCTTTTCCTCCACATGTGCAACATTTTTCGGCTTCTCTGAACTATTTCCTTTAAAAATTAAGGATGCTTCGTGGAGTAGTGGTGAAATAGGGACGATTTTGGGTATTCAGTTCGATTTGGTGAATTATTCAGTCTTTCCTGAATTTCAGAATTGTAAAAGTCCGATGTTTCGTGACTAAACCTTTTTTAGTCTTTCTTGATTTATGTTTATCGGGTGTTGACGTAGTCCTCACGTTTGCTGAATAGTCCGTTCTTTTTCGTTTTATTTGTCGTGGATTTGATTTTGTGGAACATGATGGATAATCTGAGATTTCTATTTCGTTTTTTAATACTGACAACAGATTTATTTTTACTTGTAGTTTTTTTTTCAAATGGAATTTTATTCATATATGGCACAAGGGATAAAAGGAAATGCGTATCTTCGTCCATTACTGGTGGTTTTTCAGAGTGTTTGTCTTTTAAAACTTCTATAAATTCCTCTTCAAAATTACATTTTTTTCTTTTTTATAACTGGTATCGGCTCTACCGAATCATCGTCAGGTTCAAAGTTGTTTGGTATGTTGCTTGATGTTTTTCTATTCACTACGGTAGGCAGTAAGAATAGAAGGCGGCCAAAATTGTGGTACTTTTTTCTGCTCACATTGCCTTGCCCAGATTAACAATTTTTCTGACTGTTGAGGTCCCTGGTAAAACACGTCCTCATGTTTTTCCATTTTTTCTTAACTTCACCTGAAAATAAACAAAACATATAAGATAACAAAAATTTTTAAGAAATAATTTATTTCGGTTTTATTTCAGATATTTAGATATTTGGTTGGAGAAACAACTACTAGGAATATTGTCCGCACAACCTTAGACAAAATTTGGAAAGTCTTGCAGTCACTACATGCCCGAGAAAAAAAGTGAAAGCGAGTGGCTTACTGTTTCCGAAGTTTTTCGTAAAAACACGAGCTTTCCAAACGAAGTTGGTGCAATAGATGGAAAACACATCCGTTTGATACGGCCGTCGCAAAGCGAATCTCTTTTCTACAATTATAAGAAGTTTTTTTTCAATTGTTCTGATAGCGTGGGTGTATGTAGACGTGGGATCATATGGATCAGCTATTGATGCCTTCATTTTTACCAGCTCCGCTATGTGCAAAAAGTTCCAACTTAAGGAGCTGAATATCCCATAACCTCGATGTTTGCCAAACGACGAAAAAGGAACCCCAATGCCATTCTGTTTACTTGCTGACGAGGCATTTGGGCTTTCAAATTTCATACTCCGGCCCTTTGAAAAAAACGCTAGTTTTTTGCAAAAAGTGTTTAACACCCGACAAACCCATGCTCGTCGCACGGTGGAATGTGCGTTTGGGATTTTGGCAAGCAAGTGATGGATTCCTAACAGGCCACTGGATGTGGATTTAAATTTGGCAGAAACAATAATTCAATGCTGCTGCATGTTGCACAATTTTGTAAGAGACAAAGATGGAGCAAAATAAGTGCAAGGCGTTTCACTGTTTGATTGTCCGCTTAAAAGTTGCCACGTGGAAAGTCAAACAAGTGTTTTGACACAAAAAAAAATTAGAAATTATTTTGCACTGCCGTTCCATGGCAGTATAAATTTTAAGTTTTTACTTTTAATTTATTTCCATTTAGAAACTTTATATCAATTTGAATTGTATCATTTATTTATATGTAGCATTTTAAGTTTTGCAACCTTGTTAAGTAAATAAATTAAGATCTTCAAAAATCACCGGCTTCTGATTTTAGAGACTTCGAAAGATTTTTCCAGTTCTGCACAACCATCGAACATACTTCGGTCCAAAGCCTTATGTTTTAAACAGAATCAAAATATTCAGAACATCTTTTGTCATAAAGAATTGTTTTTTTTTTTCATCTATCTATCTATCTAGTTTCATCTATTGAAAACATTTTAAAAGAATCTTTTGGTGATCGTACCGTAAATTGTACATATGGAAAACTATTAATGAAAAATAACTGTCCTATGTCTCTTTTATGTAAAAGAAAGAGATAACAACAAAAATTAGAGAAGAGTGCAGCTTATTACACCCCTCTTGCATCTAACTTTTGCGTTAAAATTTCAAATTAAGGTCAGGGCCACATAAATAACAATTTTGGAGGCAAGTTGGTGCTCTCAAAAAAAGTTGTTGTTGTAATACATTGGTTTACCCCTCATTTTTATTTCCCTCCTATTCCTAACACCTACAAATTTTAAGCTTGGGATTAATTTTTTGACAACAGCTGTTTTGTCATCAGGTGTGTTTTAACAATGGATTACCTACAACAACAGATCGCTTAAATTGCAGGTTTGAACGTGGCCAATGTTAAAATTATGTTGCATTTACTTTGATATGTGTATTTTTGTGGGTTTATCTGCTCTGCCAATCTTGCGTTTAGGAATTAAGTCACGTGCAATGATGGCTATTTCAGAAGAACTTTTCGATCCGGAACACCAAAAAAACAAATAGGCACATGCAGTTTTAATCTAAAGTTTTCATATCCCTGTATTTGTGCAACTTCACATGCTGATAGCCGAAATAGTTCTTCACATTTGGAAACTTGGTGGACACAAATATGGACGAGTATCATAAAGAAAATGGAAAAATAATATTCTTGACCGAAAATAATTGTTCATAGAAGCACTAAAATGTGTGAGATAAACTTATTTTTAGCAAAAAATTTACTTTTTGCAATATCTGACAAATATGTGTTAGAATGTGTGAGTAGTTATGGTTTCGTTTCTGAAATGAAACCCAGAATCGTTTTCTGCTCTTCTCAGGAGAAGAACTGTCATTCCGAATGCCAATAAAACACTATCGGAAGGGTTTACATGCATTCCAGACGCTTCTGAATTGCCAATCGAAAATGCCATTATGTATTTTTAAACGAAAACTTGAAGAACAAAATAAATGCAACGATGCACCTTTCAAATTCTCAAATAAGTTCCTTACTTTTATATTTAATTAGATCATCACACATTGGTTAACGATCTGCATTTAAATGGGTTAATACACCTAATTGCATTTCTCCACAGTAATTACTTTGTTTAAAATTTCCATTAAAATACCTATTTTTTTTTATAAAGCGTCCTTCAAACCAACGCGGAGCGATTCGCAACGAATCATAAAAAATATGACAAATACACAACGCTAAACAACAACAAAAATTCGTCGTCGCTCCGAATTCGCGTTAGTTTGGGAGAGCCTTAAGCATAACAAATATCAATCAATTAATATTGGTCCTATTTTCTTAAGTTTCGTCAAATAACACTGTTTTATATGGTTTTTTTTCAAATACAAACTATATTTTAGCTTCTAGAAAAACTTTTCCGCATAAAAAATACTTATCGAATGAAATTTCCGAAATTAAAAAGCAATTAGCAACTAAATTAGAATTGCCAAGAACCAAATTTCCGATTTTCGAACAAATGTGTATAGACAAATGAAATTCGGATAGCACATTCCGATTTCAGCATTCAATAGTACAAATTATCCACCACCACGCCGTCAGCGGGCCGACTTTCGATTTTCGCAAAAAAAAAAATGCAACGCGATGTATTTCTAATTGCACATTTCAAATATGTAAAAAAATTTAATTGCACACCCCCTATTTTTTTTTTTTTAAATATAAACAAATTGCACTTTGTATGAAACTTTCAAATGGTCATATCTTGGTAACCAAGTAAAATTTCGAAATGCACAGAGGCTAAAATAATTGCTTATTTTGAAATTGAATTTGCACACCAAAAATTTTAATTTGCACACCCTTCATTAATTAATAATTAATTAATTAAAATTTCGCTAAAGAAAAGAACTAAATAATTCAAAGAAGACTTATTACAAAATAACCCAACCAAAATATATCAATCAATGGCCCAGCATGAGAGCTGCCGACTGTGAACCTAAGTATCATGGATTCGAGTCCTATGAGGATCGTTCTCACTTTTTTTTATTTTTTATTACTTGTTATACAGTATTTTTTTTTTCTAATAGAAAGGGAGTGTATGTGTTTGAAAAAAATTCTTACTTGCACAGCTAAATAATAAATTAAAACATAAAAAAAGCACGAACACTATATTTTCAACCGTTAAAAATTTAAAAAAATTATCCATTTTATATTCAAATTTGAATACTCAAAGTTTTGTTTGCACACCTTTAGTTAAACTGTAATTTAATGATCAGGAAATTGCTACGAACATAGAAAAATGCATTTTTCACAACTTACTAAAATGGCTATATCTCAATAACCAAAACCAATTTTGAACTGTTCAAAATTTCAAAAAATCGTACATGTCAAAGTCGAATTTGCACACCAAAAATTTGAATTTGCACACCTTTAATTAATAAATAAATCAATGATTAGGAAACTGCTAAAAATATACAAAAATGCATTTTTCACAACTTACTAAAATGGCTATATCTCAATAACCAAAAACAATTTTGAACTGTTAAAAATTTCAAAAAATCGTACATGTCAAAGTCGAATTTGCACACCAAAAATTTGAATTTGCACACCTTTAATTAATAAATAAATCAATGATTAGGAAACTGCTAAAAACATACAAAAATGCATTTTTCACAACTTACTAAAATGGCTATATCTCAATAACCAAAAACAATTTTGAACTGTTAAAAATTTCAAAAAATCGTACATGGCAAAGTCGAATTTGCACACCAAAAATTTGCTAAAAACATACAAAAATGCATTTTTCACAACTTACTAAAATGGCTTTATCTCAATAACCAAAAACAATTTTGAACTGTTAAAAATTTCAAAAAATCGTACATGTCAAAGTCGAATTTGCACACCAAAAATTTGAATTTGCACACCTTTAATTAATAAATAAATCAATGATTAGGAAACTGCTAAAAACATACAAAAATGCATTTTTCACAACTTACTAAAATGGCTATATCTCAATAACCAAAACCAATTTTGAACTGTTCAAAATTTCAAAAAATCGTACATGTCAAAGTCGAATTTGCACACCAAAAATTTGAATTTGCACACCTTTAATTAATAAATAAATCAATGATTAGGAAACTGCTAAGAACATACAAAAATGCATTTTTGTATGTTTTTAGCAAATTTTTGGTGTGCAAATTCGACTTTGACATGTACGATTTTTTGAAATTTTTAACAGTTCAAAATTGTTTTTGGTTATTGAGATATAGCCATTTTAGTAAGTTTTGAAAAATGCATTTTTGTATGTTTTTAGCAGTTTCCTAATCATTGATTTATTTATTAATTAAAGGTGTCCAAATTCAAATTTTTGGTGTGCAAATTCGACTTTGACATGTACGATTTTTTGAAATTTTGAACAGTTTAAAATTGGTTTTGGTTATTGAGATATAGCCATTTTAGTAAGTTGTGAAAAATGCATTTTTCTATGTTCGTAGCAATTTCCTGATCATTAAATTACAGTTTAACTAAAGGTGTGCAAACAAAAACTTTGAGTATTCAAATTTGAATATAAAATGGATAATTTTTTTAAATTTTTAACGGTTGAAAATATAGTGTTCGTGCTTTTTTTATGTTTTAATTTATTATTTAGCTGTGCAAGTAAGAATTTTTTTCAAACACATACACTCCCTTTCTATTAGAAAAAAAAAAAATACTGTATAACAAGTAATAAAAAATAAAAAAAAGTGAGAACGATCCTCATAGGACTCGAATCCATGATACTTAGGTTCACAGTCGGCAGCTCTCATGCTGGGCCATTGATTGATATATTTTGGTTGGGTTATTTTGTAATAAGTCTTCTTTGAATTATTTAGTTCTTTTCTTTAGCGAAATTTTAATTAATTAATTATTAATTAATGAAGGGTGTGCAAATTAAAATTTTTGGTGTGCAAATTCAATTTCAAAATAAGCAATTATTTTAGCCCCTGTGCATTTCGAAATTTTACTTGGTTACCAAGATATGACCATTTGAAAGTTTCATACAAAGAGCAATTTGTTTATATTTTTTAAAAAAAATAGGGGGGTGTGCAATTAAATTTTTTTACATATTTGAAATGTGCAATTAGAAATACATCGCGTGGCATTTTTTTTTTTGCGAAAATCGAAAGTCGGCCCGCTGACGGCGTGGTGGTAAATTATCCGAATTTGAACGATTTAACTTTCGAATCGGATTACAGAGCAAGGTCCCTGTTTAGATTTTGAATGCTCACTCCGTACGGAAAAGTCATTTCATGTGCAGTCGATCTCCAGCTGTGAACGAGGACAGACACTTAAACGACTTTCACACAGTTCCATAAAATATATTATATAGTGTTTATATAAAAAAAAATAAAAATCAAGTTCTCTTTGAAGTGCTCAATAGCACAAGGAGTAGTGGCACCGACCACAGTCGATCTCGTACTGTGGAAGTGTGTAGACGTTTTCGGCTTCCCAGTTTATTAAAAGTAATTATCTCGGTCTGACATAGTCAAGTTCAATTTTAACCAAGCGATTCCTAATAGTGTTAACAGCACAGAGGAAGAGGTGGCAGACCCATGGATCTATTGCTAATAGACGCAAGACTGACAATTACTGACACTGTGGGTCAAAGACCAAGAAACTGCTTACGAACGATCGAGTACGACAGTGATCACTGCGGACTCGCCGCCGTAATACAGCTTCCGAACGAGCTCGTGGAGTTGGATGAGTATGTACCTGTGCATACTTACAATTACAGTAAGGTGCGCTGGCCACGCTTTACCAACGCCTTATCGAGCGAAATCAGATCGAACAACATATCCCCACCAAATGACAGGAATTTGACAAATAACGAAATAGACCAATACCTAGAACAAATGGATGAGACAATCAAACGAACAATGAACAGAACAATACCGAAATACAAGCAACGGGACGCAACCGACATGTATCGAAACGCAAGCATTGACGCACTACACAGACAAAAAAGTGGACTGCTGACAAGACTAAAACTCTTGTACCGACGGTTTACTGACCCTCACCATCTGGAGATTAGGACACTGAAGTCGTCGATCAAAAACATCAACCAACTAATTAAAGAGAACTATCGGTTGTCAATTAATTTGTATTGGGACAACAAAATTCGGGCCGTTAATGCTAGCGACCCGAGCATGTTTCCGCAAATTAACAAGATATTTAGAAGGAATGATCAGAACGATCTTCCATGTCTCAAGCTTCAGAGAACGACAGACAACAGAGACGTACAACTGACAGCAGGAATTAATCCAGAGGACGCCGTCTTGGACGATGACCTCTTTATTGTCGGAGATCCGCAGGAGAAAGTGGAGGCTGTGGGGGCTGCTTTCCAGCAAGTGTACAAGGTGAATGCGTGCATTCGCCCGAATCACGACCTGGAAAACAGAGCCTTGCTCCATCACTTCTACCTTCGGAATGACATCACGCAATGGCGATCAGAGAACCTTGGTTTCACCAGGTTCAATGAAGATCATTTGGCAAACGCCATAATCGCCGAGCGAAATGGGCCCAGTTCCCTGTTAATTACGAAGGTGGAGCTCCAGCTCATCTTCGATTCATTAAAGAAGAAGAAGTCAGCAGGAGTCGATGGCATATCCAACGTTGTACTTCGACATTTACCTCAAGAAGCAGTAGACATTTATACCACTCTGTTTAACAACGCTCTGAATAATGCATATTATCCAGTGCGGTGGAAGACAGCTGTGGTGCATCCTCTCCCGAAAAAGGGAAAGGACAACTCCAATCCGGCAAATCTCCGGTCGATAAGTCTTCTTCCGAGTATCAGCAAGGTATTCGAAAAAGTTATCAATAGAGCTCTGTCTAAGTGGGCAGAGGACAATAATATCATACCGGACAATCAGTTCGGTTTCAAGGCGGGACATGACACTATTCATGCCGCGTCGAAACTCGTTTCTGATGTCCAATGGAACATATCTAAGAAGCAGTGTACAGGTGCCTGTCTGGTTGATTTGGAGAAGGCCTTCGACACCGTATGGTTAGAGGGTCTTTATCTAAAGCTGACCAGACTTGGCATTAGTAAACTACTATTATATATGCTTTATGATATGCTCAATGGCCGAAAGTTTGTTGTCAAAAGTGGCAATGTAACCTCTGCCACAACCTTTAATATTAAAAATGGTCTTCAGCAGGGAGCGGTCAACTCGCCGATTCTATTCAGCATTTACACCAGCGATCTGATAAGTAGTCTAACTCAGGCAATTGCGTATGCCGACGATCTAATTGCGTACAGAACAGCTCCAAAAGTCGAGGTCATCAGGATTCTTTTGCAGCGTGACTTCGAGAAGATTCAGCGATATTGCGATGACTGGAAGTTGAAAATCAACTTTCAGAAATCAGAAACTATCTTGTTTAGGACTCCGTTGCTTAGAGCCACAAGGGATACGAGAAAGAACTGGCGCAAGCTGGTGATCGTAGGACCAAATGGACATCCACTGGCGATTAAAAGTGTAGTAAAGTACCTTGGCATCTGGATGGATCAGTATTTTGTATTTCGACAGACATATAAATGCTGCTCTGGCCAGGGCTAGGGGAGCTTTTGCCCTGACGAAACGGTTGTTTTACAGCAGCCGGCTTGACAGCAGGGTGAAGGTGATTTGCTACATGGCCCTCATCCGGCCGATGATTGCCTATGGATGCCCGGTTTGGTTCAACGTTGCCCCATCTCAAATGGAAAAGATTCGGGTGTTTGAGAGGCAATGTCTTCGACGCTGCCTTGGATTGCACAGAACACCAGAGTCGGAGTACAAACATTACTATTCCAACCTGGCTCTATACAACGGGGCCAACATAAACAGGATAGATAATTTCTTGCTGAAGCTTATTCGAGGTCACATTGCAAGAGCGATGTCCTCGACTAACAGCTTAATTTTCGGGGCTTATTACCCCAACAACGAATACTACGAGAGTGTGCGTCTAAGCAGCTTTATTCCGCCCGATGCATTCCTCCACCAGTCGAGGGCTGATCCAGGATAGAGCGGCGGTTCCGCTAATCTACCACGTCGGCCGTAGAACTGTGGATCGGCGGCTCCTGTACAGTTGAGACGTCCTCGCACAAGACGGAGCTGAGCACCTTCGGTTCAGTAGGACTGTGTCCGAACGGGACCGAAGGGATAGGGTAAGGCAGGAGAACCAGTTCTGGTGGTTAAAATATGAAGAATGAAGTTCCTTCAGATATTTAAAAGTTGTCCTTGGTTTTTCTCTGTCATGGCCGACTTACAAAGGGGTTTAGGTAGTTAGTTTTAAGTAGGGACAGTCAGTCAGGGTGGCACCAAAAAAAAAAAAAAATATATAAAACATAGAAAAACACAAAAAAATTATAAATACACAAAAATACAACAAAAAAAATTATAAAACCGGAAAATGCTTGCTGTGGCTGTTCTAGTTTGTAAGTAGTCTGTAAGTAGCTTATAAGTAGGTTGTAATTAGTTTATAATTAGTTGTAAATAGTTTTAAGTAGCTTTAAGTAGTTTTAATTAGTTTTAATTAGTTTTAATTAGCTTTAATTTAGTTTTATGTAGTTTGTAAGTCTTATATAAAACCAAAAAAAAAAAATAAAGACATAGATACCGAGTTTTTTTGTAAATTCTTCTCAGTAAAAAATAAAACCGACCTGGATTTAGTATTAAGATAGTTCTTAGGCCGAAAGGCAGTAGCATTAAGTTATTATAGTTTAACTTAGAGCGCCCAACTGGTGCCAGTAAGTTAGTTTTAAGATATTGATAAGTAGGCTAGTTTTTATGAATTTTTGTCAAGCTTTAAGATAGTTTTAAGAAAATTGAAAATAAAAATGAATTTGAAAAAAAAAAAAAAAAAAAAGTGGCACCGACCCGCAACACGGAGGCTCCTAGGTTCGAGTCCCAGCCGGGCGAACATTTTTTTATTTTATTTGAAGCGTTTGTCCACAACCAAGAGGTACAAGACTTCATTGACTGGGAAAACCAGTTAATGGAAGATACAAAATTAGCGGGGACATCGAAAGATGTCCCAGCAGCAACAAAAACAACACCGGCAACATCAGCCGATGATCCGAAAAAACGGAAGAAGAAGACTGCAACGAGCATTGCAAAGCGTCGCTCCACCACCACTTCAGATAAGCTGCCATCTGGAGTGAAGGAGACGGCGCGATCAGCGAAGACAGCAGAGGCAGCAGAAACAAAAAACAAATCGAATACTTTGCCTTCCGATGACGAGGCAATAAACTATATGTCCGAGGGAGGAGAAGGCCACTATACTAGAGATAGCAAAGTGTTTGAGGATCTGACATCACCAGGGGCGTCGTCAGAAGATGAAGTAGAAGTAAATGCTTAGGAAGAGCAAGTAATCAGGGGCCAAATTGGTGCAATGGAAGGAGAGATGGAGCTCCTCAAAGCCAAAATTGCACACCTGGTACTTACTCTCAAAAATAAACAGGAGGCACGCCGGGAAAGGGAGAAAAAAGAACTCCAGCAAAAAAAGTCGCTACAGCAACAACCAAAAGTAGCGCAACAAGCAAAGAACGTTGAAGAACTGCAAATAACAACGCAACAGCAACAACAAGAGCAGCAGCAACAACAGCAGCAGCAGCAACAACAACAGCAGCAGCCCCAACCAAAGCAGCAGCAACAAATACAACAGCAACAACCACAATCAAAACAACAGCAGAAGCCAAATCAACAACAACAAAACCAAAAGCAGCAGATCCAACAGCAGCAAACCCAACAGCAGGAGGACCAACACCTGCAGACTGAGCAACAGCAGCAGCCACAGCTATATTAAAGCAAAAAAGAAAAGGTGCCACCTATAAACACATACAAAATGGAACTCCAGGAGACCATAGAACTATGTAAGTCGGCCATAGGCAATAATTTTATGATTAAAAGACTTAGTAAAGATAGACATGCTATCCATTGGTTCACAGTGGAACAGCATAAGAAAATTAAAGAGTTATTAAAAGTATCCACAACTGAATTCTTCAGTTTCACCCCGAAGGAAGACAGATTACAGACGGTTCTGTAAAAGGGTATAGATTCCTCAACGGACCCGAACGCGCTCTTAAATGAGCTTCGCCGAATAGTGAGCGATGATCTAGACTTTGAAGGGGTTAAGCCATTCACCACAGTTAAGGCTAGACGGGAGACACGGAAATTACCGTTCTTCCTAGTTCAGCTTTCGCCCAGCAGCAAACTGGAAAGTCTGAGGAGTATCTCCGTCCTCGACTACCAGGTTGTCACGTGGGATAAATTAAAGAGGCGCGGTGACATGCTTCAATGCATGCGCTGTCAAAGGTTTGGTCATGCTGCAGCAAACTGCGAAATGCAGCCAAGTTGCATTAAGTGTGGAGAAAACCACAAATTAGGAGAGTATAAACTCGGGCAAGAGAGGGTTGAAGACAAGACCCAGCTTAAATGTGCTCTCTGCAGAAATGAAGGGCACCCTGCAAACTATCGGGTATGCCCAGCTTTTCAGCAATTAAAAACTAACAAAGCAGCGAAGAAAACAGCGGTAGAGAATCGGCCACCTTCGCGTGCTCCCACAATAACGCCCGTCAATCCCCAAATTTCTTACGCCCAAATGGCGGCAGGAAGGGGGAGCACAGTACAGCCTGCAGCAAAGGCTACCCAACAGGCCCTCACGCCTAAGGCACCGGATGTTCAGGCAGAAATAAGGGGCATGTTACTGGCCATTCAGGGCCAGTTAACAGGCCTTCAAAACCAGATCAGGGAGCAGGCGACAAGGGTAGACTATCTCTACTCTGTTTTGCCTAGCTTAACGCAAATTAGAGGTTAAAGGCGCGCTGCCGGAGAGGCCTCTTAGGATCCTTGCTGTGAATGTAGATTCACTGATTAGGACCGAACGTAGAGCTAAACTTTTCCAATTGTTGAAAGACCAAAGTCCAGATGTGTTTATGGCCAGCGAAACTAAGCTGAACCAGAAACATAAACTGACTAACAACAATTACAATATCGTTAGAAGAGACAGGCCAAACTCCACTCAAGGGGGAGGCGTTGCAATCTTCATACGAAAAGGCATTAACCATAAAATTATTTATAATAGTGATCTGCGCAAATTTCGGTTGCTAGAAGCGTGCATCATATGCATTCCTCTCCAACAGGGGAAGCGAATGTATGTGATCGCTGCTTATGCACCGGAATCACCTCAGCCAACTGATTTTATGACAGAGCTCGGAAAACTTTTCGTGTGCTTACGACTGAACTCGGAAGAAAACTACTATTTGCTGGCTGGTGATTTGAATACCAAACACTCGGATTGGGGAAATCAAATTCCAAATTCTTGAGGTAACCATCTATTTAACTGGATGGAGCAATACAACGTTGAGTATAGGGTCGACCTACTGGCTACTGATAGACCATCGTTTCCAAGAAGCGGTGCCTATCTGGATCTATTGCTGAAAGACGCAAGACTGACAGTGACTGACACTGTGGGACTAAGACCAAGAAACTGTTTACGAACGATTGAGTACGACAGTGACCACTGCGGACTAGCCACCGTCATACAGCTTCCGAACGAGCTCGTGGAGTTGGATGAGTATGTACCTGTGCATACTTACAATTACAGAATGGTGCGCTGGCCACGCTTTACCAACGCCTTATTGAGCGAAATCAGTTCAAACAATATATCTCCACCAAATGACAGGAATTTGACAAATAACGAAAAAGACCAATGCTTAGAACAAATGGACGAGACAATCAAACGAACAATGAACAGAACAATACCGAAATACAAACAACGGGACGTAACCGACATCTACCGGAACGGTCAGTCGATCTCGAACTGTGAAAGAGTGAAGACACGTAAGCGACTTTCACAGCATTCAAATTAGTTTTCGGTTGTGCACTAGTACAAAGTTACCCAAGCAATTTTTATAATTGAGCTTAGCTCAGGTAGTAGTGGTGGCGAATCAGTCGATCTCGTACTGTGGAAGTGTGTAGACGTTTTCGGCTTCCCAGTTTATTAAAAGTAATTATCTCGGAGTGACGTAGTAAAGTTCAATTTTAACCAAGCGATTCCCAATAGTGTTAATAGCACAGAGGAAGAGGTGGCAGACCCACAGTCGATCTCGTACTGTGGAAGTGTGTAGACGTTTTCGGCTTCCCAGTTTATTAAAAGTAATTATATCGGAGTGACTTAGTCAAGTTTTATTTAAACCAAGCGATCCTCAATAGTGTTGCTAGCACAGAGGAAGAGGTGGCAGACCCACAATCGATCTCGTACTGTGGAAGTGTGTAGACGTTTTCGGCTTCCCAGTTTATTCAAAGTAATTATATCGGAGTGACTTAGTCAAGTTTTATTCAAACCGAGCGATCCTCAATAGTGTTGATAGCACAGAGGAAGAGGTGGCAGACCGACAATCCGAAGGTAGTGGGTTCGAATCCCAGTCGGGCATCAATAATTATTTAGCTGCTTTTTTCCACAATCGCGAAGTCGAAAACTTCATTGAGTGGGAGGAGCAGCAAATGGCATCGAACAACAATGCGGGGACATCGAAAGGTGTCCCAGCAACAACTATAAAGACAGCTATGGCACCAACAGCAAAAACCGTAGCAGCAACAACAACAACCAAGCAAGCGATGGCACCACCAGCCACGCCATCAACAAGTGCCGTAGCAAGAACGGCACAACCACCAACGGCAACAACAGCCGATATCAAAAACAAGAGGAGGAAGAGGATTAGCTGTGCGCCGAACCTCGTGAAGCGCCGCTCCACCATCACCTCAGCCCAGCTGCCAGCTGGGGTGAAGGAGACGGCGCGCACAGCCAAAACCACAGCAGCAGCAAAAATACAAGAGCAACTGGATACCTCGCCATCCGACGATGACATCGAATATATGTCAGAGGGTGGCGAGGGATTGTATACAACGGGGGACAGTAACAGCAATCTGCTTGTTGACCTCACATCGCCAGAGGCGTCCTCCGAAGAGGAAAACGAGGCGCAGGAATTGGATGAGCGGGCCATCAGCCAAAAAATAGATGTCATTCGGGGGGAGATGGAACGTCTCAATGCCATCGTGACCCCATTGATAGAAGCGCTAAAACAAAAGCAAGAAGCTCGACGCGAAAGGGAGAAACAGGAGCGCGAGCAGAAAAAAGTGGTGCAGGCGCCAAAAAAAGTAGTAGCGCCACAGCAAGAGCTGCAACCGAAAAACAAGCAGCAGGATCCTAGTCAACAACAGCAACAACAACAGCTGCCAAGTGAACAACAACAACAGCAGCCGAAGGAGCAACGGCCGAAAAAGCAAATTCAACAGCAACAACAACAGCAGCAGCAACAACAAAAACCACAGGAGCGGAGTCAGCAGCAGCAGCAGCAGCAGCAGCAGGGAGTACACCAGCAGCAGCCACAGCCGCCCCAAAACAAAAAAGAAAAGGTGCCACCAATTAACACCTATAAAATGGAGCTACAGGAAACCATAGACCTGTGTAAGTCGGCCATAGGCCAAAACTTTTTTATTAAAAGATTAAGCAAAGATAGACATGCTATCCACTGCTCCACAGTGGAGCAGCACAAAATAATAAAAGAATTACTAAAGAAATCCACTACTGAGTTCTTCAGTTTTACCCCCAAAGTGGATAAATATCAGACGGTCCTCTTGAAGGGCATAGATTCCTGCACGGAACCACAGGTGCTCTTAAATGAGCTCCGTCAAAAAGCGAGCGACGATCTCGACTTTATCGGGGTCAAGCCGTTCGCTACAGTCAGAGCCAGACGGGAGAAGCGGTCCTTGCCGTTCTTCCTAGTCCAGCTATCGCCCAGCAGCAAACTGGATAGGTTGAGAAGTATCTCCGTTCTCAACTACCAGGTTGTAACTTGGGATAAATTAAAGAGAGGCGGCGACATGCTTCAATGCATGCGCTGCCAAAGGTTTGGCCACGCTGCAGCAAACTGCGAAATGCAGCCACGCTGCGTTAAGTGTGGTGAGGACCACAACAAGGGGGAGTGTAAACTCGGTGAGGAACGGGTCCAAGACATGACCCAGCTTAAGTGTGCACTTTGCGGAAAAGAGGGGCACCCTGCTAATTATCGGGGTTGCTCAGCTTTCCAGCAAATAAGAAACAACAAAGCGGCTAAGCAGACAGCGGTAGAGATACGCCCATCAACGCGTGCTCCTACAGCAACGCCCGTTAATCCCCAAATTTCCTACGCCCAAATGGCGGCAGGAAGGGGAAAAACGGTACAGCCTGCAGCTAAGGCAGCCCAACCGGCCCTAGTGCCAAAGGCGCCGGACGCTCAGGCCGAAATAAGAAGCATGTTGCTGGCAATTCAAGGCCAGTTAACAGGACTTCACAACCAGATAAAGGAGCAGGCGACTAGGGTAGACTATCTCTACTCTGTTTTGCCTAGCTTAACGAAAATTAGAGGTTAAAGGCGCGCTGTCGGAGAGGCCTCTTAGGATCCTTGCTGTGAATGTAAATTCACTGATTAGGACCGAACGTAGAGCTAATCTTTTCCAATTGTTGAAAGACCAAAGTCCAGATGTGTTTATGGCCAGCGAAACTAAGCTGAACCAGAAACATAAGTTGACTAACAACAATTACAATATCGTTAGAAGAGATCGACCCAACTCCACTCAAGGGGGGGGCGTGGCAATCTTCATACGAAAAGGCATTAATCCTAAAGTTATATATAATAGTGATCTGCGCAGATTTCGGCTGTTAGAGGCGTGCATCGTATGCATTCCTCTCCAACAGGGGAAGCGAATGTATGTGATCGCGGCTTATGCACCGGAATCACCTCAGCCAACTGATTTTATGACAGAGCTTGAAAAACTTTTCGAATGTCTACGCTTGAGCTTGGAAGAAAATTACTTTCTCATGGCCGGTGATTTGAATGCCAAACACCAAGATTGGGGAAATCAAATTCAAAATCAAAGAGGTATTCATCTTTTCAATTGGATGAGTCGATACAACACTGAGTATGGTGTCGACCTGCTGGCTACGGATCGGCCATCGTTTCCAAGAAGCGGTGCCTATCTGGATCTATTGCTAATAGACGCAAGACTGACAATTACTGACACTGTGGGTCAAAGACCAAGAAACTGCTTACGAACGATCGAGTACGACAGTGATCACTGCGGACTCGCCGCCGTAATACAGCTTCCGAACGAGCTCGTGGAGTTGGATGAGTATGTACCTGTGCATACTTACAATTACAGTAAGGTGCGCTGGCCACGCTTTACCAACGCCTTATCGAGCGAAATCAGTTCGAATAACTTATCCCCACCAAATGACAGGAATTTGACAAATAACGAAATAGACCAATACCTAGAACAAATGGATGATACAATCAAACGAACAATGAACAGAACAATACCGAAATACAAGCAACGGGACGCAACCGACATGTATCGAAACGCAAGCATTGACGCACTACACAGACAAAAAAGTGGACTGCTGACAAGACTAAAACTCTTGTACCGACGGTTTACTGACCCTCACCATCTGGAGATTAGGACACTGAAGTCGTCGATCAAAAACATCAACCAACTAATTAAAGAGAACTATCGGTTGTCAATTAATTTGTATTGGGACAACAAAATTCGGGCCGTTAATGCTAGCGACCCGAGCATGTTTCCGCAAATTAACAAGATATTTAGAAGGAATGATCAGAACGACCTTCCTTGTCTTAAGCTTCAGAGAACGACGGACAACAGAGACGTACTTCTGACAGCAGGAATTAATCCAGAGGACGCCGTCTTGGACGATGACCTCTTTATTGTCGGAGATCCGCAGGAGAAAGTGGAGGCTGTGGGGGCTGCTTTCCAGCAAGTGTACAAGGTGAATGCGTGCATTCGCCCGAATCACGACCTGGAAAACAGAGCCTTGCTCCATCACTTCTACCTTCGGAATGACATCACGCAATGGCGATCAGAGAACCTTGGTTTCACCGGGTTCAATGAAGATCATTTGGCAAACGCCATAATCGCCGAGCGAAATGGGCCCAGTTCCCTGTTAATTACGAAGGTGGAGCTCCAGCTCATCTTCGATTCATTAAAGAAGAAGAAGTCAGCAGGAGTCGATGGCATATCCAACGTTGTACTTCGACATTTACCTCAAGAAGCAGTAGACATTTATACCACTCTGTTTAACAACGCTCTGAATAATGCATATTATCCGGTGCGTTGGAAGACAGCTGTGGTGCATCCTCTCCCGAAAAAGGGAAAGGACAACTCCAATCCGGCGAATCTCCGGTCGATAAGTCTTCTTCCGAGTATCAGAAAGGTATTCGAAAAAGTTATCAATAGAGCTCTGTCTAAGTGGGCAGAGGACAATAATATCATACCGGACAATCAGTTCGGTTTTAAGGCGGGACATGACACTATTCATGCCGCGTCGAAACTCGTTTCTGATGTCCAATGGAACAAATCTAAGAAGCAGTGTACGGGTGCCTGTCTGGTTGATTTGGAGAAGGCCTTCGACACCGTATGGTTAGAGGGTCTTTATCTAAAGCTGACCAGACTTGGCATTAGTAAACCACTGTTATATATGCTTTATGATATGCTCAATGGCAGAAAGTTTGTTGTCAAAAGTGGCAATGTAACTTCTGCCACAACCTTTAATATTAAAAATGGTCTTCAGCAGGGAGCGGTCAACTCACCGATTCTATTCAGCATTTACACCAGCGATCTGATAAGTAGTCTAACTCAGGCAATTGCGTATGCCGACGATCTAATTGCGTACAGAACAGCTCCAAAAATCGAGGTCATCAGGATTCTTTTGCAGCGTGACTTCGAGAAAATTCAGCGATATTGCGATGACTGGAAGTTGAAAATCAACTTCCAGAAATCAGAAACTATCTTGTTTAGGACTCCGTTGCTTAGAGCCACAAGGGATACGAGAAAGAACTGGCGCAAGCTGGTGATCGTAGGGCCAAATGGACATCCACTGGCGAGTAAAAGTGTAGTAAAGTACCTTGGCATCTGGATGGATCAGTATTTGTATTTCGACAGACATATAAATGTTGCTCTTGCCAGGGCTAGGGGAGCCTTTGCTCTGACGAAACGGTTGTTTTATAGCAGCCGGCTTGACAGCAGGGTGAAGGTGATTTGCTACATGGCCCTTATCCGGCCGATGATTGCCTATGGGTGCCCGGTTTGGTTCAACGTTGCCCCATCTCAAATGGAAAAGATTCGGGTGTTTGAGAGGCAGTGTCTTCGACGCTGCCTTGGATTGCACAGAACACCAGAGTCGGAGTACAAACATTACTATTCCAACCTGGCTCTATACAACGGGGCCAACATAAACAGGATAGATAATTTCTTGCTGAAGCTTATTCGAGGTCACATTGCAAGAGCGATGTCCTCGTCTAACAGCTTAATTTTCGGGGCTTATTACCCCAACAACGAATACTACGAGAGTGTGCGTCTAAGCGGCTTTATTCCGCCCGATGCATTCCTCCACCTAGACAGCCGAGGGCTGATCCAGGATAGAGCGGCGGTTCCGCTAATCTACCACGTCAGCCGTAGAACTGTGGATCGGCGGCTCCTTTACAGTCGAGACGTCCTCGCACAAGACGGAGCTGAGCACCTTCGGTTCAGTAGGACTGTGTCCGAACGGGACCGAAGAGATACGGTAAAGCAGGAGAACCAGTTCTGGTGGTTGAAAAACGAAGATGAAGTTCCTTCAGACATTTAATAGTTGACCTTGCTATTTTCTCTTGTATGGCCGACTTACATAGGTTTAGGTAGTTAGTTTTAAGTAGGGACAGTCAGGGTGGCACCAAAAAAAAAAA
Organism: Dasysyrphus albostriatus; assembly: GCA_946251815.1. Taxonomy (NCBI): domain Eukaryota; kingdom Metazoa; phylum Arthropoda; class Insecta; order Diptera; family Syrphidae; genus Dasysyrphus; species Dasysyrphus albostriatus. Next base: position 175,565,581 of record OX276335.1, read on the forward strand.
AAAAAAAAAAAAAAAAATATAAAACATACAAAAACACCAAAAAAATTATAAAATCAACAAAACTACAAAAAAATTATAAAAACCGGAAAATGCTTGCTGTGGCTGTTCTAGTTTGTAAGTAGCTTATAAGTAGGTTGTAATTAGTTTAAAATTAGTTGTAAGTAGTTTTAAGTAGTTTAATTAGCTTTAATTTAGTTTTATGTAGTTTGTAAGTTTTATATTAAACCAAAAAATAAAGACATAGATACCGAGTTTTTTTGTGAAATTCTTCTCGGTAAAAAATAAAACCGACCTGGATTTAGTATCAAGATAGTTCTTAGGCCGAAAGGCATTAGCATTAAGTTATTCTAGTTTAACTTAGAGCGCCCGACTGGGTCCAGTAAGTTAGTGTTAAGATATTGGTAAGTAGGCTAGTTTTTTATGAATTTTTGTCTAGCTTTAAGATAGTTTTAAGAAAATTGAAAAATAAAAATGAATTTCAAAAAAAAAAAAAAAAAAAAGGTGGCAGACCCACAATTCGAAGGTAGTGGGTTCGAATCCCAGTCGGGCAACAATAATTATTTAGCTGCTTTTTTCCACAATCGCGAAGTTGAAAACTTCATTGAGTGGGAAAAGCAGCAAATGCAAGCCAACAACACCGCGGGGACATCGAAAGGTGCCCCAGCAACAACAATGAAGCCAACTATGGTACCACCAGCCAAAGCTACGGTCAGTGCCGTAGCAGCAACAACAACAACCAAGCAAGCGATGGCACCACCAGCCATACCGTCAACTTTTTTTTTCCTTCTTTTCCATTTTTTTTTTGTATTTTTAATATTTTGAAATTAAATTTATTTTTTCTTCTCTTTCAAATTAATTTATTTTTTAAACTAATTTCTATTATTTGTTTTTATTTTTTTTTATTTATTTTCTTCAAAAATGGCCTGCTCTGCGGAAAATTGCTCCGAAGGCTCTAATCCTTCCCCACTTTTTGCCTGTTTTGGACCTTGTGGTAATCTTTACCATGCCAAATGTATTGGCTCAACCAATGCATTTATCGAAAAGATAACGCACTCAAAGTTTGCTTACTGGTATTGTACCGCTTGCCGTAACTTATCTTTGTCCCAACTTGCTTTTAAAATGTCCTCTTTTAAAACTGATATTAATAAAATTTCAAAGGGTTTTGAAGAATTACTTATTAGTTTTAATACTGCAGTCTCTAAAATGAATTCTTTTTCTTTTAAAAACAAGTTAGTGGATACCGCCACCTCGACTGAAGATTTAGTGCAGGAAACTATCTTGATTTCTCAAAATAGTGAAGACCTACCTGCTCAATCTAGCTCTTCTGCTTCAACTGATTTCGTGTTAGTTGAAAATAAAAGTAAAAAAAGGAGTCGTGATAACTCCAAAGTTGTTAGAAACTGTAGTCCACCCCCTAAACGCTCAAATATCAGGAATGTTTCAAATCTACCGATACCTTGTTCTGTCGATAATGAGAATCAAATTTTTATTACGGGTCCATGTACAGTCTCCGATGAGACTCCTGTGCTTAAAGCTCACGCTAGCAATGATTTAAGACCTTTAAAGGCTGTATCTAAACCTAAAACGATATTTGTTTCTCGCCTTGAACCTGATATTATTCCTGCTGATATTGTTTCTCATCTAGTATCTAAAAATTGTATCCCTAACAAATTGTCTGTCAAGTGCACCAAAATAAGTAAAGCAAATAGCTTCGTGTCGTCTTTTAAAATAGTAACTCAATCTTCGTACTTTGATTCAATTTGCGATAGAAGTAATTGGCCTAGTGAAGTTCTTATAAAGGAATTTACTACTAAAAGAAAGAACAATCCTAAACACTCCCTACAAAATATTACAGCAGCAAAAAACTAGATAGAATTACCCTCTTTTACCAAAATGTAAGAGGGCTACGCAGCAAAACTGCTGATATTTATATGAACTCTCAGGCATTTCCACATGACATCTTTGCTTTGACCGAAACTTGGCTCAATCCATGTTTTTTGGACACAGAACTCTTTTGTCAAGAGTTTTTAGTTTATAGAAAAGATCGTCATGTAGATAGACCAAAAGAAATGGGAGGTGGCGTTTTGATTGCTGTGCGTAATCATTATATATCTTCTTCTGTTTCCTTTCCTTTCAATTTATCCATCGAATTAATCTGTATAAAAATAACTTTACAGTCAAAATATATTTACATATTAAATGCTTACATACCCCCTAAAAGTTCTGACGCAGTTTTTAATGAGCTTTCTATGGCCTTAGATTTTGTAATGGACTCATGTTGCTCTAACAGCAATATTTTACTTCTGGGTGATTTCAATCTACCGTTTATTGATTGGGTCTCTTCTGAAGATGAATCATGCCAAGAAGCTTCTTTAAATTCTGCACAATCGGAGCTTTTTTTACTTGATAAAATTAGTACTAGTGACTTACAGCAAGTAAGCTGTATTAGAAATTCTAAAAATCGAGTTCTCGATTTGGTATTTTCCTCGGACGCTATTAGTACTCTTGTTCTGAAATCTAGATTCGGGATTACTAATATAGATAGTTACCATCCTCCCCTGGATATTTTCCTTGACTTGAATAGCCATCTCACAGTTAATAGTAATTCTTATGATTGTTCTTATATATTTGACTTCAAAAAGGCTAATTATGAATTGCTCTCTGAAAAACTTGTTAGTTCTGACATTGGTAACATATTATCAGCATGCACTAATATTGATGAAGCAGTTTCTATTTTTTATTCAATATTTTATAGTTGTATGAATGATTCTATACCCTTAAAAATATCGAAAAACTCCAACGTTTGCCATGCATGGTATACGAAGGAGCTTAGATCACTCCGTAACAAGAGAAATAGGGCGTGGAAAACCTTCTTAAAAACTAATTCACAAATTGATCACAGTTCTTATATTGCAATTTTTGAAGAGTTCAAAACTCTTTCAAAATCACTTTATAATAGGTATTTAAATGAAATGGGAAGCTGTTTAAAAGAGGATCCTAAGTCATTTTGGAAATTTGTCAACACAAAGAAGAACTCGGACGGCTATCCGGTGAATTTTGTATACGAAAACTGTTCGCTACAAAATAATACCGATATTTGCAACGCATTTGCGAAAAATTTTCGCTATTCTTTCGTTGATACGCCTGTCGTTGTTGACGAAAGTTATTTTAAAAATTTACATATCTATTCCCAAACGAATTGTAGTAATATACCTGTGCAACTGAGCACTGTTTTAGGATATCTTTCATTGTTAAATGATGATTACTCGTCTGGTCCAGACGGAATTCCCCCAATAGTATTAAAAAGGTGCAGACATATATTATTTCAGCCTCTTCAATCTTTATTTCAGCTTTCTTTAAAATCAGGGAAGTTTCCTTGCTTATGGAAAAAATCATTTTTAACTCCAGTTTTCAAAAAGGGTGATAGGAACGATATTAAAAACTATAGGCCTATATCAAAACTGTCTTGTATACCGAAGCTTTTCGAAAAAGTTATTTGTGAAAGCTTGGCTTTTCATAGTAAAAATTTAATATGTGCAAAACAGCATGGATTTATGCAAAGAAGATCAACGGTAACAAATCTCCTTACCTTCTTACACAAATGCTCCAATGCTTTAGAAAATGGTAGTGAAGTTGACTGCATTTACACTGACTTTTCTAAAGCATTTGATCAACTTAGTCACAATATTATTTTATTCAAACTTAAAGCTTTCGGCTTTCCACCTTTCTTTATAGATTGGATAAAATCGTACCTGGGAAATAGATCCTACCAGGTAAAATTTCGACACTCTTTCTCAAACCCATTTAACGCTCTCTCGGGTGTACCTCAGGGAAGTCATTTGGGCCCTTTTCTATTCATTCTTGCTATAAATGATGTTGTCTCATGTATACGTTCTAGTGAAATTCTTATATTTGCGGATGATATGAAGATTTTCAAGACAATAAGAGCTGATCATGACCACAGTCTCTTGCAGGATGATATTGACAGCTTCACTCTATGGTGTGATAAAAACGGTCTTAACCTAAACCCTGTTAAATGCCAAACAATAACTTTCTCAAGAAAACGAGTTGCAAGTGCTTTTAATTATTCTATTTCGCAGCACAAACTATGCCGTGTCTTTAGTTTCAAGGATTTGGGTGTTCAGTTTAGTTCTAATTTAGAATTCACAGAACACATAAATTACATTGTAAAAAAAGCGAGCTCTATGCTTGGATTTATAAAACGTTGGGCAAAAGAATTTAACGACCCGTATATTACCCTTTCTCTATATAACTGTTATGTAAGACCTCATCTTGAGTATGCCTCTCAAGTTTGGTCACCCTTCTATGAAATTCATAAAAGTCGTATTGAATCAATACAACATAAATTCATTCGTTTTGCCCTGAAATGTCTCCCTTGGGCTGATCCATATAACCTTCCACCATATGAACATCGGATCCAACTGCTGCAGGTCCAAACTTTATATCAAAGGCGGGTTAATAATGACTTAATACTTCTTCAGCAACTTTTAAATGGGGAAATTGATGCTCCTGACTTGTTAGCCTGTATTGGCATAAATTATCGCAGAGGATCTCACCACCTGCGAAGATTTGAACTTTTACATGTCGATTTTCATCGTACTAACTACGGAATTCATGAACCTTTAAGCCGAATGTGTAAGCTTTTCAATTTAAATGCTTCCTCCATTGATTTTAATATAGGTAAAATGGGATTGAAAACATTGTTTCGAACCAGTGCTCCACAATCGTGACCGTCTTATATATCTAATTTTGTTTATTAGGTATTTGATTTTTGTAATTTTGTACACTAGTTCTTTTTGTAGTTATTTGTAAGCATGTGTTAGTTTGCATTATTTTACTAACCACTAACACATGCACTTATGATGAGCCCTTGTTTGTAGGTTGCAGCTTGATCTAAGCTCTCTACACTCATAGAATCTGAAGTGTAAAAAAACTAGTGCCGTAGCAACAACGGCAAAACCAGCAACGGCACCAACAGCCGATATCAAAAACAAAAGGAGGAAGAGGATAAGCTGTGCGCCGAACCTCGTTAAGCGCCGCTCCACCACCACCTCAGCCCAGCTGCCAGCCGGGGTGAAGGAACCGGCGCGCACAGCTAAAACTACAGCAGCAGCAAAAATCCAAGAACAACTGGATACCTCGCCATCCGACGATGACATCGAGTACATGTCAGAGGGTGGTGAGGGATTATACACAACAGGGGACAGTAACAGCAACCTGATTGTTGATATTACTTCACCAGAGGCGTCCTCCGAAGAAGAATGTGAGGGGCAATTGGACGAGCAGGCCATCAGCCAAAAAATTGATGCCATTAGGGGGGAGATGGAACGACTCAATGCCATCGTGACCCCTCTGATAAAAGCTCTGAAAAATAAACAAGAAGCTCGGCGCGAAAGAGAAAGGCAGGAGCGCGAGCAGATGAAAGTGAAACAGGCGCCACAGAAAGCAGCGCCATATCAAGAGCTGCCACCAAAAAAGCAGCAGCCAGAGAAAAACCTGCAAGGACAAGCATTGAAATTGCCACAACAGAACGAAAATAAGCAGCAACAACAACAGCTGCCAACGGAACAAACACAGCAACAACCAAAGGAGCAAAGGCCAAATCAGAAAACAACACAGCAGCAGCAGCAGCAGCAGCAGAAACAACAACCACAGGAGCGGAGCCAGCAGAAGCGGAACGAGCAGCAGCGAGGAGAACACCAGCAGCAGCCACAGCCGCCCCAAAATAAAAAAGAAAAGGTGCCACCAATTAACACATATAAAATGGAGCTACAGGAAACCATAGACCTGTGTAAGTCGGCCATAGGCCAAAACTTTTTTATTAAAAGATTAAGTAAAGATAGACATGCTATCCACTGCTCCACAGTGGAACAGCACAAACTAATAAAAGAATTATTAAAGAAATCCACGACTGAGTTCTTCAGTTTTACCCCCAAAGTGGATAAATACCAAACGGTCCTCTTGAAGGGCATAGATTCCTGCACGGAACCACAGGTGCTCTTAAATGAGCTCCGTCAAAAAGCGAGCGACGATCTCGACTTTATCGGGGTCAAGCCGTTCGCTACAGTCAGAGCCAGACGGGAGAAGCGGTCTTTGCCGTTCTTCCTAGTCCAGCTATCGCCCAGCAGCAAACTGGATAGGTTGAGAAGTATCTCCGTTCTCAACTACCAGGTTGTAACTTGGGATAAATTAAAGAGAGGCGGCGACATGCTTCAATGCAAGCGCTGCCAAAGGTTTGGCCATGCTGCAGCAAACTGCGAAATGCAGTCACGCTGCGTTAAGTGTGGTGAGGACCACATTAAGGGGGAGTGCAAGTTCGGTGAAGAACGGGTCGAAGACATGACCCAGCTTAAATGTGCACTTTGCGGAAAAGAGGGGCACCCTGTTAATTATCGGGGTTGCTCAGCTTTTCAGCAAATAAGAAACAACAAAGCGGCTAAGCAGACAGCGGTAGAGATACGCCCATCAACGCGTGCTCCTACAGCAAAGCCCGTTGATCCCCAAATTTCCTACGCCCAAATGGCGGCAGGAAGGGGAAAAACGGTACAGCCTGCAGCTAAGGCAGCCCAACCGGCCCTAGTGCCAAAGGCGCCGGACGCTCAGGCCGAAATAAGAAGCATGTTGCTGGCAATTCAAGGCCAGTTGACAGGACTTCACAACCAGATAAAGGAGCAGGCGACTAGGGTAGACTATCTCTACTCTGTTTTGCCTAGCTTAACGCAAATTAGAGGTTAAAGGCGCGCTGTCGGAGAGGCCTCTTAGGATCCTTGCTGTGAATGTAAATTCACTGATTAGGACCGAACGTAGAGCAAATCTTTTCCAATTGTTGAAAGACCAAAGTCCAGATGTGTTTATGGCCAGCGAAACTAAGCTGAATCAGAAACATAAATTGACTAACAACAATTACAATATCGTTAGAAGAGATCGACCCAACTCCACTCAAGGGGGGGGGCGTCGCAATCATCATACGAAAAGGCATTAATCATAAAGTTATATATAATAGTGATCTGCGCAGATTTCGGCTGTTAGAGGCGTGCATCGTATGCATTCCTCTCCAACAGGGGAAGCGAATGTATGTGATTGCGGCTTATGCACCGGAATCACCTCAGCCAACTGATTTTATGACAGAGCTTGAAAAACTTTTCGAATGTCTACGCTTGAGCTTGGAAGAAAATTACTTTCTCATGGCCGGTGATTTGAATGCCTAACACCAAGATTGGGGAAATCAAATTCAAAATCAAAGAGGTATTCATCTTTTCAATTGGATGAGTCGATACAACACTGAGTATGGTGTCGACCTGCTGGCTACGGATCGGCCATCGTTTCCAAGAAGCGGTGCCTATCTGGATCTATTGCTAATAGACGCAAGACTGACAATTACTGACACTGTGGGTCAAAGACCAAGAAACTGCTTACGAACGATCGAGTACGACAGTGATCACTGCGGACTCGCCGCCGTAATACAGCTTCCGAACGAGCTCGTGGAGTTGGATGAGTATGTACCTGTGCATACTTACAATTACAGTAAGGTGCGCTGGCCACGCTTTACCAACGCCTTATCGAGCGAAATCAGTTCGAATAACTTATCCCCACCAAATGACAGGAATTTGACAAATAACGAAATAGACCAATACCTAGAACAAATGGATGATACAATCAAACGAACAATGAACAGAACAATACCGAAATACAAGCAACGGGACGCAACCGACATGTATCGAAACGCAACCATTGACGCACTACACAGACAAAAAAGTGGACTGCTGACAAGACTAAAACTCTTGTACCGACGGTTTACTGACCCTCACCATCTGGAGATTAGGACACTGAAGTCGTCGATCAAAAACATCAACCAACTAATTAAAGAGAACTATCGGTTGTCAATTAATTTGTATTGGGACAACAAAATTCGGGCCGTTAATGCTAGCGACCCGAGCATGTTTCCGCAAATTAACAAGATATTTAGAAGGAATGATCAGAACGATCTTCCATGTCTCAAGCTTCAGAGAACGACAGACAACAGAGACGTACTTCTGACAGCAGGAATTAATCCAGAGGACGCCGTCTTGGACGATGACCTCTTTATTGTCGGAGATCCGCAGGAGAAAGTGGAGGCTGTGGGGGCTGCTTTCCAGCAAGTGTACAAGGTGAATGCGTGCATTCGCCCGAATCACGACCTGGAAAACAGAGCCTTGCTCCATCACTTCTACCTTCGGAATGACATCACGCAATGGCTATCAGAGAACCTTGGTTTCACCGGGTTCAATGAAGATCATTTGGCAAACGCCATAATCGCCGAGCGAAATGGGCCCAGTTCCCTGTTAATTACGAAAGTGGAGCTACAGCTCATCTTCGATTCATTAAAGAAGAAGAAGTCAGCAGGAGTCGATGGCATATCCAACGTTGTACTTCGACATTTACCTCAAGAAGCAGTAGACATTTATACCACTCTGTTTAACAACGCTCTGAATAATGCATATTATCCAGTGCGGTGGAAGACAGCTGTGGTGCATCCTCTCCCGAAAAAGGGAAAGGACAGCTCCAATCCGGCGAATCTCCGGTCGATAAGTCTTCTTCCGAGTATCAGCAAGGTATTCGAAAAAGTTATCAATAGAGCTCTGTCTAAGTGGGCAGAGGACAATAATATCATACCGGACAATCAGTTCGGTTTTAAGGCGGGACATGACACTATTCATTCCGCGTCGAAACTCGTTTCTGATGTCCAATGGAACAAATCTAAGAAGCAGTGTACGGGTGCCTGTCTGGTTGATTTGGAGAAGGCCTTCGACACCGTATGGTTAGAGGGTCTTTATCTAAAGCTGACCAGACTTGGCATTAGTCAACCACTATTATATATGCTTTATGATGTGCTAAATGGCAGAAAGTTTGTTGTCAAAAGTGGCAATGTAACTGCTGCCACAACCTTTAATATTAAAAATGGTCTTCAGCAGGGAGCGGTCAACTCACCGATTCTATTCAGCATTTACACCAGCGATCTGATAAGTAGTCTAACTCAGGCAATTGCGTATGCCGACGATCTAATTGCGTACAGAACAGCTGCAAAAGTCGAGGTCATCAGGATTCTTTTGCAGCGTGACTTCGAGAAGATTCAGCGATATTGCGATGACTGGAAGTTGAAAATCAACTTCCAAAAATCAGAAACTATCTTGTTTAGGACTCCGTTGCTTAGAGCCACAAGGGATACGAGAAAGAACTGGCGCAAGCTGGTGATCGTAGGGTCAAATGGACATCCACTGGCGAGTAAAAGTGTGGTAAAGTACCTTGGCATCTGGATGGATCAGTATTTGTATTTCAACAGACATATAAATGCTGCTCTGTCCAGGGCTAGGGGAGCTTTTGCCCTGACGAAACGGTTGTTTTATAGCAGCCGGCTGGACAGCAGGGTGAAGGTGATTTGCTACATGGCCCTTATCCGGCCGATGATTGCCTATGGATGCCCATCTCAAATGGAAAAGATTCGGGTGTTTGAGAGGCAGTGTCTTCGACGCTGCCTTGGATTGCACAGAACACCAGAGTTGGAATACAAACACTACTATTCTAACCTGGCTCTATACAACGGGGCCAACATAAACAGGATAGATAATTTCTTGCTGAAGCTTATTCGAGGTCACATTGCAAGAGCGATTTCCTCGTCTAACAGCTTAATTTTCGGGGCTTATTACCCCAACAACGAATACTACGAGAGTGTGCGTCTAAGCGGCTTTATTCCGCCCGATGCATTCCTCCACCTAGACAGTCGAGGGCTGATCCAGGATAGAGCGGCGGTTCCGCTAATCTACCACGTCGGCCGTAGAACTGTAGATCGGCGGCTCCTTTACAGTCGAGACGTCCTCGCACAAGACGGAGCTGAGCACCTTCGGTTCAGTAGGACTGTGTCCGAACGGGACCGAAGAGATGGGGTAAAGCAGAAGAACCAGTTCTGGTGGTTGAAAAACGATGATGAAGTTCCTTCAGACATTTAATAGTTGACCTTGCTATTTTCTCTTGTATGGCCAACTTACATAGGTTTAGGTAGTTAGTTTTAAGTAGGGACAGTCAGGGTGGCACCAAAAAAAAAATATATAAAACATACATAAACACCAAAAAATTATAAAATCAACAAAAATACAAAAAAAAAAATATATAAAAACCGGAAAATGCTTGCTGTGGCTGTTCTAGTTAGTAAGTAGGTTGTAATTAGTTTAAAATTAGTTGTAAGTAGTTTTAAGTAGTTTTAATTAGCTTTAATTTAGTTTTATGTAGTTTGTAAGTTTTATATAAAACCAAAAAATAAAGACATAGATACCGAGTTTTTTTGTGAAATTCTTCTCGGTAAAAAATAAAACCGACCTGGATTTAGTATTAAGATAGTTCTTAGGCCGAAAGGCATTAGCATTAAGTTATTCTAGTTTAACTTAAAGCGCCTGACTGGGGCCAGTAAGTTAGTTTTAAGATATTGATAAGTAGGCTAGTTCTTATGAATTTTTGTCTAGCTTTAAGATAGTTCTAAGATAATTGAAAAATAAAAATGAATTTATAAAAAAAAAAAAAAAAAGTGGTGGCGAACCGTGGTGCAGAAGGTACCAGGTTCAAGTCCCAGCCGGGCATAAAAATCATCGAAGCTTTTTTTCACAATAGGGAAGTGGAAAATTTTATTGAGTGGGAGAACCACCAAATGGAAGACAAGAACATTGCGGGGACATCGAAAGATGTCCAACAAAAAAAAAAATAGCAGCAGCAAAAATTCAACAGCAGTTGAACACCTCGCCATCAGACGACGAGGAAATTAATTATATGTCCGAAGGGGGAGAGGGACTATTTACAACGGGTGAAAGTAACGCATTTGTCGATATAACATCACCAGAGGTGTCATCAGAAGACGAAAGTGAGGCGCCAAACGATAAAGAGGAGCAAGTCATTAGCGACAAGATTGGTGCCATAGAGGGCGAAGTGCAACGCCTCAATGCCCAACTAGCAACACTGATGCTTTCTCTTAAACAGAAGCAACAAGCGCGGCGGGAAAAAGAACGGCTGGAGCAAAAGAACAAAAATACACAGCAAGCGCTACAACAAGAGCTGCAACCGACGAACCAGCAGGTACAAGCACAGCAGCAACAAAAACAGTCACAAGGGCAATCAGAACAGCCAGAGCAGCAACAAAAACAAAGAATACAACAACTAAACCGAAAACAGGAGAACAAACAACAACACAATCAGCAGCAGGAGCAAAATCAACAGCAGCAGGGACAACAGCAGCAGAAGGGCCAGCGGCAGCAGCCACACAGCCCAAAAATAAAAAAGAAAAAGTGCCACCCATCAACACTTATAAGATGGAGCTTCAGGACACTATAAATCTGTGAAAGTCGGCCATAGGCCAAAACTTTATAATTAAAAGATTAAATAGAGATATACATGCTGTCCAATGCTTCACATTGGAACAGCATAAAACGATTAAAGATCTGCTAAAACAAACCACAACTGAGTTCTTTAGCTATACTCCTAAGGTGGAGAAATTTCAAACGGTCCTTCTGAAGGGTATAGATTCCTGCACAGAACCACAGGTGCTCTTAAATGAGCTCCGTCAAAAAGCGAGTGATGATCTCGATTTTAAGGGGGTCAAGCCATTCGCTACAGTCAGAGCCAGACGGGAGAAGCGGGCCTTACCGTTTTTCCTGGTTCAACTCTCACACAGCAGCAAACTGGATAGTTTGACGAAAATCTCCGTCCTCAACTACCAGATTGTAACATGGGATAAACTAAAGAGGCGCGGTGACATGCTTCAATGCATGCGCTGCCAAAGGTTTGGCCACGCTGCAGCAAATTGCGAAATGCAGTCACGCTGCGTGAAGTGCGGTGAGGACCACAATAAGGGAGAGTGTAAGCTCGGGGAGGAACGGGTCGATGATATGACCCAGCTAAGATGTGCACTTTGCGGAAAAGAGGGGCACCCTGCTAATTATCGGGGTTGCTCAGCTTTTCAGCAAATACGAACCAACAAAGCGGCTAGGCAGACAGTGGTAGAAAAACGCCCATTAACGCGTATTCCCACAACAAAGACCGTCAACCACCAAATTTCTTACGCCCAAATGGCGGCAGGAAGGGGAAAAACGGTACAGCCTGCAGCTAAGGCAGCCCAACCAGCCCTCGTGCCCAAGGCTCCGGACGCTCAGGCCAAAATTAGAAGCATGTTGCTGGCAATTCAAGGCCAGTTGACAGGACTTCAAAACCAGATCAGGGAGCAGGCGACTAGGGTAGACTATCTCTACTCTGTTTTGCCTAGCCAAACGCAAATTAGAGGTTAAAGGCGCGCTGTCGGAGAGGCCTCTTAGGATCCTTGCTGTGAATGTAAATTCACTGATTAGGACCGAACGTAGAGCTTATCTTTTTCAATTGTTGAAAGACCAAAGTCCATATGTGTTTATGGCCAGTGAAACTAAGCTGAACCAGAAACATAAGTTGACTAACAACAACTACAATATCGTTAGAAGAGATCGGCCCAACTCCACTCAAGGGGGGGGGGGGCGTTGCAATCTTCATACGAAAAGACATTAATCATAAAGTTATATATAATAGTGATGTGCGCAGATTTCGGCTGTTAGAGGCGTGCATCGTATGCATTCCTCTCCAACAGGGGAAGCGAATGTATGTGATCGCAGCTTATGCACCGGAATCTCCTCGGCCAACTGAGTTTATGACAGAGCTTGAAAAACTTTTCGAATGTCTACGCTTAAGCTTGGAAGAAAATTACTTTCTCATGGCCGGTGATTTGAATGCAAAGCACCAAGATTGGGGAAATCAAATACAGAATCCAAGAGGTACTCATCTGTTTAATTGGATGAGCCAGTATAACGCTGAATATCGTGTCGACCTACTGGCTACGGATCGGCCATCGTTTCCAAGAAGCGGTGCCTATCTGGATTTATTGCTATTAGATGCAAGACTGACAATTACTGACACTGTGGGTCAAAGACCAAGAAACTGTTTAGGAACGATCGAGTACGATAGTGACCACTGCGGACTCGCCGCCGTAGTACAGCTTCCGAACGAGCTCGTGGAGTTGGATGAGTATGTACCTGTGCATACTTACAATTACAGTAAGGTGTGCTGGCCACGCTTTCCCAACGCCTTAACGAGCGAAATTAGATCGAACAACATATCCCCACCAAATGACAGAAATTTGACAAATAACGAAATAGACCAATACTTAGAACAAATGGACGAGACAATCAAACGAACAATGATCAGAACAATAACGAAATACAAACAACGGGACCCAACCGACATGTATCGAAACGCAAGCATTGACGCACTACACAGACAAAAAAGTGGACTGCTGACAAGACTAAAACTCTTGTACCGAAGGTTTACTGGCCCACACAATCTGGAGATTAGGACACTGAAGTCGTCGATCAAGAACATCAAACAACTAATTAAAGAAAACTATCGGTTGTCAATTAATTTGTATTGGGATAACAAAATTCGGGCCGTTAATGCTAGTGACCCGAGCATGTTTCCCCAAATTAACAAGATATTTAGAAGGAATGATCAGAACGATCTTCCATGTCTCAAGCTTCAGAGAACGACGGACAACAGAGACGTACTTCTGACAGCAGGAATTGATCCAGAGGACGCCGTCTTGGACGATGACCTCTTTATTATCGAAGATCCGCAGGAGAAAGTGGAGGCGGTGGGGGCTGCTTTCCAGCAAGTGTACAAGGTGAATGCGTGCATTCGCCCGAATCACGACCTGGAAAACAGAGCCTTGCTCCATCACTTCTACCTTCGGAATGACATCACGCAATGGCGATCAGAGAACCTTGGTTTCACCGGGTTCAATGAAGATCATTTGGCAAACGCCATAATCGCCGAGCGAAATGGGCCCAGTTCCCAGTTAATTACGAAGGTGGAGCTCCAGCTCATCTTCGATTCATTAAAGAAGAAGAAGTCAGCAGGAGTCGATGGCATATCCAACGTTGTACTTCAACATTTACCACAAGAAGCTGTAGACATTTATACCACTCTATTTAACAACGCTCTGAATAATGCATATTATCAAGTGCGGTGGAAGACAGCTGTGGTGCATCCTCTCCCGAAAAAGGGAAAGGACAACTCCAATCCGGCGAATCTCCGGTCGATAAGTCTTCTTCCGAGTATCAGAAAGGTATTCGAAAAAGTTATCAATAGAGCTCTATCTAAGTGGGCAGAGGACAATAATATCATACCGGACAATCAGTTCGGTTTTAAGGCGGGACATGACACTATTCATGCCGCGTCGAAACTCGTTTCTGATGTCCAATGGAACAAATCTAAGAAGCAGTGTACGGGTGCCTGTCTGGTTGATTTGGAGAAGGCCTTCGACACCGTATGGTTAGAGGGTCTTTATCTAAAGCTGACCAGACTTGGAATTAGTCAACCACTATTATATATGCTTTATGATATGCTCAATGGCAGAAAGTTTGTTGTCAAAAGTGGCAATGTAACTTCTGCCACAACCTTTAATATTAAAAATGGTCTTCAGCAGGGAGCGGTCAACTCGCCGATTCTATTCAGCATTTACACCAACGATCTGATATGTAGTCTAACTCAGGCAATTGCGTATGCCGACGATCTAATTGCGTACAGAACAGCTGCAAAAGTCGAGGACATCAGGATTCTTTTGCAGAGTGACTTCGATGAGATTCAACGATATTGTGATGACTGGAAGTTGAAAATCAACTTTCAGAAATCAGAAACTATATTGTTTAGGACTCCGTTGCGTGCCACAAGGGATACGAGAATGAACTGGCGCAAGCTGGTGATCGTAGGGCCAAATGGACATCCACTGGCGAGTAAAAGTGAAGTAAAGTACCTTGGCATCTGGATGGATCAGTATTTGTATTTCGACAGACATATAAATGCTGCTCTGACCAGGGCTAGGGGAGCTTTTGCCCTGACGAAACGGTTGTTTTATAGCAGCCGGCTTGATAGCAGGGTGAAGGTGATTTGCTACATGGCCCTTATCCGGCCGATGATTGCCTATGGATGCCCGGTTTGGTTCAACGTTGCCCCATCTCAAATGGTAAGGATTCGGGTGTTTGAGAGGCAGTGTCTTCGACGCTGCCTTGGATTGCACAGAACACCAGAGTCGGAGTACAAACACTACTATTCCAACCTGGCTCTATACAACGGGGCCAACATAAACAGGATAGATAATTTCTTGCTGAAGCTCATTCGGGGTCACATTAGAGCGATATTCTCGAGCAACAGCTTAATTTTTGGGGCTTATTACCCCAACAACGAATACTACGAGAGTGTGCGTCTAAGCGGCTTTATTCTGCCCGATGCATTCTTCTATCTAGACAGTCGAGGGCTGATCCAGGATAGAGCGGCGGTTCCGCTAATCTACCACGTCGGCCGGAGAACTGTAGATCGGCGGCTCCTTTACAGTCGAGACGTCCTCGCACAAGACGGAGCTGAGCACCTTCGGTTCAGTAGGACTGTGTCCGAACGGGACCGAAGGGATAGGGTAAGGCAGGAGAACCAGTTCTGGTGGTTAAAATATGAAGAATGAAGTTCCTTCAGATATTTAAAAGTTGTCCTTGGTTTTTCTCTGTCATGGCCGACTTACATAGGTTTAGGTAGTTAGTTTTAAGTAGGGACAGTCAGGGTGGCACCAAAAAAAAGAAAAAAAAAAAAAAATTAGAAAACATACAAAAACACAAAAAAAAAATATAAAATCCACAAAAATACAAAAAATATATAAAACCGGAAAATGCTTGCTGTGGCTGTTCTAGTTTGTAAGTAGTCTGTAAGTAGCTTATAAGTAGGTTGTAATTAGTTTATAATTAGTTGTAAATAGTTTTAAGTAGCTTTAAGTAGTTTTAATTAGTTTTAATTAGTTTTAATTAGTTTTAATTTCGTTTATGTAGTTTGTAAGTTTTATAAAAAACCAAAAAAATAAAAACAATGATACCGAGTTTTTTTGTAAATTCTTCTCGGTAAAAAATAAAACCGACCTGGATTTAGTATTAAGATAGTTCTTAGGCCGAAAGGCATTAGCATTAAGTTATTATAGTTTAACTTAGAGCGCCCGACTGGGGCCAGTAAGTTAGTTCTAAGATATCGATAAGTAGGCTTGTTTTTATGAATTTTTGTCTAGCTTTAAGATAGTTTTAAGAAAATTGAAAATAAAAATGAATTAAAAAAAAACAAAAAAAAAAAAAAAAAACATCTACCGGAACGCGACCATTGATGCACTACACAGACAAAAAAGTAGACTATTGACAGGACTCAAACTCTTGTACCGACGGTTTACTGACCCTCACCATCTGGAGATTAGGACACTGAAGTCGTCGATCAAGAACATCAACCAACTAATTAAAGAGAACTATCGGTTGTCAATTAATTTGTATTGGGATAATAAAATTCGGGCCGTTAATTCTAGCGACCCGAGCATGTTTCCCCAAATTAACAAGATATTTAGAAGGAATGATCAGAACGACCTTCCTTGTCTTAAGCTTCAGAGAACGACAGACAACAAAGACGTACTTCTGACAGCAGGAATTGATCCAGAGGACGCCGTCTTGGACGATGACCTCTTTATTGTCGAAGATCCGCAAGAGAAAGTGGAGGCGGTGGGGGCTGCTTTCCAGCAAGTGTACAAGGTGAATGCGTGCATTCGCCCGAATCATGACCTGGAAAATAGAGCCTTGCTCCACCACTTCTACCTTCGGAATGACATAACGCAATGGCGATCAGAGAGCCTCGGTTTCACCAGGTTCAATGAGGATCATTTGGCAAACGCCATAATCGCCGAGCAAAATGGGCCCAGTTCCCTATTAATTACGAAGGTAGAGCTCCATCTCATCTTCGATTCATTAAAGAAGAAGAAGTCAGCAGGAGTCGATGGCATATCCAACGTTGTACTTCGACATTTACCTCAAGAAGCAGTAGACATTTATACCACTCTATTTAACAACGCTCTGAATAATGCATATTATCAAGTGCGGTGGAAGACAGCTGTGGTGCATCCTCTACCGAAGAAGGGAAAGGACAACTCCAATCCGGCGAATCTCCGGTCGATAAGTCTTCTTCCGAGTATCAGCAAGGTATTCGAAAAAGTTATCAATAGAGCTCTGTCTAAGTGGGCAGAGGACAATAATATCATACCGGACAATCAGTTCGGTTTTAAGGCGGGACATGACACCATTCATGCCGCGTCGAAACTCGTTTCTGATGTCCAATGGAACAAATCTAAAAGCAGTGTACGGGTGCCTGTCTGGTTGATTTGGAGAAGGCCTTCGACACCGTATGGTTAGAGGGTCTTTATCTAAAGCTGACCAGACTTGGCATTAGTCAACCACTATTATATATGCTTTATGATGTGCTAAATGGCAGAAAGTTTGTTGTCAAAAGTGGCAATGTAACTTCTGCCACAACCTTTAATATTAAAAATGGTCTTCAGCAGGGAGCGGTCAACTCACCGATTCTATTCAGCATTTACACCAGCGATCTGATAAGTAGTCTAACTCAGGCAATTGCGTATGCCGACGATCTAATTGCGTACAGAACAGCTCCGAAAGTCGAGGTCATCAGGATTCTTTTGCAGCGTAACTTCGAGAAGATTCAGCGATATTGCGATGACTGGAAGTTGAAAATCAACTTTCAGAAATCAGAAACTATATTGTTTAGGACTCCGTTGCGTGGAGCCACAAGGGATACGAGAAAGAACTGGCGCAAGCTGGTGATCGTAGGGCCAAATGGACATCCACTGGCAAGTAAAAGTGTAGTAAGGTACCTTGGCATCTGGATGGATCAGTATTTGTATTTCGACAGACATATAAATGCTGCTCTGGCCAGGGCTAGGGGAGCCTTTGCCCTGACGAAACGGTTGTTTTATAGCAGCCGACTTGACAGCAGGGTGAAGGTGATTTGCTACATGGCCCTTATCCGGCCGATGATTGCCTATGGATGCCCGGTTTGGTTCAACGTTGCCCCATCTCAAATGGAAAAGATTAGGGTGTTTGAGAGGCAGTGTCTTCGCCGCTGCCTTGGATTGCACAGAACACCAGAGTCGGAGTACAAACACTACTATTCCAACCTGGCTTTATACAACGGGGCCAACATAAACAGGATAGATAATTTCTTGCTGAAGCTTATTCGAGGTCACATTGCAAGAGCGATGTCCTCGACTAACAGCTTAATTTTCGGGGCTTATTACCCTTAATACGAATATTACGAGAGTGCGCGTCTAAGCGGCTTTATACCGCCCGATGCATTCCTCCACCTAGACAGTCGAGGGCTGATCCAGGATAGAGCGGCGGTTCCGCTAATCTACCACGTCGGCCGTAGAACTGTGGATCGGCGGCTCCTTTATAGTCGGGACATCCTCGCACAAGACGGAGCTGAGCACCTTCGGTTCAGTAGGACTGTGTCCGAACGGGACCGAAGAGATAGGGTAAAGCAGGAGAACCAGTTCTGGTGGTTGAAAAACGAAGATGAAGTTCCTTCAGACATTTAATAGTTGACCTTGCTATTTTCTTTTGTATGGCCGACTTGCATAGGTTTAGGTAGTTAGTTTTAAGTAGGGACAGTCAGGGTGGCACCAAAAAAAAAAAATATATAAAACATACATAAACACCAAAAAAATTATAAAATCAACAAAAATACAAAAAAAAAATATATAAAACCGGAAAATGCTTGCTGTGGCTGTTCTAGTTTGTAAGTAGGTTGTAATTAGTTTTTAATTAGTTGTAAGTAGTTTTAAGTAGTTTTAATTAGCTTTAATTTAGTTTTATGTAGTTTGTAAGTTTTATATAAAACCAAAAAATAAAGACATAGATATCGAGTTTTTTGTGAAATTCTTTTCGGTTAAGAAATAAAACCGACCTGGATTTAGTATTAAGATAGTTCTAAGGCCGAAAGGCATTTATTTTTTCCAAATTTACATTAATTTTCTATCAAAAAGTGCCTTTAACTTACTTACTTACTATAATAAACATTCATACTATAATAATAAATATAATTCATATCCACTAAAAAATTGTCAAAAAAATATGGTTAGGTATAAAAAATTGGGTGTCAAAATGCATGTTAAGGGGTAGTTAAGGTTCGCATGAATGGTTAAATCTTGAGTTCTATTTCATGATTCTACGTCATGATTGAGGTCATGTTTATGCTTAGGAAAAATGACGGAACATTATATTCTATTTATTTTTAAATAAATTAAACTGGTAATAACGCTGACAGTAAAAAAGAGGAATTGGCATTTTTTAATCCCTCCACCCCTCCCAAAGGCCAAGAAAAAAACCTGTCAGATTTAAGTATTTGGTATCACGATTCATGCAGCTATAAGCCCTTATACTGAGATTTTGGTTATACATTCACTCTCAAAATTTGCAGTCGGATCTTAGACATTATTTTTAATTTGTAAATAAAAATGTTCAATAAAACAAAATTTCATTGAAATGAGTTCGCATTATTTTGATGTAATATTTTTCCTGAACAGAACCCTAAACTAATGGTGTATTGTGGATCCAGTCTATGATAAATGGACGTTCGAAAAATCGGATGCTTAATTTTCCATTTTGTTTAACGTTTTCAATTGGGTTATCGTTTTGTTTTCCATTTAAGTCTGTACGGATTTAATTCCACCGAATATCAGAACAGCTGTGAATATCTTAACCCCGAAAACTAGGTTTTATTATAAATTAGAACTTGACTCAGTTAACCCATTTATTTAACAAATTATAACGCCTTAGAAACAATTGTACCATAATAATCAGGAATAATATCTTTTTTCTATTCCAAGCTTCGGAACAAAACATGACTAACTAGCAGTTTTTTTTCCTTCAAAAAATCGTATGAACAAAATTTTAAGTTCTTAATAGGATGTTTTCGAATAAAACACAAACGATCTGCCTATATTTATTTACCTTTAGTTTTAGATTCATGGTGGTTGGATGTTGTAGGAACTGGGGGCCTCGAGCTGTATCTTTTCCTACACATCAAAAGCTTACATTACCTCCAAGTTGGTAACCGCCGGATACTGGTCTTGGCTTTATGTCATGACTTGCTAAACTTGTAAGTGCGAGTGTTGATCAAGGAAAGAATTGCAACACCAAACCCATGGCCCTACAGATTGGAGGTTAGTGCGTTGGGCCAACGACCCGGCCACAGTAAAAACCCAATTGTTATGAAAGAGAAGCGAGAAGCCTCGGATAACAACTCCCCTCAAATGGCAGCCCGACCCGGAACGAAAATGGACTACGACCTACGAGTATGCACCTGGAATGCAAGGACACTCTATACGCTAGGTGCTACTCAAAACCTTGAATTGGTCCTCACGCGGTACAAGGCAGATATTACCGCGATCCAGGAGATACGAAGGATAGGATCAGGGATAATGAAATGAAAAGATTGCGACATTTATTACAGCTGTCATCAAAGATTGCACATGTAAGGATGCGGATTCGTCGTGGGAAATCGACTGAGATCGAGGGTCATCGATTTTAAGCGAATCAGCGATCGCCTGGCTGTGATCCGCATCAAAGCTACCTTCCAAAACATCAGCCTAATATGTGCACACGCCCCTACTGATGAAGCGGAGGAGTCTAACAAGGAGGATTTTGACGACCTGCTGGACGGAGCTTGTCCGCAGTACGATGTCAAAGTCGTGCTCAGAGACTTCAATACTAAAATCGGGAAGGAAAATATCTTTGGCCGATTAGTTGGAAAGCACAGCCTCCACGAAACGACAACAGACAACGGCTTTCAACTTATCGACTTTGCTGCAGCTCGTATTACGGTGATAAATAGCACTAGGTCTCCCAGGAGAAGGATACACACAGCAACCTGGCGATCCCCAGATGGTCGAACCGCCAACCAAATCGACCATGTTCTAATTGGCGCAAGGCACACATCGAACATCTTGGACATGCGAACTTTCCGAGGTGCCAATGTGGACTCTGACCACTTTCTTGTTGTGACAAAGTTCAGAGCCCGACTGTTCAATGAAAAGAAAGCGAAGACTGCCCAAAGGAAGAAATTCAACATTGCATGCCTTAGCACATCTGAGAAAGCCAGACTACAGTGAGCAATTAACCGGGAAACTCTCTGCCGTACCCCCACCCACAAGTGTCAACAACCAGTGGAACTTGTATCGCAACGTCATTAAGGAGACAGCCGAGACCACCATAGGCTATCAACCACCTAGAAAAAAAAACCCATGGTATGAACGGAAAACAAGAGCAGCAAGAGAGGAGTACCGTGAAAAAGAAGGAAAGAGAAGAAAACCCTGCGTAGAAAGAAAAGAGCATCCAGAGCCTCTCAGTTCAGGTATCTCGAGGAGTCTAGCACTGCCACCAATACCCGCCGGTTCTACAAAACAGCCAAGCAACTGGCATGTCGTTATAAAACCGGCACGCAAGCTCTTCGAAACAGCGAAGGGAACCTAGTCACCGAATCACAGGGTATTGTAGACGTGTGTTAGCAGCATTTTCAGCAGCTGTTCAATGGGCATTCTGTAGAGGAAGCGATAGGAGCATAAAGAAGCATGAGACCAGTCAATGAAGATCCAGTCCCAGCGCCCAGTACTGAAGAGATTAAGAAAGCTATCCACAAGCTTAAGAACAACAAATCCGCCGGCTCGGATAGCCTACCTGCGGAACTTTTCAAGTATGGAGGAGATGTCCTGAAAGGGTGCATACACGAGCTCATCAACCAAGTATGGGAGGAGGAAAGTATGCCCGACAACTGGTCAGTTAGCTCCATATGCCCATTCAACAAAAAAGGTGATCCTATGTCCTGCAAAAAAAAGAGGTATATCCCTGCTAAATGTTGCTTACAAGATCCTATTCAACGTACTATGTGAGCGTTTTAAACCTTTCTGCAACACTATGATCGGCACGTACCAGTGTGGCTTCAGGCCAGGCAGATCAACGATAGACCAAATCTTCACATTAAGGCAAATACTGGAAAAGACCACCGAATTTCAAGTCGAGACCCACCATCTTTTCATCGACTTCAAAGCCGTATTTGATAGCATTAGTCACCAAGAGCTTCTATTGGCGATGTCAGAACTCGGGATCCCGAAAAAACTGATCCAGCTATGCAAATGGGTAACAGCTAATCCGAGCTATTCCAGACATGTACAGGGTTCAGAAAAGGAGATGCCTTATCATGTGACTTCTTCAACCTAGTCCTGGAGCAGATTGTTCGCAAGAGTGGTGTTAACCTGGAAGGCACTATCTTCAACAGGTCTTTGCAACTGCTTGGCTATGGGAACGACATCGACATCATCGGCCGCTCCAAGCGAGCTGTGCAAGAAGCATTCACAGATATTGATGAACAGGCGAAACGCGTTGGTCTTGAAGTGAATGAGGACAAAACAAAGTATATGCTATCAACAAACAAAGCTTCATTTGTCCATCGCCTAGGACAAAACGTCACTGTTGGTAGCAGTAATTTCAAGGTAGTCATGGAGATCATTTACCTCGGAACAAATACAACCCCACGAATGACACCTTAGTGGAAATCCGACGAAGAATTACCCTAGCGAACCGCTGCTACTTCGGTTTGGCCAAACAAATGGGTTCAAAACTCCTCTCCCAGAAGACAAAGTGCACGCTATACATAACGCTAATTTTACCAGTTTTACTCTACGGCGCCGAGTGCTGGACGATAAGTAAAAAAGGGAAATTGATACTGGGCACTTTCAAGAGAAAAATTCTTCGGCGGATATTTGGTCCAATATGCGAGTAGGGCGAATGGAGGAGAAGATTTAATCGTGAATTATACGAGCTGTACCAAGATGTGGATGTAGTGTAAAGAGCCAAAGCACTGGCTCGGCCACATCGAGCGAATGGACAACAATGCTCCAGCCAAAAAAATCTTCGAATCCCAGCCCCCAGGTTCGAGACGACCAGGAAGACTGAACCCCCGCTACAGGGATCAAGCGGTTTCCGACAATCTCGACGACTGGATGGAGCGTGCGAGGGACCGCAACTGGATAAGTAAGTAAGTAAGTTTTAGATTCATAACTCTTTGGTGAGGATATGCAACGAAAGTGTTTTAAAACTTTAAGTAAAATATACATTAGGATGGAAGTTTAGGTTTTAAGTTCACCGACATTCAAATCAATATCAGATTTTTTGAAATGAAAAATATAAATAAAACTTCTATAGAAAAAAAGAACACATTTAGTGTTTTCATAAAACAAAACTAATATTACTAAACGTTTAAATTTGAAGCTTATTAAAAAACAATCCCTAATTAATTTCTATAAACAAATTTTTTTATTAAAGCAGATCAAGAATCTTATTTTAACCCATATGTTCATGGCGCTGTGGGTTTAAGAAAATTATATGTAAAGACTTGGAAATTATGAGAGAAACATTTTTAAAAGCATGAAAGTTTTAGATAAACAAAAAACGCCATCTTAATTCTTTATTTAATATAATTGTATAGACAAAAAAAAATGAAATCATAAGAAAAAAAAAAGTTAACTATTATAAAAGATTTTTATATATAAAATTCTAAAAACATTTTTGAGGAAAACTTTTGGTATGCAAATCTTAAATATTCACATAGGTGCATATGAAAACTAAAATTGAAAAAAATTTGTCAACCCCTTTTTGAAATACCTAATTTTCAAGTTTTTTTTTAAATTCAAAAACTTTTTTTGAAAATTTTGATATGCAATATTATTAAATTAATAGTTGCTTAGGTGCAAAATTATATAATTTTTTGTGGTACATGGTATTAATTTTAGTATATGGAAAAAATTTGTCAAAATCGTAGGAATCGTTTTTGAGAAAAAAAAATATTTTCCTTTCTGGGTTTTTAACTTTTGTATGAAAGGTATCGTTATTTTATCTATATGTAAAAATGTTTTGTAAGAATATTTTAGAAAGTACTAAAAACCTCTTCAATATCGAGTTTAAAAGAAATCGATCATACCGTTTTCGAAATATATGATTTTCAAAAAATTTTTTTTTGAAAAATTGGTGTTCTCTATAATCGTAATGTCATGTTTGATTGCTATCTCAAATTATTTTTTTGCATTAATCAAAAACTTGCCTTATAGTACCTACATATATCGCAAGTAAAAAGTCAAGAAAAACAAACCATAATAGGTAACATAATATACTCGTGAGGTCCTTGTAAGTCAAACTAAACACAAAATAATATTGATTGTCTTTTAAAATTTTATATTTCCCTGATTTATGTTTTGTTTTACTTATTTTTGTTTTCAATTTTTATTGGCTCAACTTAATCGTTTATTTTAACAAGATTTTCAGGAATTTAGTTCAAAGAACTGAAGATTTCTTTTTTCAAAGTATGACTTACCACTACTTATTTACCAACGGATTACCGCAGTCAAGTAGTACGATCCTTGAGAAGCCGAAACTTGATGTTCAAAAAACAGCTTACGTTCTCGTATTAGTTTTCGTAACTTCAGTCAGCTTCAAAATCCATAAGAATTTCCAATACGTATTTATCCATTCTTCTCTCACCAAAAATATAACGCCAGTAAGATATGCCGCGAAAACCAGTTCTTAACTCTCATCAATTACTGATGCAGGTTTGCACGTACACTCTTCTTCAAATACCTACTGTAAATTAGCAAGTGGACGCATGACGAAATTAAAGTTTCTTAGGTGTTTCTGAAAGTACAAATAAAAACAAGATTTTTCATTAGTACAATTTCAAAATGGTTCGTGAGCTTCCACAGCCAATTGCAGGATTGTAGCTTTTCTCCAAAAACAAATTGAACTTCAAAACAAAGTTGCAATGTACCGTTCCTTAGCGTTTTTCTTCGTGGTTTGTATCTTTCATTTACTAGATATACATTGTATGTGGCTTGCACCGACGCACAAATAATTTATGGTTAATACAAAGTTTTTTGTCAATCAGGTTAATGATGAAGCTTAAGAAATTTTTTATATCTCACTATGAAATCTTTGGAGTCATCTTGACTTCCTGTTGAGAATACGGTCATTCGATACGAATCAGGTGGTGTGGGTGTGTTTTGTTCACCACGCTGTGTCTGGTGTAACGATGCTAGCAGAACTGAGTATTGCTATATAGAAACACAGGAACAGAGTAATGTGTTGGATTAGTTCTTCGACCACATTCTATTTCGTGGGATAGACTTTGGCTCAGAAGCGAAACTGCTATGGATCATCGTTATAACCTCCATATAATAACCTTTTTTATAATCTTATCCACGTTAGTCATCTAGTTATCCAAAGAACCAAACTTCACGTAGGTAGATAGTCAATTACTGTTCTTATGAACTTGTCGGTGGTTGTATCGTTGTATGTAGAGGTTAGAGATCGTTGTGAAGAAGAGACTAAGATATCGTCGGTATCCTGCAAAAACGTCTCAAGTCCACTTTTTTGTGAAATAGAGTTAATAATGCAAAAATGTCCCAAAAGTCATAATCCATGTCGTGATAAAAAATCCCATCTCTATTTAAAGTATTTATGTAGTTATTGTATCAAAACCATCCATTCTATGTCCAAAACATCCAAATGCGTAGAGCAAGAAAGACCCAAGTGGACTTGGGTCCTTTTTGCACAACTCTTTTATTTCCTTTTTTTCATTTTCTCTGCAAAAAAAGCCCAAGTACTGAAATTCAAATAAAAAACTATTTCATGACCTACTTGAATTTTTTTATTAGGGGATTTCCCAAATACTTTTGCTTTGAATTTACGTTAAAAAAAATGATCATTATTGAAAGTTGTTCATGTGAATAGGTTGAGCTTTCTTACTTTACTTTAAGAAAAATGAATTTCTCAAGCCGAAGTGCTGTTCTTCTACAGCTTGCGTTAAAAAAAGGTTATTATTTTGTTTCAGAATAGCTAGAACGTTTTTTAACTTAATGATTAATTACTTTCAGAACATTCCAATAAAAATTGTGATATTATAAATTTTAACAAACCCAGTACTTCAAGAGCTTCAAAAACAAAATCTACGGTATCAAATGGTACTTCCTGACTTTTGAAAATCATTTCATGATGTATGTAAGGCTTAAATTCGATTTTGAATTTTATGTTTAGATATTCAAGAACCCATTCCTGAATGTAGTAAAGAAAACAGTGAAAAAGAATGGGATGAATCAAGCCTTGATCAAGATTTTTCAGGCGACGATGATGACCTTGATTATATTCCTGACAACAACAACGAATCAAGCGATAATGATGGTGAAGGAGATGTCGTGGTTTTGGAGGCGCCTCAAGAATCTACCGCAGAAACACCAATCACTGAAAAGAAAAATAGAAGGTGGAGAAAATCGTGTCCAGAACTATGGAAACGAAATTTAAAGCATGCTGATTTAATACGAGGTAAGAATCCCAAGCAATCAAAGTGTGAAAAATGTCGTTTTAAATGCAAGGACAAATTTACGGAAGAACAGCGACTAAAAATGTGCAAAGACTTTTGGAAGTTACCATATCAACGCCAAAAAGATTTCATTTTAAAGGCGGTCGTCGATTCGCAGATACAAAGGCCCCGAGTAAGATCTTCAATTAAAAAAGTTAACCGTAGTGTAGCTAGATCGTACTTTTTGAAAAATGAAAACTCCAATGTACGGGTTTGTCGCGACTTTTTTTGTGGGACCCTAAGTATTTCGAGTAGCACAATTAAAACGGCGTTTAAATATAAAGGGCCAACCGGAGTTTTTTGTAAAGAAGACGAAAGGGGCAGATCAAAACCCGCAAATAAAATATCGGATGAAAATTTAACACGCATTAAGGACCACATCGAAAGCTTTCCAACTGTAGAGTCTCACTACTGCCGCAAAAGTTCTAATCGGATGTATTTAGATGCAAATCTGAGTATATCAAAAATGTATGCCTTATTCTTAGAAAAATACAAGAGTGACACGTCAACAAAGATACCTTCATCGACTACCTACAGGAAAGTTTTCGGTGAGTGCTACAATTTTTCGTTCTTTCGTCCAAAGAAAGATCAATGCCAAGCATGTGAAAAAGGCAAAGATAGCCAAAATGCTGATTACATTGCCCATTTAAAGAGAAAAAAATAATGTTCAGAAGCAAAATCCTTGGACAAAGAAAGGGCCATCAAGGAGCCTAATTTCATGGCATGCACATTCGACTTGCAATCGGTGTTGCAAATTCCTTCAAGCGATGTAAGTCCAATGTATTACAGCCGAAAACTATGTGCATATAACTTAACTATTTACAACGCCGTTCCACCTAACGATGCTTTTTGCTATTTTTGGACAGAAACTGATGGCAAAAGAGGAAGCAATGAAATTGGTTCGTGCTTATATAAGTATTTGCATCAACTATCACCAAAAATAAAAGAAGTGTCTTTTTTTTCTGATACGTGCAGTGGCCAAAATAGAAATAAAAATATTTCAATATTATTTCTCTATTTGGTTCAAACTTTAAATTTAGATATAATTGAACACAAATTTCTGGAAAGTGGACACAGCTACATGGAAGTTGATAGCATGCACAGCGCAATCGAGAGGCAAAAAAAGAATTTTCCAGTCTATACGATCCAGGACTGGCTGACTATATTCAGACTCGCACGTTCCAAAAGACTTAAGAGCAAAGGAAATCCGTATAATATAACCCAAATGCGATACACTGACTTTCTGGACTTGTCACAACTGTCGGATATTATAAAAAACAAAAATTTGGACGAAAATGGAGACAAGGTTAACTGGTTAAAAGTAAAATCTTTTAGGTACCAAAAGATAAAACCTGGTGTGATGGAATACAAATATGACCACACTGAAACTTATAAAGAGATACGTGTTTTTGGTAAAGGTCGTCCAATTAATTTAAAAGAAGTTACCATCAAAAGAGTCTATAACAGCAGCCTTCCTATAAGTGTGGAAAAGAAAAAAGATTTACTTAGTCTTTGCAAGTCAGGAGCCATACCGGAAGAGTTTCACCAATGGTACAAAAACTTAAAAACAAGCAAAATCACCAGAAATAAGGCCCCAGAGCCCGATATAAATGAGGATTCGGAATCAGACCAAGATTAATACATAAAAAAAAACAAAAAAAATGTTCATAAAAAACCCATGTCCCTTTAAACCTTTTTTTAATGCAAAAAAGACCTATGTCCAAGATTCATTTAATTTTTGTATAAAAAAAAGTTGAATAAATTGAATTGAGTTAAATATTTTGGTTTCATCTTATTTATGAATACTTTTACTATCAGATTTTAATTACAATTTTCAAATCGAAACTGCTTAGTGATTTTTCCAGCCGCCATAAACTTTAAATCTTCAATAACTCAGAAACACAAAAATGTGACTTGAGATGTTTTTGCAGGATACCGACGATATATAAAAAATTATTATTAAAGTGAAATAAATAAGAATCTTTTTACCTGTCCAAAAATTAAGCCCCGATTTAGTTTTTTTCGTACAAACCCATTCGGGCATAGAAAAAAAACAACTAATAGGTACCGCGATGAACCTGACTCACTTGATATCTGTCACACCTCTCTAATGTGAGCTCAAGCCTAAAGACATGAATCCAGATATTTCTTAAAGTTGGCCGGTAAAATGTTGATGCCGTTGTTTGAGAAAATCTTTGGAGCTGGTTCCAGTATCGGGAAATATGTCGACCTTCAAGTTTGGTGTAAGCGAATCTGTATTTCGAAGTGATGCCATACAGAAGCCAAAATGATAACTGCACGAGAACTGAGGAAAATCGCGTAAAAAAAATAAAAACACACATAAAAGTCCCCTGTAAGGAACTTGAACTGGTTTGGCCAGCTCTGCATCACGTCGGAACAAAGCCAGATACTAGAACAAATCCCTCACAAGTTGGAAATAAAAAGGCCAACCTTTCTGTTGAGGAATCTGCGCCAGGACGATTTCCAGTAATCAACTGTAGCCAAGCATAATAAAAGCCTGCAACACTTGATGCATCTAGCGGGTGGTATGTGCTATGAATGAACGCACTGTGTCCGGTGATCCTAGCAATACGAAGAGCATGATGATGAAACGATGATAGCCCCTGTTGGAAAGGTTCTCTCTTGCAGACCCATTGGATTATCAATTTCGTTTGACTGAAAGAAAATATAATTTAGAATATTGTTGATTTCATAAATTTGTAGGTTTTCAATCTTACATGAGATAATTCAGTATAGTATTGTACTGTTGCAGTAGAGTATATGGCTCGGCCATTAGAACAGAGCATCTCCATCATGTGTGTCAGTGTTTCTGGTAATCGATGAGTGTTTGATGGTTTCAATGAACTCACTTCCGAATAGCAGACGTTCCATCAGAGGCATGTAGTTATATTGTCTATAGTTTCGCGAAGAAAGAAATGTCGAGAGCGAATGAAAAATTTATCATTCCATGTGTTGAATAATAAGGCATGTTCGTGTACTATCCATAACTACAAATTTCTACGAATTTTATTCTTTTATATGACCTTTAACCCTGGAAAGATAACCTACGTCAATTTGACTCACATGAAAAAAGAAAATTGTCCTCCCTTTTTAAATATCCTGAATAACAAGTTGTCCGTTTAGTTTATCTCAGTCAGTGTGTGTATCTACCGGTGAGCGGACGTATTTTTGGTATAGGTATCATATTTTTCGAGAAATCCACTCGGGGTGAGTCAAATTTACGCATGCTTATCTTTAGTGTGACTTTTAAGATTTTGATCATTTACATAAGCTTATTTTTATTTCTCATTCAATTTGTGTTTTAGGTAATTCTTTAAACTGTTATGTTATTTAAATGTACTAAAAGTATGAATTTATTTTTAAAAAATTGAAGCTGGTATTTTTTTTTTTTTGTGAATTAAGTCTGTTTTTGTAATTTAATTTTTATTTCATTAAATAAATAGCAGCAATGCAATAAAATGTTTAAACGGTATTTCAATTGACCAAATTAACCATTAAATACCATTTCAACAACCTTCTCACAATAGCTTAGAAAATTAAGCGGTTAAAAGTGTATGCGTCAATTTTACGCATGCTTATATTTAGTGTAGGAAAAAATAAGCTTATCTTTCTAGGGTTAACAGAACTTTGGGCTAAATTCTTAGAAATTCGTAGTTTTGGTAGGTACGTGAATAGACATAATTTCACAAATTATAAAAAGTTGTTGCCTTTGGAAAGAAAAATGTGGCATCATATCAACATTATTTGCTGAAATCCAGCAATATTTCTTGCATATTGTGTAGACAGCAAACTAATTATTAAACAAAAAATAAAACTATTATAATTTATTGCAATTGAATTTATTAATTAACATAAAACTTACCATTCCGTGCCGTTCGCACTGAACTTGAATTTCATTTAATTTTAACTTGTGTTTTTGACTGTCTTTTTGCAGACAGCTTGTTGTTTCCTTTTGTGTATGCAAAAATAGCTTTATCTCATTCTTTTAGGACGCTATTTCGGCATCAAATTCCATGCTTTGAATTTCATAACTTAAAATTCAGATTTTTCAATTTTCCAGTTTTATTGGTCAAGCTTTCATAAAAAGTAACACGACATCTGACAGTTGGCCAATCAGAGAATTCAGAAATCTGAAAACCAACATTTAAGATTTTATCGTTGAACACGGCCATCTTTGACAGATAAAGTTGCCAGCAACAAAAGTTGCTCAGTGAGCGGGGGCAAGCAACTTAAAGTTGCCGGGAAAAGTTCCGCGAGCAACTTCGAGCAACTTAAAGTTGCTGGCAACTTAGTTGCCTAGTGCCATATAACCCAATGTACTTGAATCGGAAGCAACAAAAAGTTGCTGGTGCGAGCAACTAAAAGTTGCCTAGTGGGCGCCAGGACTAAGGAACACTAGCTTGTTTGTAGTACCTCGTTGCATGATGGTTAGTGCGTTAGACTGTCATGTCAAAGGTCTGGGTTCAATTCCCAGCCACTGCCACCTGAAAATAGAAATGTTTTTCCCGAGGTACTGCCTCCTGCGAGGAACTGACAAATCCTCCGAGAGTGTACTTGTCATGAATAAGTGCTTCTCATCTAGCCGTTTGGACTCAGCAAAAAATTGTAGGTCCCCTCTATTCCTGCCAACAGCACGCACACAGGAATGTTTGAGAGTTGTAAATCACTAGGTCCTGGTTTTCCACGAGCTGTTGGGCCACCAAATTATTTTGTTTAGCTTGTATGTTCAGTGGGTAAGCTTACGCAATTATTATCAATTGTTATCATTGAATTTTTTGATTTTGTATTATTTGCGTTTGGAATTTATTTGGAATACAGATCAAATAGTGAACTTCTTTTAAAATAGAGAACACTTTTAAGTTTTTGTATACAAAATAATTCATTCTTTAAATACAGAAGTGTTTATTATAATAATGAACGGATGGTCACTGTAGTTATGAGCGATAAATAAGCGCGACTACTAGCTGCTTTTTATTATCTTCGGGCTGGGTAGAGGTTATCTTTTAACACGTACTACAAAAATAATATGGGATCCAGGTTTCTATTGAGGTTTATTTCAATAACACAGATACAAGTTTGCATTCTGACCAGCAGGAGGCTATTTTCCATTGTGAATCATGTCAGCGACTTTTTCGCAGAGCACAGCAGTGCTAAGAAAAGAGACAGGCTTTGTATAAAAAATAAGCAATCAGAATGAAAAAAAGAGATGGGTATATAGCATTATTTTCGCACTAACCCACATCGTTTTAATTTGATGAGGTGAACCATATGGGCTATGAAATGAGCGATAATAAAGCACGGCTACTGTTAGATTTATATACAATGATATAGCCAATTTTCACATTTGAGCAACTTAAATGCATCTTAACATAAATGCTATCCACTGCGTTATATCATATGTATGAAAGTAGTTGTCACATTTTTGTTTTAAGCCGAGTTTACAGTTTCCATGCGAAAAAAAATAAAATTTTCAATTTCAATTTCATGAAACTGTAAACCAATCATGCACACAATTAATTTTGCATCTCATCTCAATTATTTTTGACATGCGAGAATATTTGTATAGATTTTTTTTGCGCACTGGAACTGTAAACTAGGCTGTACCTAATGAAAGTTTTAGATTTGTAGTTACCTTAAATAGCCTAGGAGTAGACTGTAAGATTACCTATCTCATTAATGGCTTCGCAAAAAAATGATGCCAATCGATAGCTTCAGTGAAACTATTTACAAATCCAATGGTTGGACAAGCTTAATCGTTGCAATGGGTAGAAAATGCATTTTCAAGTTGCATTTTTGGCTTATAAAAATGGGGTGTTCAATGAAAGCTAAGGCAATGTCCTGATTAAACAAAGATCACGCAGGTGTGTCCTGTTAATGTATGTCCTATTACCGATCGCTCCTAAGTAATATTGTGCTTAATAAGTGGTTGTAAGCACACTATAATATAATGTTAACAGCTATCATGGATGTAGAAGAGAAACTGTTTCAAAATTCCCCATTGCGAAGTATGATGATTGCAATGTTCAATTAATGTATTACTAAATCTAAATCAATTACAATTCTAAGCCACCACCTTGGTTTAGGATTGAATCTATTTTCCCAACTAACATACTCTCGAGAGCTTAGCTCTCATTTTCTCAAAAAAACGCCCATAGTACTTTTTTAGATCTTATTGCTAAACTTAAGACTGGATCTCTCATAATGAAACATAGATTTGTCTCATAGTGTTTTCATTAAATGATTTAAGCATTTTTTTCCAGCAAATCATTCTGATCTTATACCTAGAACAATTATTACTCCTGTATGTAAATTGAAAGTCTTATAATAATTTTGTTTTCAAATTCAAACTTTAAACGTCATTTTTAAGTCTTTAAAATCTCTTAACAAGAGCTAATAAAGTAACAACTACAAAACTCTAACTATAGGATTCATATGAGATGTTGCACTGACAGCAGCTTTATTTGATTCATACAACAGTCGTCCTTTTTTTAACGTTTTGTATGTACATTGTTTTCAGGCGTTCAGTTTTCTATGGGTCTGGCTACCTGAAGGAAACATTGGATCCTGATGCATGAAAATGTATTTTATTTTGTGACGAATGTGAACTATCGGTGATAGACTTTCTTTTTTTTATTTCAGGTTTTTCCGACAAAATTACGCTTGAATTTGACTTAAATATTCATACAACGGCGTAAGCCCATTGTAAACATTTTAATGTTTTAAACTTCGTAAGTCTGTCACAATTTGTATGGAAAATTAGAGAGATTTACGAAGCTTAAAATTTTACTACGTCTATAGTTTTGTTGCGGAATGTTAATTTTTTGATATTCTTTGCTCATTTATTCCAAAAATTATGACGTTATAATGAAGATTTATTGTTCAGAAAAGCTAATGCATAAAATGTAATATTTCAAACTTTGAGATTTCATCTTTTTCTTAAACATCAACTATAATTCACATTCTTAAGAAAAAAGGAAACGCATCACCGATTTGTTCTTGGTTCGTTTGATAGATGTCAAAATAAAGTCGCATTAAAGCATCAGACTTCTCATAAAAAAGTGTTTATTTACATACCAACACAAATGGACAACACTTTCATAAAAATGTCTTTTTAAGAGTTAAAAGTATCGATACGACAGCAGCCATATTTAAATTTGAACGAAGTGTTTTTTGTATAGTTTGAGGGTTACCGGGATATGAAACTAAATTTTGAAATAATTTATTTGGTTTTCCATTATGATGAATTTATTTAAGTTATATTTATGTATATACGTGTATTGATATTGATGTTTATTTTGTTCAACATTAAATGCAAAAGAAGTATTTTTACAAGTGTATTCGTAATGTGAAGTTTGTATTTATATACTGTGCTTAAGTTCTTTGTCTATTAGGAGCATCATCAAATTGAAATAATGACATTTATTTACAGAGCATCAGAAATTCGCACTGTATAGTGACAAAATTGAAAGTCAGTAATCATTGACAGTTTTGTTACAAGAAACGTGAAACAAATATTTAAAAATATAAATTCTAACTTATTATTTTTTCATTAAAACGTCTCTTAACCTCTTGTAAATTCTTAGATTACAAAAAACAGGCATACAAGAATAAGACCATCAATTCGACATATTATCCGCTATTACATCTTTTTCGTCATATACCATGAATAAGTACCATAAATAATGTCAGCATAAAAAGTACTATTCTTGTTCAAAGCAAACATTAAGGTAACCCTTTTTCCAATTCAAAATTAAAATAATTTAAATATCAATTATTTTGAAAGCGCTGCGTTATTTTTCGAAGTAAAATGTGTAAGTTAGTAGAAAAAGTTTCAATCGCAATAAGATTTAACTCCACATATGTGGGGCAAACTATAATTATACTAACGTCGCCATGAAATGAAAATATAAATTCACACATTAATTTTTCAACATGAGACAATGATGATGACACATACAGACATAAATACTTCGTACCAAGTTTCCGTAGGAAGTATACAAATGTGAAATATAAGTATCTGTTTTTTTTTTCAAATTATGCGCATACTCCTTCTCTTTTCATCAACTCCCACAAGAAGTGACGCATTCTCCTAACAAGATTAATGGAGCATTTGTCATCCCATAGGAACAATAAAAATGTTTCTATAAGAGGAAATTAACTCCCATAAGTGGGTCATTTAAGGCTTCTAACATTTTCATAAGGATGTAAGAGTACTCTCCTAGAGTTAATATAACTCCCGAAATAAAGTCTCACAAGCATCTAGGAAACTCTTATGATAGTAACCCCCTGCGGGTAAGGGGAAAGAATATAACAGAGGTAGGCATGCCTGTCGTAAGAGGCGACAAAAATCCAAACTCCGTATATTGAGATTGATGTATACATAACTATGCAATGAGCAAAACAATAAGATATAGTACCCCAGGTGGCAGTCCAGGTTCACTGGAAAATCCACCATCTTCGGAGGTCGGCTCAATGGATTCTGAGGAGAGCCAATTATTGCATTTAATAAATCCTTCCTAAAAACCATCAAAATTCGGGCAAAAGAGTTCACCCGTCACGCCTGCACGCGGCAAAATAGACTTAGATAAAACAAAAAATCTTGAAAAAGATAATAACGAACTTCGACAAAAACTTGATCAAGTAATGGAACTTTATCAAGAGCTAAAGAAAGAAGTTGATCTTCTTCGAAAAGAAAATGAGATTTGAAAAGCGAAAATCCTCCAATGAACTCAAAGTCTAGCTTGCCACAAGTCAATAATTATAGATATGAAACGGACGAAAAAGAGCTAGCACGTGAAACGGAGAAGTCCTCAAAGAAAGCTGGCTCTTCACCTGAAGCAGCCTCTTCTTTTGAAATAAGAGTTTCATCAAAACATGCGACAGTAAAAGAAAAACCTGTTAAGGAGCGGCCCCCACCACCGACAAATGTTATCGGTATTGCGGAGTATAACAAGTTGCAAACCAGATTAAAGGCATTATTACCAAAATAATTTCACTTAATAACAACAAATGGAAAGTTTGTGTGAAAGACTCCGAAAGTTATCGTCTTCTGTCACGAAAACTAATCAAAGAAAAAGTAGAATGGTATACCTTTGAAAATAAGTCGGAAAGACCCCTACGTGTTGTGGCAAGAGGTCTACACGCATCATGATTAAAAGAGGATATTATTAGTGATCTAAAAGAGCGCAACCTCAAAATCTAAGATGCGACAAACATTGTCAAAAGAGAGAAACAGAAAAAAGAGGGTGAAGCGATAGTGGTACAACGTGGTCTCACACTCTTTATACTTTCGTTCGATAAGACTGAAAAATTAGATGACATCTATAAAATTAAAACAATTCTAAACATCGTAGTTAGGATCGAACCTCTAAGAAAGAGCACAAGATTAATCCCTCAGTGTAAACGCTGCCAAGAATTCAATCACACCCAAACCTATTGCAAAAAAGAGCCAAGGTGTGTAAAATGCGCTCGAAAACATCCAACCGTTGACTGCAACGAAAAAAGTGAAAGTCCACCGACGTGCATTAATTGTAATGGAAATCACCCAGCAAGTTATAGGGGCTGTGAAGTAGCTAAAGAATTACAAAAGCAACGATCAAGATCTGCCCAAACACAAAGAAACCCACCAAGGCAATTAGAAACCGCAACTCCCAAGAGTGCCAAATCTACGAAAGGTCCAAAACCTAGTATCCGTAAGGAAAAGAAAACAGTGTTAGTACCTTCCGAGAAAATATCGAAGCAAGGAAATGCAGAAACATATGCCCAAATAGCGGCAAAAAATATACCAGTAATTAAAGGCACTGAAACAGACCCGGTTTCGAAAGTCTTTTCAATAATTTTGTCAAAACTTGAAGAACAATGTGAAACAAATAAACTGATCTTTGATAGGTTAAGTAAGCTCGAAAATTGTATTCGACCCAAACCTCTTTCAAAAAATATATGATGGAAAAGCTTAAAATTCTAACGTGGAATGCCAACGGATTATGGCAAAAACTTGGAGAATTGGAGATGTATATGCGAGAAAATGATATTGACATATGTTTGATAACAGAAACGCATGCCAAAAATGAATCAAATCTTAAAATCCACGGGTTTCATGACTACCACGCCATTCATCCGTCAAACAAAGCAAGAGGTGGATCATCATCGCGTTGCAAAATTGATAAGAGTGAATTTACGACATTGATAAAGTCACTTAGTCCAAATTTAATTGTTGGTGGTGACTTTAATGCAAAGCACACCTTCTGGGCCTCACGATGCATATCTCAAAAGGGTCGCATGCTATATGAAGCAGGAGTGGAAAATAATTGTGACTTTCATTCGACTTGCAAGCCAACTTACTGGCCAACTGATCCGTCGAAAATACCTGACCTAATCGATTTATTCATGGTGAAAGGAATACCTTCTAACCGTATAGAAATTTCAGAGGGCTCTGACCTCTTCTCAGATCATTCTGCCGTCGTACTCACTATGAGCGAAAGCCTTGTTAAAATTGAAAAACCACCCAGGTTAACAAACAGTAAAACCAACTGGGATGGATTTAAAAAAGATATCGAGGACAACGTTGAGTTAAGGGTATCATTACAAACGCCTCTTGAGCTTGAAGACGCAGTAGATACCTTTGTTCATATAATACAAAAAGCAGTTTGGGATAACACACCTTATCAAAGGCTAATGCCTCGCTTTAAAGATATAAAATATCCGCAAGAAATAAAAGATTTAGTGAATGAGAAACGAAAAGCACGTAAAAAAGGGCAGCAAACCCGTGCTCCTCAACACAAAGCTTATTTAAAAAGCTTGAGTAATATCCTAAAAACGGCGATATCAGATTTCAAAAACCTTGAAGTTGAAAATTACCTTGAAGGCTTGACAGCGGGGAAAGAATCCAACTACTCACTTTGGAAAGCTATAAAAACAACGAAAAAACCAAAGCTTCCAGTGCCCCCGGTTAAGAAGAGCCAAAATGAATGGGCTAAAAGTGACAAAGAAAAAGCGACGGCATTCGCCGATTACTTAGAGTAAACATTTAAGCCATTCGATGGGCAAGAACTCAACGAAAATATTAATATGAATTTTACCTCTAATGAAAGCTACATAACGAGAAACGCTACACTTGCCGAATTAAAAAGAGAAATAAAGAAGCTTAAGTCCAACAAAGCTCCAGGATATGACTTAATAATGGCAGAGATTTTAAAAATGCTCCCTCGTAAAGGGTTTAATAACCTCCTTCACATAATAAATGCCGCTCTAAGGTTAGAATATGTTCCGAGCCAATGGAAAGTTGCGGAAGTCATAATGGTATTAAAACCTGGCAAACCTTCTCACGAAAAGAAGTTTTACGGGCCGATTTCGCTTCTTCCTATTATATCAAAAGTTTTTGAAAGAATACTACTCCTGCGCCTGCAACCGATAATAGAAGAGAAACAATTAATACCTGAACATCAGTTCGGATTTAGAAGCAAGCATTCTACAATTGATCAAGTGCATAGAATTACTGACGTAATTGAGAGAGCTCTTGAAGAAAAGAAAATCTGTTCGACTGCCTTTTTGGACGTGTCGCAGGCGTTTGACAAGGTGTGGCACGAAGGCCTCAAATTCAAATTAAGACAAGTTCTGCCTGAAGGACCTTACAACATTCTAAACGGATATCTAAATGAAAGACTTTTTCGTGTAAGACACGGAAATGACTATTCTGATTTCAAAGAAATAGTGGATCGGGTGCCACAAGGAAGTGTATTAGGTCCAGTTCTGTACCTTTTATTTACACGCGATATACCTCAAACAGATGACACTATTGTAGCCACATTTGCTGATGATACTGCAATACTAGCAGTAGGCAAAACGATTAGCGAAGCTACAATTAAATTACAAAATGCTCTTAATAGGCGTTTTCCTTTGGAGGTGGCGAAGTACTTGCAAGTACTTTGCCAGCTTTTTTCAATGGAACACATCAAACTGCTTTCCCATGTAAAATGTATCTACTCGCCATGAAAGCATGTGCAGTTGATAGTACTAGATTAGGGTTTTCATCTACTCCCAAGTACTTCGCCACCTCCAAAGGAAAACGGCTAATAATGTTAATGAGTGGACGAAAACATGGCAAATAGCGCTCAATGAACAAAAGTCAGTCCACGTGGACCTTACGTATAAAAAAATAAATAGATTACCCGTTTTTCTTGAAACCGCTCGTGTTCCATTTGCAAATGAGGCAAAGTATCAAGGAATGACTCTGGACGCAAAATTAAAATGGAAGCCGCACGTGAAAAAGAAATGCGAAGAACTAAAAAATAGATTAAGAGATATGAACTGGTTACTCGGTAAATATTCAAAGCTTAGTATTGAAAATAAATTGATTTTATACCGACAGGTTCTTAAACCTGTTTGGACTTATGGTATACAACTTTGGGGTTGTACTTGCGATACAAACTTAAATAACTTACAAACGTTTCAAAATAAATTGCTTAGGTCATTTGTAAATGCTTCGTGGTATATAAAAAATGAAGATCTTCACAGGGATCTCGGGATTCCTACGGTCCGAGACGAAATAAAAAGTTTGGCGTGAAAACAAAGAAATCGACTATTAGAACACGCTAATTCAACGATTATTGACATTCTTGACGAGTCGAATTTAGTACGCCGTCTGCAAAGAACAAAACCTTCCGACTTGGTGCGGTGAACAGAAAACCGCTTTAAAATCGCGGATTAAGCAGGAACTTTCATCGGAAAGTAACCTGCAACACGTTACTTAACTTCGTTAAATATAAATTGCTAGATATGTTTCAACTTAGTTGCAATTGGGAAGTGGAGGTGGTTTTAGTGTAGTAAGAATCTCGCACGCGTTTTTCGGTCCTCATAGAGCCTTTTGCAGGTTTAGCACCTTCCCACGGGAAAATAACCACAAGAAAAAAAAAGATTAGTTCTAAATAAGCTACGTTTATCAAATTTTCCTTGAAATCCGTTGTCTGCAATTTCATGGAAAACTTGATAAATGCAGGGTATTTCGTCCTAATTCAATTGGATAAATATTGGGAGTGAGACAAAAATAGATTCAATGCAACTAAGGTGGGGTGTAAGGGTAATTGTAGTTGCTTTAGATTTTATTTACATTTATTGAACATGCGTAATCTTCATAGCCTTCATATTTCGCGCTTGTAGCATTTGAAAAGAAAAAGAACAACTTTTCCACATTCAAGATAAGCTGACCATCACTTGTTGCTCGGTTGTGCGATGAGTGCCAATAAGGGCAGAGCCTAAGGTTATGTCCTAATTGGACAAGGATCACGCAACCTAGCGATGGGTTACGGTCGGTCGCATCGCTTGTTGATAGCGCTACCAAAATGTGTGTCCTATTACTGACCGCTCCTACGCAACCACGAAAGTTAATTTTAAATGTGGTTTCGTATTCGATGTTTGCACAAAACCTCAACGTTGATCAGAAAATAGGGTGAGTAAACAAAATGTTTACAGCTAGTCTTAAATTTAGAAAAGAAATTTTATTTTAAATACTCCAATCGTGAAATATGACGATTGCGAAGATGGCGGTCAGCCATCAGACGAATAGGGGGAATAACATGTAGCATACGAAAACATGCACGTGCCGTAACTATTCGGGACTGGTGGAAGTGTGAACATAGCCTCTTCGCGGCAGCCGCTACAAACAAGCCTTTTAAAAAGACTTGGCTAATATGATCAGGCTGGTTCCTCAGGTTGGCGACAGGTTAATTCCCTGTCCCGTAAAACTAAGAATTATGAGACTGACAACAAGCCTCGGAAACGGACAGATCTCACGACGACAACCTTTGCTACGAAAATGGACACACGATTTACGAATTTTCTTATGGAACGTTCGCTCGCTCTATAGAGCTCGAGCTGTTCAGCAGCTAGCCGATGCCCTGTCAGAATATAAAGCTGACATAACAGCATTACAAGAAATCAGATGGACAGGGAATGGTGTTCTACAGAAGAAGGAATATGACGTATATTACAGCTGTCATAAAAAACACCATGTGCTTGGGGTAGGCTTCCTAGTCAGCGAAAAAATGAAGTCTACCATCATCGGCTTTAACGCTATAAGCGAAAGGCTATGCACTTTTGCAAATTTACAAACATCAGCTTCATTAACGTTCACGGACCTACGGAGGAGTCCTCAGACGAAGAAAAAGAGACTTACTACGAACAAGTCGAGAGGGCCCTCAATGCCTGCCCAAGGTATGACGTCAAAATCATCCTTGGGGATTTGAACGCAAAAATAGGTCGGGAGCCGGTATTTAGGCATTACGCAGGCACCCAAAGTTTGCATGAGAACACTAATGACAATGGACTTCGAGTCTTAGAATTGGCAGCATCGAAAAACATGGTCGTGACGAGTACCAGGTTCCCGCGTAAAGATATCTACAAAGCCACCTGGGTATCACCTGATGGAGTCACTCGTAACCAAATAGACCACGTGTTGATAGACCGTCGCCACTACTCGAACCTGATGACGGTACGTACGTACCGAGGTGCCAATATCGACTCGGATCACTATCTTGTTGGTATGGTTTTCCGAGGGCGGATTGCCTTGCGGAGACGCATTGCATCCGCCGATCAGGTTCGAATCAACACGGCTGCCCTACGCAATGAAAACACCAGTAACATCTTTGGTAATGCGTTAGGACTCGCCCTAGAATCACTCGATTTAGGGAGAGTAAGTCCTGGAGCCAGTATGCTGGGCGTAGATGAGAAGTGGACAAGCCTTAAGAATACTGTCATTAGTACTGCCAACTCCATCTTAGGCAGCAGTCGTAGAAATCGGAACGACTGGTTTGATGATGAATGCAAACTAGCGACTGAACGTAAGAATGTTGCGTACCGAGCAATGCAACAATCTCATAGAACGCGGGCACGCGAAGAGGAATATAAAGAGCTCAGAAGAACAGAAAAACGGCTTCACAGACAGAAAAAATCAGCCTGGGAGAAGAACCTAATCTGTGAAATAGAGAACAGCCGAGAGCGAGGTCCGCACCAGGCGCGGAAGTTCTACCAATCCGTCCGAAACATGACGCAGTACACACCACACTGCACATACTGCAAGGATGGAGAGGGAAATCTGATCACCGATCTACAAAGCATACTGGAGGGATGGGAAGTGTACTTTAATGAATTGCTAAATGGTCAGCTCACAGCAGAGGTGGAGGCTCCACTACTTCAAGATAAACACCCTATGCTACCGCCACCAAGCATAGAAGAGGTTGAGAAGGCTATAAAACGGCTCAAACGAAACAAAGCCCCGGGAGCCGATGGCATACCAGCCGAATTATTCCACCACGGCGGGCCAGCCTTACGTCAAGCAATTCATGATATCATAGTGCACGTATGGGAGCATGAAGAAATGCCAGAAGACTGGCGAAAAGGTATCATATGCCCCATACATAAGAAGGGAGATGTCACAACGTGCAGCAATTATAGAGGTATCACGTTGTTGAGTACCGCCTATAAGATACTCTCCTCTATCCTACAAGACCGGATAACCCCATACGCTAAAACAATCATCGGCCAATATCAGTGTGGTTTCATTCCAGGCAAATCAACAACTGATCAGATCTTTACCCTTAGGCAGGCGATGGAAAAATGTCTTGAATTCAACATTCCAACATACCATCTGTTTATAGACTTTAAGGCCGCCTATGATAGCATAGCCAGGGTAGAACTTTACAAAGCCATGAGAGAATTTGGCATCCCAAATAAATTTACATGGAAGAACCGAACAAGCTGTACACGATTCCTTCATCCAGATCGAGTAGGCGGCACAAAATCTGGGGCTGCACATTAGTGAAGGTAAAACAAAGTACATGGTGGCGTCGAATGCGAGAAGAACAGTTGGTCAAACAATCAAGGTAGCGGAGCACGAATTTGAAGTGGTGCAATCCTTTAAATACCTTGGGTCAACAGTAGCAGCCGATAACAATATAGAAGAAGAAATACGCGGGCGGCTTCTCAAATCCAACAGAGCCTACTACAGTCTGTCAAAGCTATTCAAATCTAGAAATCTAACCATAACTTCAAAACTGCTGCTGTACAGGACCATGGTCCTGCCAGTACTCATGTATGGATCCGAGACTTGGGTGCTTAGCAAAAGGCACTGTGACCTCTTAGCCGCGTTCCAGAGAAAAGTCTTACGGAGAATTGTTGGCCCCATATGTGAGGAAGGACGATTCCGGAGACGGTATAACCATGAGTTGTACGCAATCTACCTTGAAGCAGACATAGCGACAAAAATTAAGCTCGGTAGACTGCGGTGGGCAGGGCACCTAGCTCGAATGAGCGAAGAGGAACCTGCTCGGAAAGTCTTTTGTGGTACATTCTATGGTAGACGGCAGCGTGGTAGACCATGCTTGCGCTGGAGAGATGGCGTAGACCAGGACGTCCGAAGCCTTGGGGTGCGCAACTGGATGGCGTCGGCTCGAGACCGGGATAGGTGGAGAGACTTGTTGAAAGAGGCCAGGACCGGACCCCGGTTGTCGAGCCGATGATGATGATGAAGTTAAATAAATTAATGTAGAACTAAATCCAAAGCAATTTAAATTTTTAACTCACACCTTAAATGCATTGCATCTATTTTTGTAGCACTCCCAAAATGTATCCCATAAAATTGCATCCCATAAAGTTGCATTGTAGTGCGATAAAAAACAAACTCATTTGTCTTAATGCGATGAAACAACTTCTTGTTGCGTCGGTCGTACAAATTTAGCTTCAGTGATCTCAAAACAAACATGTGCGACTGTTATACCTCATCGTGCTACCCTGTTTATATTCTAAAAAGGACACATTGATGGATTTATTGATGCTTGTTTTTTTTATCGTCCAATGCAGCAACCATCGCTTGTTGCTCATTCGTACAATGAGTTTCAATTAGGACATAGCCTAAGACTGTCCTCTAAATGATACCAATTATCGGACAGACTTTTTGGCTGCTAAGTGCTGCGACAAATCCGACTACTATTTTAAAATATGGGGTTTTCTTAACACTACATTTTATATTAGGGAACTGAGTACAATCACTGAGTAAAATCATGTTGATCAAAGTGTTAACGCAATGCCTTATTTTTTTAAAGTGGTCGGACTCACGGTCACAATTAAAAAAAGTCTGTCGGACCATTGGTATCGTATAGAGGACAGTCATAGCTTTCATTGGATACCCAATTTACATAAGTTGCTTATACACACTTCCTGGTAAGGCAAACCTGAAAAGTGCATTTTCTACCCATTTTGTTTGCATTTGTTTGCAAGCACACCCCAACACCGGTTTTCGTCGAAAACGAGTTTCCAAAAACTCGAAACCATTCACTTTGAACATTACACGTTTTCGTTTTGAAAGTTTTTTCAAATAACCACTCACAATTTTCATTTCTTTTTTCGTTTTATTTCATTTTCTGAAATGAAATGGTGATTTATTAAATTAGATTGGATAAATATGACTTTATTAGCTTGTTATCCACACAAGACTGACTAACATAAAAATTCCACGACGGATCGTTCGCACACCCCCAATAGTTTAAAGTGAAGATATGAAGTTCCGCTGATGAGCTATTCTTGGTCGTTGACCCTTGACCAGCCATATGCTCATAAAAAGTACAGCATAAGCGGATCATGTATCGCACACAGCCATATCCCGTGGGAACAAGTTCGTGCATGTAACTGCTGACCAAAAAGTTATGCCTCCGCCCATATCCGGATTAATAAGCATAGTCATAACTCCTCCCCCTTTGAAAATCTACATCTCGTAGATCATTTGTTCCCTAGATCTAGGGTGGATCCCGAGGATAGGTCAGGATTAAGTATTACAGGAATTTCAGGCCTTGCAATTATTTTACGGTGTATGATGTAAACGATGAATGCGACTCAAGAGATAATCATTGCTCCTGTAAGTATTGATATTCTTAGTTCTTCTGTTAAGGCACTCAATTTCTTGATATTTTGGATACTTAGATTGTTCACATGTCTCAAATCAACCTTGAAAGCTTCATTGGCGGCTATATTTATCAGGACGCAAATTCATCACTTTGGCCTCAGGCAAGGGGTTCACATATATTCAACTCTAAGTCACCCATAGTCACGCTCAAGGCTCAAAGAAGAAAAAGGATGGATAATCGATGGAAGCTTTAAACTCGTCCATGCCATTGACTAAGAACAGTTTGCAGACCTTGCATATAAACTAGATAATAGGTTAGTAACACCACAAAATACTTCAACAAGCAAAGGATAATGCAGTTTCATCTGCAACAAGTGGAGAACCGACTCAACATATTAAAAGGAGGGAAAGCAAGAAAACCAAGGCCAATAAACTGGATTAGTTCAGCCTGGAAATGCATTGCTGGAAA
Source organism: Dasysyrphus albostriatus (assembly GCA_946251815.1). Classification (NCBI taxonomy): domain Eukaryota; kingdom Metazoa; phylum Arthropoda; class Insecta; order Diptera; family Syrphidae; genus Dasysyrphus; species Dasysyrphus albostriatus. Next base: position 175,610,346 of record OX276335.1, read on the forward strand.
TCCTGATGCCACCGACTGGAACGAGATACTTAAGAGTGAAAACGCAATAATTAAGAACATAGAATAGATTAATAGGCTCGTGGACGAACTTGAAACTTTACCTTATAGAAATGAATAAATCGAAGCCATAGAATTTGGAGCAGCATCAATTTTAACTAACGGTTCAATGCTTTGAAACGTCATTTCCATGCCAAAGGTAGGAAAAAACTAATATAATGAGATCATAACCAAAGCATCGATAATCTTTGAAAAGCAGGTTGACCTGGAATTCGAAAAGATGCTTACCTACCAGGAGACAACTTAGGGGATTGTCGCCAACTGCCAAGAGAGCTGCATAGTAAGAATTCTAAAAGGAGGACACACTTCTTTTTCATTCCATACGGATGATACGGGCGATTCCATGGTAATTCGCGTTACATTTGGGAGAGTCTTACGAGCTTCTTTATTAAAATTGTCCTACTTATACATATAAATGAAAAAATATAAACTCTATACGTGGTAATGACTTCAAATACTAGGAAAAAATACAAATGTTGATGAAATCATCACCCGTTATCTGCCCGTTTTGAACACGGGTTTTGCGGCAGTACCTTGCACATTTTTTTAAAATAGAACAAACCAATAAAGCTTAACTAGAGTGTTGAATGAGATACAAAAACATATCAGCCAATTTGTAACTATACAGAAGCTTGAAATTTCTGAAAATATTTCATACTAGTTTTATAAAATACATAGTTTTATAAAATTGCTGAAAATATTTCATACTAGTTTTATAAAATACATAGTAACTAACTCACGTTACAAAAAGTCGGTAACTTACGTTATTTCACATTTCAATTTAAAAATTAAGTTTTAGGCTTTTTATAATTTCATATTATTTTCAGCCAAATATTTGTTTCTTGTAGCATATTTTGCAATTCTTAATTTATAATTAGTGAGCAATAGACAGGGGATGGTTGGTTGGATGTTGTAGGAACTGGGGCCTTGAGCTTTATCTTTTCCTACACATCAAAAGCTTACATTACCTCCAAGTTGGTAACCGCCGGATACTGGTCTTGGCCTTATGTCATGACTTGCTAAACTTGTAAGTGCGAGTGTTGATGAAGGAAAGAATTGCAACACCAAACCCATAGCCCTACAGATTGGAGGTTAGTGCGTTGGGCTAACGACCCGGCCACAGTACACAGTAAAATAAAACAATTGTTATGAAAGAGAAGCGAGAAGCCTTGGATAACAACCCCCCTCAAACGGCACCCCGACCCGGAATAAAAATGGACTACCACCTATGAGTATGCACTTGGAATGTAAGGACACTCTATACGCTAGGTGCTAAAACTTGAATTGGTCCTCACGCGGTACAAGGTAGATATTGCCGCGATCCAGGCGATATGATGGATAGGATCAGGGATAATGAAAAGAAAAGATTGCGACATTTATTACAGCTGTCATCGACTTAGATCGAGAGTCATTGATTTTAAGCCGATCAGCGATCGCATGGCTGTGATCCGCATCAAAGCTACCTTCCAAAACATCAGCCTTATATGTGCACACGCCCCTACCGATGAAGCGGAGGAGTCTAATAAGGAGGATTTTTACGACCTCCTGGACGGAGCCTACGGAGCCTGTCCGGAGTACGATGTCAAAGTCGTGCTCGGAGACTTCAATGCTAAAATCGGAAGGAAAATATCTTTAGCGGATTAGTTGGAAAGCACAGCCTCCACGAAACGACAACAGACAACGGCTTTCGACTTATCGACTTTGCTGCAGCTCGTAATACGGTGATAAATAGCACTAGGTCTACCAGGCGAAGGATACACACAGCAACCTGGCGATCCCCAGATGGTCGAACCGCCAACCAAATGGACCATGTTCTAATTGGCGCAAGGCACACATCGAACATAATGGACATGCGAACTTTCCGAGGTGCCAATGTGGACTCTGACCACTTTCTTGTTGTGACAAAGTTCAGAGCCCGACTGTTCAATGAAAAGAAAGCGAAGACTGCCCAAAGGAAGAAATTCAACATTGCATGCCTTAGCACATCTGAGAAAGCCAGAGACTACAGTGAGCAATTAACCGGGAAACTCTCTGCCGTACCCCCACCCACGAGTGTCAACAACCAGTGGAACTTGTATTGTACCCAGACCACCATAGGCTATCAACCACCTAGAAAAAAGAACCCATGGTATGAACGGAAAACAAGAGCAGCAAGAGAGGAGTACCGTGAAAAAGAAGGAAAGAGAAGAAAACCCTGCGTAGAAAGAAAAGAGCATCCAGAGCCTCTCAGTTCAGGTATCTCGAGGAGTCTAGCACTGTCACCAATACCCGCCGGTTCTACAAAACAGCCAAGCAACTGGCATGTCGTTATAAAACCGGCACGCAAGCTCTTCGAAACAGCGAAGGAAACCTAGTCACCGAATCACAGGGAATTGTAGACGTGTTTTAGCAGCACTTCCAGCAGTTGCGCAATGGGAGCATAAAGAAGCATGAGACCAGTCAATGAAGATCCAGTCCCAGCGCCCAGTACTGAAGAGATTATGAAAGCTATCCACAAGCTTAAGAACAACAAATCCACCGGCTCGGATGGCCTACCTGTGGAACTCTTCAAGTGTGGAGGAGATGTCCTGGTAGAGTGCATACACCAGCTCATCAACCAAGTATGGGATTAAGAAAGTATGCCCAACGACTGGTCAATTAGCTCCATATGCCCAATCTACAAAAAAGGCGATCCTATGTCCTGCAAAGAAAAAGAGGTATATCCCTGCTTAATGTTGCTTACAAGATCCTATTCAACGTACTATGTGAGCGTTTTAAACCTTTCTGCAACACTATGATCGGCACGTACCAGTGTGGCTTCAGGCCAGGCAGATCAACGATAGACCAAATCTTCACATTGAGGAAAATCCTGGAAAAAGCCCAACGAATTACAAGTCGAGACCCTCCATCTTTTCATCGACTTCAAAGCCGCATATGATAGCATTAGTCACCAAGAGCTTCTATTGGTGATGTCAGAACTCGGGATCCCGAAAAAACTGATTCAGCTATGCAAATGGGTAACAGCTAATCCGAGCTATTCCAGACATGTACAGAGTTCAGACAAGGAGACTGTGGCTGTGACTTCTTCAACCTAGTCCTGGAGCAGATTGTTCGCAAGAGTGGTGTTAACCTGGAAGGCACTATCTTCAACAGGTCTTCGCAACTGCTTGACTATGCGGACGACATCGACATCATCGGCCGCTCCAAGCGAGCTGTGCAAGAAGCATTCACAGATATTGATGAACAGGCGAAAGGTGTTGGTCTTGAAGTGAATGAGGACAAAACAAAGTATATGCTATCAACAAACAAAGCTTCATTTGCCCATCGCCTAGGACAAAACGTCACTGTTGGTAGCAGTAATTTCGAGGTAGTCAAGGAGTTCACCTACCTCGGAACAAACATCAACCCCACGAATGACACCTTAGTGGAAATCCGACGAAGAATTACCCTAGCTAACCGCTGCTACTTCGGTTTGGCCAAACAAATGGGTTCAAAACTCCTCTCCCAGAAGACAAAGTGCACGCTATACATAACGCTAATTTTACCAGTTTTACTCTACGGCGCCGAGTGCTGGACGATAAGTAAAAAAGGGGAATTGATACTGGGCACTTTCGAGAGAAAAATTCTTCGGTGGATATTTGGTCCAATATGCGAGGAGGGCGAATGGAGGAGAAGATTTAATCGTGAATTATACGAGCTGTACCAAGATGTGGATGTAGTCTAAAGAGCCAAAACACTGGATCGGCCACATCGAGCGAATGGACAACAATGCTCCAGCCAAAAAAATCTTTGAATCCCAGCCCCCAGGTTTGAGACGACCAGGAAGACCGAACCTCCGCTACAGGGATGAGGTGGCTTACGACGCAAGAACGCTTGGTCTCGATGAGTGGAGGGAGCGTGCGAGGGACCGCAACCGATGGAAGACCGCAATATCTCAGGCAGGGACCCTCCATGGATCGGGAGCCGTAGAAGTAAGTAAGTAAGTAAGACAGGGGACGAGATAATTTTTCCGTTTTCTATCGTCCTGTCCGTAAGGAACTTCTAGGGCGAAATAACTTTCAACAGCATTTCTACACACTTGACGGGTACTTATCTGATCCAAATATTCAATGAAACCATTCATTTGGCAGTAGATGTGAGGAAAAGACAGGATATGGAAATTAAAGCAAGGTCATCTTTGCAACGGATTATCTATGCTCAGCTCAATTACAACTAGATGGCCAGGAACTACTTTAGTTGTAGATACTCAACAGAAGATATATCTTGCAGTATTAATTCAAGAGCAGAGGTGATCCCATTAAATTGCATTCCAGACAGAAACGATCTACTAGAGATATGTGGTTTGTTTAATATGAATGTTAGAGAAGATGTGTACCACTTTCTAGGCAAATATCCTATTCTGGCAGAAATCAGTCAATCTGTATTTGGCAAAAGTGTGCTGAGGAATGTGGAGATGAAAAACACATTAAATGGTGAAGACTGGAAGCAGCTAGCTAAATATGTACAATAGGGTTTAAGATATAGGAAGAATATTATTGATGAAGTATTTTAATTCAAAAGCAAATATATGTAAAATTAAAAAAAAACTTACTTACTTAAACATAAAATTGTCACACTGGCGGACGGCATAAAGCCATGCTTACTATTATTATTATAATTATTATTATAATTCTTTATTTTATGTTTACATTCATACATACATTCTTAAGTATAGTATATACAAGATAAATATATCTAACATGAAATAGATAAGAGCATTCTGTTGTCATAACGACAAGAGGCGAATGCTCGTAACAATTTGGAAATACACACAATATGAATTTATTGATGGGGAACTTTAATTAAAAAAATTAGTAAGAACAAAAAAAAATGATATTATGAATGAAAAGATAAGAATGTTTAATTTTAACACAATTTTAAAGAATATAGAAATGAAGCTGTTATTATATGATTGGGTAGGTAGTGATACATAAAAAGTAAATAAAGTATACTTATTGTAACTAAAGCAATTCAAATTACAGAATTCAATAAGCTAAGCAACTGAACATGATTTAGTGTAAAAAGCCATGTTTTACTTTTTCGAAGAAAAGAAGCTATTATGCTCCCACATCTGAGATCATCTGGCAATTTGTAAAAAAAACTCGGGGAGCATTTGCCATATAAAAGTGGGAAAAGTGAGATTTATAAACCCTTGGTATTGTTGCAAAATTCCTGGTGCTAACTCGTAGATTATGAGTAGTATATAATCTGGAAACATCATATCCCGAATTTACAAAAATATCTTTAGCACTTTGTAAACATACAAATGCCTCCAAGGAAGAATATTCAGTTTCTTGAAAAGTTCGAAGGGGTCTGACGATGCACTTTCAACATAATTCGAATGGCATGTTTCTGCTTTATAAAAAGAGGTTTTATTTTAAAAGAATGGGTACCACCCCAACAAGAGAGTCCGTATTGCAGCTTGGCACTGATCAAACCATAATATACTGCCTTGAGAATAGGTAACTGGCAGTATAGGCTAAGGTAATAAAATTGTCTAGTTACATTGTTCATATATTTCTTCAGAGATGAAGTATGCTCCTTCCAACTAAGTTTATGGTCAAGTATTAGTTAAGATTGCAAAGCAGTTGTCAGAACATATAGTGGAATGAGTAAATACTGGATGAACGAAGTGAGGACATAGGCTACATAAACGGAATCTAGAGCAGCAGGGTGAATGAAATTGTAGGGGCATATCAACACATACATTTCCTACTAAATTGAAGAGCATAAATTTCGTTTTTCTACTTATGACAAGTTTGTGTAAAAAGAACCATTTCCTCAAGACATCCAAGTCATTATTTATTTGGGTAGATAAGTTGAAATAACTACCATCTGAGTAGGACAAGGCTGTGTCGTCTGCAAAAGCTGTTAATTTACCTTTGAAAGGCTGAATAAATAACGAATTAATAAATATAACAAAGAGTAATGAACCTAAAACAGAACCTTGTGGGACACCCATGTTAATCTTATTATATGAACTGCAACAGTTTTTAATTTTGACTACTTGTTTACGATTTTTAGGTAAGATGCAAACTAGTCATATATAAACCCTCTAAATCCAGCTTTATCTACTTTACACAGCAAAAGAGAATGATTTACCATATCGAAAGCTTTTGTTATATCTATAAATAACGTAGCAGGAATCATGGACTCATTCAGGCTATTATAAATTTCACCACATAGCTTCAACACAGCATCTTCCGTAGATCTTCCACTGCGAAAACCATACTGCAACTTACTGAAGAACTTTATTTTCTCCAGAAATGAAATCATTCGTGACTTAATACCTTTTTAAAAAAGTTTTGAAAATACGGATAGTAGCGAAAGCGGACGGAAATTATTAAGAGACGAAGGATCGCCTTTTTTATAAAGTGGTATTATAAGAGGAAGTTTTAGTGATTCAGGCAAAATACCACTCTGAACACTAAGATTGAAGATGTAACATAGAACATCAGAAATCAAAAAGGAATTTTTTTTTAAATTTACTAGAAACCATATCCAATGAAGTAGAGTTCAAATTCCTTAGTCTCATAATGAGATTATGAATTTCAAAAGCCGTAAAATTTTCATAGACAACACTAGTCGGATTTAAATGATCTTCTTTCATGCCATTTCATTTAATTTTTTTTAACAAGGGCAGAGTCATCCACTTTCTAAAGCATTTAAGTTTTTTTTTATCTTCTCTCGTCGTTAAGCGTGCAGTTAGTTAAATGAAATTGCATTTTATTTATAAAACAATCAAAAGCAGTAGAAAGATCGATACTTGCATAGCATTCCTCCCAAGACTCAAAGATGAGAGCGTTTTTAGAACAAAGAAATCAATTTTGTTATGTTTAAAAACATTAAAATTCTCAGTTCTATCTACCTTTAAGCTTAGTTGGATAGCTGTTAAACAGTGATCTGTCACTCTTAGATCGTGAACTAAGGTTTTATAAGTAATGTTGTTAGATCTATGTAATCTTATAAAAATATGGTTTAAGCAAGAGCTACATTCAGGTGTAATACGAGTTGGTTTAGATATTAATGATTCGAATCCCAAAGCACATAAAACCGACACATAATAATCAATATCGGATGTGTCAGACAGCAAGTCTATATTGAAATCTCCCAAAAGAACCATATTTTTTGACCTTTGACTTTCCAAGAAAACCGAAAACTCTTCCACAAAGCATTTACAGTATAGCTATGTTATCTGTAGACAACGACAAAAGAGTAAATAACACCAGAAATTTTTAAATTCAAGCACATTAAATCACCGCTATTTATCTTAGGTTTAAGTATTTCACAGATTAAATCACTTTAATAAAAAACTGCGACACCACCTGCAGAATAAAAATCATTACATGCAGCTGCAAAAATATAATTAGGAATAGTATAGGTAGAAACTTCAAATTCATATATCCAAATCTCCGACAGAAAAACTAAATCAGGCAAATGATCACAGGATGCAAGAATGGACAAAAACTAATCGAAATTGATGTTTTGATGTATTACTGAGAACACAGAAAATTTTTCACTACAAGGATGTTCTATGCAGAAACAATTTAAAAATTCTTCATTTATACTCAATGATAAATCTCGGTAAGATAAATTATAATTATTATTTAAAGGATTCATAATTTTATAAATTAATGAAAAACTAATAACGGGTGATTTTTTAGCTGGTTTGGTTTTGGCAACACTGGTTTTGACAGCTGACGTGTGTTTAGTACCTTGTGTCACTGTCAAACAGCTTCAGTTTGGTTTGCAATTTAACCATGGATCGTCTTACAAATGAACAACGCTTGCAAATTATTGAATTTTACTATCAAAATTCGTGCTCGAAAAATTATCGTTATTATCGAAAAATTGTGTTCAGCGATGAGGCTCATTTTTGGTTGAATGGGTACGGAAATAAGCATAATTGCCGCATTTGGAGTGAAGATCAGCCAGAAGCATTGCAACAGCTACCAATGCATCCCGAAAAAGCCACTGTTTGGTGCGGTTTATGGGCCGGCGGCATTATTGGGCCATATTTCTTCAAAGATGATGCGAATCGCAGCGTTACTGTCAATGGTGAACGCTACCGAGCGATGATAACAAACTTTTTTTTGCCCGAAATGGAAGTTCTTGACTTGCATGATATGTGGTTTCAACAAGACGGTACCACATGCCACACAGCACGCGAAACAATGGCGCAATTGCGAGGCGAGTTTGGTGAACAGTTAATTTCACGTTTCGGGCCGGTCAATTGGCCGCCTAGATCGTGCGATTTGGCACCATTAGATTATTTTTTGTGGGGGTATGTCAAGGCTAATGTCTATAGGGACAAGCCCGCTTCGATTGACGCACTGGAAGCCAACATCCATGCATACATTCGTGAGATACCGGCCGATATGTGTGAAAGAGTATGCCAAAATTGGACTCAGCGGATGGGCTACCTGCGACGCAGCCGCGGTCAACATTTGCATGAAATTATCTTTAAACATTAAATTGCAAGGTTCAAACTATCGATTCAAATAAATATTTTATTCATTTTTTCGAATTTTTTGTGTTTTTTTTTTTTTAAAGTTCTAAGCCTCTTAAAAAATCACCCGTTACAATGATAAAATTAAGAAAAAAAGAAGATTAAACTAAACCAAATTTAGAGAAATCATCAAAACAAATAATTTCAAAAACTTCGCCTCCTTCTTCCTTCCTGACAAGAACATTAGAATTGTTAACCCAGACGAACTTGCACCTGTTTTGTAACTTCAGACTTTTTGCATGACGCAGAAGAGACCTTGTGTAGACAGTTAAGGAATCGTTGATGAATATTTTATGGCCACTGCCAAACACTTTTGCAAAGGATTAAGATTTATTCGCTCGCACCTTGCTCATAACAAGATTCTTCGTTGTAGAAGAAGTAAATTTGATACACACGATCAGCGCTGACACCCTATAGATGATTGAGAGCAGTATATATGAGAAAAAAGCGCAGTAGATTGCAATATGCCGCAGTAGATCATATACAATACAAATACAAAAAATACATTTTTTTCTCCAAAAATGAATTCCACAGGAAATCAAGTCAGCAATAACAACAAAAAAAAAAAAAAAAAAAAAGTTTTATAGGCTAAACTTACAAAAATTTACATTCCGTTTAAAGAATTCATACAAATATTTTCTAACTTTCTTTAAATTCGCCAATTATGAATTTAAATTTATTGAAAAAGTCGGGATGGACGCGTTCACAGTTAACTTTGAATTATGTTCGAAATTCTTAAAAAAGGAGTAGATTCGTTCACTGCGCAGTAGGTTTTCATTTGGGACTAAACGCAGTAGATCTACTGCTAAAGGAGTAAAGTGGCAGCACTGCACACGATGTTGTTAGGAGAATTTAACTCATCTTTGCTTTTATTACTTTTAACGTAGCATACATTTATGTGATTCGGATCAATTTCCTCTCCCACACCTTCTCCGAACAATTTGCTCTTTTTTTCCTGCACATTAGAGTTATTAACATCGGGAATTCCAAAGATGTCAATTGAAGACGATTTTTCCTTTTGTTCCAAAAAATTAAGCTTTTTTCCATAGCATTAACCTGCATGACAAGAGCGGCATTGCATGAGCATCACCGTTCAGCTGTTGCAATTTTTTTATTTCATTGTACAATGATTCAAGGGTAATTGTGGTATGGTTATTTGTGCTGTTGTTATTAGTGTGATGCTGTGAGATATTCAGTGGCGATAATGAGGTATGCGATGATTCATCATCAGGTGATTTAATAACTGGAGATCCAGAAACATTACCTGCGAGCCCAGAGGGAGTGTTATGATGTAGAGAAACTCTCCGCTGAGAAGAAAAAGCAGTACATTAAAAGTTTTTTTTTGTTTTTAGCCATGCTATCAATTTGATTTTTGTGAGATTGGCGCACTTTGCATGAATAAATAGACTGCAAACTACGCATTTTACTTTTGGATCAAGTTTTTCAATAATTAGGTTACAAATGCAGCACTTCATTTTTGAATACTTTAATACACAGTTAAAACAAAAATGTATAATTTATAACGAATTGATTTTTATTAAATTTAGGACAAAATGGCAAGATTCCCAACTAACAATTTAACTTGTTTTAGTTTTAATACGAGCTATTTCCCGGCTTGTATAGTAACTAAAACAGGCCTTACACAAATCATTTTGGCTGATATTAAACAATCTATTTGATTCCCTTAAAACCTGTCATCACAGGTGTTAAACAATCAAATAGCTTTCGATCAGCAGTTAAATAAGGCCTTAAAAAAACAAATATTGCTCATCTTAACAAGTTAATATACGAACGCAAATGGCTTGTATAATATGACTTTTGAAAGGCCATATTAGGGTTTGCACTAAGGCCTTATAAAAGCCACTCAATGCAGTTGTATTAAAAAACCCTTAATTTCAATTTATTATATTTTTTATTAATTTTATTTCTTCTTTTATTTTCTCGACATGAGGAGGGTTTGTATTACGATTTATTTTATTCTGAAATATGGAGAATTTTATTTTATTTGAAAAAATGTTACTTATTTAATGACTTTTCCGAGGTTTGAACTCATGTCCTTCCAATCACCTGTCCAGCGCACTTTTTTTTTTTTTTTTTTAATTCATTTTTATTTTTCAATTATCTTAGAACTATCTTAAAGCAAGACGAAAATTCATAAAAACTAGCCTACTTATCAATATCTTAAAACTAACTTACTGGCCCCAGTCGGACGCTCTAAGTTAAACTAGAATAACTTAATGCTAATGCCTTTCGGCCTTAGAACTATCTTAATACTAAATCCAGGTCGGTTTTATTTCTTAACCGAGAAGAATTTCACAAAAAACTCGATATCTATGTCTTTATTTTTTGGTTTTATATAAAACTTACAAACTACATAAAACTAAATTAAAGCTAATTAAAACTACTTAAAACTACTTAAAACTACTTACAACTAATTTAAAACTAATTACAACCTACTTACAAACTAGAACAGCCACAGCAAGCATTTTCCGGTTTTTATATATTTTTTTTTTTGTATTTTTGTTGATTTTATAATTTTTTGGTGTTTATGTATGTTTTATATATTTTTTTTTTTTGGTGCCACCCTGACTGTCCCTACTTAAAACTAACTACCTAAACCTATGTAAGTTGGCCATACAAGAGAAAATAGCAAGGTCAACTATTAAATGTCTGAAGGAACTTCATCATCGTTTTTCAACCACCAGAACTGGTTCTTCTGCTTTACCCTATCTCTTCGGTCCCGTTCGGACACAGTCCTACTGAACCGAAGGTGCTCAGCTCCGTCTTGTGCGAGGACGTCTCGACTGTAAAGGAGCCGCCGATCTACAGTTCTACGGCCGACGTGGTAGATTAGCGGAACCGCCGCTCTATCCTGGATCAGCCCTCGACTGTCTAGGTGGAGGAATGCATCGGGCGGAATAAAGCCGCTTAGACGCACACTCTCGTAGTATTCGTTGTTGGGGTAATAAGCCCTGAAAATTAAGCTGTTAGACGAGGACATCGCTCTTGCAATGTGACCTCAAATAAGCTTCAGCAAGAAATTATCTATCCTGTTTATGTTGGCCCCGTTGTATAGAGCCAGGTTAGAATAGTAGTGTTTGTATTCCAACTCTGGTGTTCTGTGCAATCCAAGGCAGCGTCGAAGACACTGCCTCTCAAACACCCGAATCTTTTCCATTTGAGATGGGCATCCATAGGCAATCATCGGCCGGATAAGGGCCATGTAGCAAATCACCTTCACCCTGCTGTCCAGCCGGCTGCTATAAAACAACCGTTTCGTCAGGGCAAAAGCTCCCCTAGCCCTGGACAGAGCAGCATTTATATGTCTGTTGAAATACAAATACTGATCCATCCAGATGCCAAGGTACTTTACTACACTTTTACTCGCCAGTGGATGTCCATTTGACCCTACGATCACCAGCTTGCACCAGTTCTTTCTCGTATCCCTTGTGGCTCTAAGCAACGGAGTCCTAAACAAGATAGTTTCTGATTTCTGAAAGTTGGTTTTCAACTTCCAGTCGTCACAATATCGCTGAATCTTCCCGAAGTCACGCTGCAAAAGAATCCTGATGACCTCGACTTTTGGAGCTGTTCTGTACGCAATTAGATCGTCGGCATACGCTATTGCCTGAGTTAGACTACTTATCAGATCGCTGGTGTAAATGCTGAATAGAATCGGCGAGTTGACCGCTCCCTGCTGAAGACCAGTTTTAATATTAAAGGTTGTGGCAGAAGTTACATTGCCACTCTTGACAACAAACTGTCTGCCATTGAGCATATCATAAAGCATATATAATAGTGGTTGACTAATGCCAAGTCTGGTCAGCTTTAGATAAAGACCCTCTAACCATACGGTGTCGAAGGCCTTCTCCAAATCAACCAGACAGGCACCCGTACACTGCTTCTTAGATTTGTTCCATTGGACATCAGAAACGAGTTTCGACGCGGCATGAATAGTGTCATGTCCCACCTTAAAACCGAACTGATTGTCCGGTATGATATTATTGTCCTCTGCCCACTTAGACAGAGCTCTATTGATAACTTTTTCGAATACCTTGCTGATACTCGGAAGAAGACTTATCGACCGGAGATTCGCCGGATTGGAGCTGTCCTTTCCCTTTTTCGGGAGAGGACGCACCACAGCTGTCTTCCACCGCACTGGATAATATGCATTATTCAGAGCGTTGTTAAACAGAGTGGTATAAATGTCTACTGCTTCTTGAGGTAAATGTCGAAGTACAACGTTGTCGACTCCTGCTGACTTCTTCTTCTTTAATGAATCGAAGATGAGCTGGAGCTCCACCTTCGTAATTAACAGGGAACTGCGCCCGTTTCGCTCGGCGATTATGGCGTTTGCCAAATGATCTTCATTGAACCCGGTAAAACGGAGGTTCTCTGATCGCCATTGCCTGATGTCATTCCGAAGGTAGAAGTGATGGAGCAAGGCTCTGTTTTCCAGGTCGTGATTCGGGCGAATGCACGCATTCACCTTGTACACTTGCTGGAAAGCAGCCCCCACCGCCTCAACTTTCTCTTGCGGATCTTCGACAATAAAGAGGTCATCGTCCAAGACGGCGTCCTCTGGATTAATTCCTGCTGTCAGAAGTACGTCTCTGTTGTCTGTCGTTCTCTGAAGCTTGAGACACGGAAGATCGTTCTGATCGTTCCTTCTAAATATCTTGTGAATTTGCGGAAACATGCTCGGGTCACTAGCATTAACGGCCCGAATTTTGTTATCCCAATACAAATTAATTGACAACCGATAGTTCTCTTTAATTAGTTGGTTGATGTTCTTGATCGACGACTTCAGTGTCCCAATCTCCAGATGGTGAGGATCAGTAAACCGTCTGTACAAGAGTTTGAGTCTTGTTAGCAGTCCACTTTTTTGTCTGTGTAATGCGTCAATGGCCGCACTTCGGTAAATGTCGGTTGCGTCCCGTTGTTTGTATTTCGGTATTGTTCTGTTAATTATTCGTTTGATTGTCTCGTCCATTTGTTCTAAGTATTGGTCTATTTCGTTATTTGTCAAATTCCTATCATTTGGTGGGGATATGTTGTTCAAACTGATTTCGCTCGATAAGGCGTTGGTGAAGCGTGGCCAGCGCACCTTACTGTAATTGTATGTATGCACAAGTACATACTCTTCCAACTCCACGAGCTCGTTCGGAAGCTGTATTACGGTGGCGAGTCCGCAGTCATCACTGTCGTACTAAATCGTTCGTAAACAGTTTCTTGGTCTTTGACCCACCGTGTCAGTAATTGTCAGTCTTGCGTCTATTAGCAATAGATCCAGATAGGCACCGCTTCTTGGAAACGATGGCCGATCCGTAGCCAGCAGGTCGACAAAATACTCAGTGTTGTATCGACTCATCCAATTGAAAATATGAATTCCTCCTTGATTTTGAATTTGATTTCCCCAATCTTGGTGTTTGGCATTCAAATCACCGGCCATGAGAAAGTAATTTTCTTCCAAGCTCAAGTGTAGACATTCGAAAGGTTTTTCAAGCTCTGTCATAAAATCAGTTGGCTGAGGTGATGCTGGTGCATAAGCCGCCATCACATACATTCGCTTCCCCTGTTGGAGAGGAATGCATACGATGCACGCCTCTAGCAGCCGAAATCTGCGCAGATCACTATTATATATAACTTTATGATTAATGCCTTTTCGTATGAAGATTGCGATGCCCCCCCCTTGAGTGGAGTTGGGTGGATCTCTTCTAACGATATTGAAATTGTTGTTAGTCAACTTATGTTTCTGGTTCAGCTTAGTTTCGCTGGCCATAAACACATCTGGACTTTGGTCTTTCAACAATTGGAAAAGATTAGCTCTACGTTCGGTCCTAATCAGTGAATTTACATTCACAGCAAGGATCCTAAGAGGCCTCTCCGACAGCGCGCCTTTAACCTCTAATTTGCGTTAGGCTAGGCAAAACAGAGTAGAGATAGTCTACCCTAGTCGCCTGCTCCTTTATCTGGTTATGAAGTCCTGTCAACTGGCCTTGAATTGCCAGCAACATGCTTCTTATTTCGGCCTGAGCGTCCGGCGCCTTTGGCACTAAGGCCAGTTGGGCTGCCTTAGCTGCAGGCTGTACCGTGTTTCCCCTCCCTGCCGCCAATTGGGGATTAACGGGCGTTGCTGTAGGAGCACGCGTTGATGGGCGTATCTCTACCGCTGTCTGCTTAGCCGCGTTGTCAATTCGTATTTGCTGAAAAGCTGAGCAACCCCGATAATTAGCAGGGTGCCCCTCCTTCCCGCAAAGTGCACATTTAAGCTGGGTCATGTCTTCGACCCGTTCTTCACCGAGCTTACACTCCCCCTTAATGTGGTCCTCACCACACTTAACGCAGCGTGACTGCATTTCGCAGTTTGCTGCAGCGTGGCCAAACCTTTGGCAGCGCATGCATTGAAGCATGTCACCGCGTCTCTTTAGTTTATCCGAAGTTACAACCTGGTAGTTGAGGATGGAGATCCTCCTCAAACTATCCATTTTGCTGTTAGGCGATAGCTGTACCAGGAAGAACGACAGAGACCGCTTCTCCCGTCTGGCTCTGACTGTAGCGAACGGCTTGACCCCGATAAAGTCAAGATCGTCGCTCGCTTTTTGCTCATCTAAGAGGATCTGTGGTTCCGTGCAGGAATCTATGCCCTTCAAGAGGACCGTTTGATATTTATCCACTTTTGGGGTAAAACTGAAGAACTCAGTCGTGGATTTCCTTAACAATTCTTTAATTATTTTATGCTGCACCACTGTTGAGCAGTGGATAGCATGTCTATCTTTGCTTAATCGCTTCATAAAAAAGTTTTGGCCTGTGGCCGACTTACACAGGTCTATGGTTTCCTGTAGCTCCATTTTATAGGTGTTTATTGGTGGCACCTTTTCTTTTTAATTTTGGGATGGCTGTGGCTGCTGCTGGTGTACTCCCTGCTGCTGCTCGTTCCGCTGCTGCTGACTCTGCTCCTGTGGTTTTTGTTGTTGCTGCTGCTGTTGTTTTTTTGTGCGTTGCACCTTGGGTTGCTGCTGTGGTTATTCGGTTTAATGCTGTTGTTGTTGGCTCTGCTGTGGCAGTTGCTGTTGTTGCTGCTGTGCTAGCCTCTGCTCTGGCTGTGCCAGCTCTTGTGGCGCTGCTTTTTGTGGCGGTGCTTTTAGTGGCGCCTTTAGTGCTTTTTTCTTCTCGCACTCCTGCCTCTCACGTTCTCGTCGAGCTTCTTGCTTGGTTTTTAAGGCCTGAATAAGAGGGGTAACTAGAGAGTTAAACCTTTCCATCTCCCCCCGGATGGCATCAATTTTTTCGCTGATGGCATTCTCATCAAGTGCGACTATTGCGACTTGCGCCTCATTTTCCTCTTCGGAGGACGCCTCTGGTGAGGTTAAGTCCACAAGCAGATTGCTGTTGGAGTCCTCCCTTGTATATAAACCCTCACCACCTTCGGACATGTACTCGATGTCGTCATCGGATTGCGAGGTATCCAATTGTTGTTGGATTTTTGCTGCTGCTGATGCCTTTGCTGTGCGCGTCGTCTCCTTCACCCCGGCTGGCAGCTGGGCTGAGGTGGTGGTGGAGCGGCGCTTGACCAGGTTTGGCGCACAGCTACTCCTCTTCCTCCTTTTGTTCTTAGTATCGGCTGTTGTTGCCGTTGGTGGTTGTGCCGTTATTGCTACGGCACTGGTTGATGGCATGGCTGGTGGTGCCATCGCTTGCTTGGTTGTTGTTGTTGCTGTTGCTACGGCATTTGCTGTAGCTTTGGTGGTGCCATAGATGGGTTTATTGTTGTTGCTGGGACACCTTTCGAAGTCCCCGCTATGTTGTTATCTGCCATTAGCTGCTCCTTCCACTCAATGAAGTTTTCGACTTCGCGATTGTGGAAAAAAGCAGCCAAATAATAATTGTTGCCCGACTGGGATTCGAACCCACTACCCCTGGATTCTCGGTCGGCCACCTCTACCTTTGCGCTATTGCAATATTGAAAATAGCTTGGTTTAAATAGTACTTTGACAAGTCACTCCGAATTTTACTTAAAGAACACTGTGAAAGCCGAAAACATGTGTACACTTTCACAGATCGAGATCGACTGGGGGTCTGCCACCTCTTCCTGTGTGCTATTGGCACTATTGAAAATAGCTTGGCTGTAAATAAGCTTTAACTAATCACTCCGATATATGAAATTTAAATAAACTGGGGAAGCCGAAAACGTCTTAACACTTCCACAGTACGAGATCGACTGTGTCTGTCCAGCGCGCTAAACACTAGGCCATTCCCAATTCATAGAAGTCATGAAAAAATTTTAATGAGTTGATAAATTTCACGAATACTTCGTAGCCTGTATAATTTTACCAGCAATATATGAGTGGTAAGCTCCATGTGTTGGGTTTATAAAAAAAGTGACATGAAATTTTAATTAAAATTTATATTACGATAAATCCTATACCATTATACATTTAAAGATAACTTCACTTCTTAATTGCCTCTTGAATCTGGGTTCTTTTTTAGTCTAAAGTGTGAATCAATCAATTCTTGACGTGTTTGAAAGAGGTATTTCAAAAAATGTATGCTTAATTCTGTAGCATTTTTTCCATACATAAAACTTTAAAAATAATTGATTGAAAGATTTTAAAAAATCTCTTATTTCTATTGAACTAGAATTTTGATTTTAAATAATTTTCTGGCTGTTTGAAAGAAAACTTTAATTCCTACAAAAGTCCATCTCGTTATAAACTTTTGGGTAAATGTCTATTAATTTACCTATAAAAAGTTAGCTTTAGAAACAACTTTAATTAGAACAGCAAGTATGTGCGACTCATATGTGTTTACAATCAACATCTGTCACAAGCAAAATTAAATAGCTAGCGAAAGACGGCAGTAATTTGTAAAAGTTTGCTTTTATTATTTACAAAAACAATACATTTCCTTACGCAGGGCAGCATTTGTCACACGCAAAACGAAATAGCTCACGAAAGAGGCAAGCAATTCTTTAGTTTGCTACAAACACTTTATAAAACCATATTTTTCCTTACAGAGGACAACATTTGTGCATCTGTCAAACTTAAAACAAAATCGCTCACGAAAAAAAACAATAATTTCCATAGGTTTCTTTTAAAAATTTTCTTTTTTTATTTTCTAAACAAATAGGTACATATATACGTATAACAAAATTCTTGTTGATTTCTAATCAGAATAACTTAAAAAAATATACATATATTAACTGCAAATGGCGAATTTCTTACAATCATTTCTGAACAATTTTTTGGTGGAAAGGTACATTAATTTGTAATAAATAATTCACATTTATATTCAAAACACAATCCAAAAGTATATTTTTTTTTGCATAAACTCAAAGATTAAAAACAAATATTTTTACGAGAATAGTTGCAAAAATAGTTACACATTTCTAAAAGTTAAAAAAAAAACAAAACACAGATTCCATCAAAGAAACACACACATCAATCGAGGAAGACATTGGCGCGCGCTGGCTTCATATCGTTATTCGACTTTGGGAATGAAAGTTCAGTGATATTTGTTCTTATAACGGGTGATTTCTTAAGAGGTTTAGAACTTTAAAAAAAAAAAACACAAAAAATTCGAAAAAATGAATGAAATATTTATTTGAATCGATAGTTTGAACCTTGCAATTTAATGTTTAAAGATAATTTCATGCAAATGTTGACCGCGGCTGCGTCTCAGGTAGCCCATCCGCTGAGTCCAATTTTGGCATACTCTTTCACACATATCGGCCGGTATCTCACGAATGAATGCATAGATGTTGGCTTCCAGTGCGTCAATCGAAGCGGGCTTGTCCCTATAGACATTAGCCTTGACATACCCCCACAAAAAATAATCTAATGGTGTCAAATCGCACGATCTAGGTGGCCAATTGACCGGCCCGAAACGTGAAATTAACTGTTCACCAAACTCGCCTCGCAATTACGTCATTGTTTCGCGTGCTGTGTGGCATGTGGCACCGTCTTGTTGAAACCACATATCATGCAAGTCAAGAACTTCCATTTCGGGCAAAAAAAAGTTTGTTATCATCGCTCGGTAGCGTTCACCATTGACAGTAACGCTGCGATTCGCATCATCTTTGAAGAAATATGGCCCAATAATGCCGCCGGCCCATAAACCGCACCAAACAGTGGCTTTTTCGGGATGCATTGGTAGCTGTTGCAATGCTTCTGGCTGATCTTCACTCCAAATACGGCAATTATGCTTATTTACGTACCCATTCAACCAAAAATGAGCCTCATCGCTGAACACAATTTTTCGATAACTTCGATAAGAGCCCATTCACCAAAAATTCGGCGTTGTGGTAGGTCGGCTGGCTTTAGTTCTTGCACCAGCTGTATCTTAAAAGGCTTTATGCCCAAATCCTTCCGCAAAATTTTCCACGTAGTGCTGTAACAAAGGCCTAACTGCTGGGAACGGCGCCGAATCGACATTTCGCGGTCTTCTGTCACACTAGCTGATACGGCCGCAATATTTTCTTCACTACACACAGTACGTAAACGTGTTGGTAGCTTAATGTCCAACAAAGTAAATTTGGTGCGAAATTTGGTCACAATCTTCCGAATAGACTGCTCAGAAGGTCGAGAATGCCGACCATAAAATGGAAGCAGCGCGCGATGAACATTTCGAACCGAGCACGAATTTTGATAGTAAAATTCAATAATTTGCAAGCGTTGTTCATTTGTAAGACGATCCATGATTAAATTGCAAACCAAACTGAAGCTGTTTGACAGTGACACAAGGTACTAAACACACGTCAGCTGTCAAAACCAGTGTTGCCAAAACCAAACCAGCTAAAAAATCACCCGTTAAATTATTTACCACTTTTTGATGCACAAGTTTTCTTATAATTTTTTATTTTGTTTATAATTTATTCTAATGAATAGCGAAAAAAAATTTGTTAAACCCAGTGCGGTCTGCAGAACATTTTCAACTAAAGAGAAATGTCAAATCTTACTGCTGTGTATAACTAGCTTATTTAAAAAAATAAAATAAAAAATAAATTTGATGGCGCAACAGCTCATGGAGAACCAGGGCCTAGTGACTTATAACTCTCAACCATTCCTGTGTGCGTGTTGTTGGCAGGAATGGAGGGGACCTACAATTTTTTGCCGAGTCCGAACGGCTAGATGAGAAGCGCTTATTCATGACAAGTATACTCTTGGAGGATTTGTCAGTTCCTTGCAAGAGGCAGTATCTCGCGAAAAACATTTCTGTTTTTAGGTGGCAGCGGCTAACTAACTAGCTTTTTTAAGAAAGCCTTATACAAAACATTTCTATTTACTTTCAGTAAAACAACTTGGACAGGCCTTAAACAGGTCTTTTCATATTAAAACTTACAAGCCTTGTATA
Source organism: Dasysyrphus albostriatus (assembly GCA_946251815.1). Lineage (NCBI taxonomy): Eukaryota > Metazoa > Arthropoda > Insecta > Diptera > Syrphidae > Dasysyrphus > Dasysyrphus albostriatus. The sequence goes on from OX276335.1 coordinate 175,630,282, forward strand.
CAACTTGCAAATCTCAATTTAAAAGCCAATTTACAGGCTATTATCAAAAATATATATTGGAAAACGGTTAAGTTGTATAACAAAGCCTTATTTTAGTCCTTTGCGAGCTATAGCCTACCAAATTTGAAAATCAGACCTAATACAAGTTAAATTGTTAGTTAGGTTGTGTGTGTCCCCACCAACACTCACTATCCAACTGATTTGTTACAAATAAGAACAAAGAAACTGTGGTAAATAAAGTCACTGGCGCAAAATTTTAAACATTTAAAACCAACACTAAATTACACTTAAAATGAGAGTCTGCTCTAAATATTTTTTTTTAGAGCGAGAGTCGGCTCTTTTTTTAATTTTAAAAGAGATAAAGTATACTTTAACCCACTCGTCTAACTTTAAAAGCAGCAATACCCTTCTTTATCTCATAAAAAGTGTACTTTATACATAGAAAAAGTTATTTCACGAAAAAGAATTACCTAAAGGAAAATGTCTTCAAAAGTTTTTTTTTAGCATTTATGCGATTTTAGACATTATAAAATTAGGATGAATCCAACTAAGGAGGTTTCAATTTTGCAATATTTTGGCGGTGAAACACACATACACTTTTTCCAGGCGGGAGGTATATACTTTCGATCTTGAACTGCGGAGGTGAACAAACGTTAGGGGACTTTCCCAGTGTACCCAAATTTAAACAATTGTGTGTGCGCAATAGAGGTCTGAATGAATGTATTCATTTGCTAACTCAACACTTGTTTTTTCAACACAGTATACAATGAATACAAGTACCCACACTATAAGAAGCAATTTAATGTATTCCATTCGATCACCTGATTTCAGAATAAATGCACTGTTTTGTTTCTCTTGTACTCTGTGGTGCTCGATTTGAGAGAATAGTATGCACTGTTTGCTGAAGAAAATACAATGAGTACACCGATTGGATTAAATAAAACGTTTACAAAGTCTTCTTAGATTTTAGTTTTTCTGAGAGAAGACAAAGTTGAGAAAAACAGACATTTAAAAATTGAAATCCACTGATTCTCACCTATCTGTCGTTTAAGAAGCTGGCTTTTAACTTGAACCAGTTTTGCTCAGTGTACATAGTGTAGTATACACTCTTTTTGTGAATACTTATTTATGAACACCCGTTCTTCATGAAGTAAATACTTGTTTTCAAATGAGTGCAAGACTCATTCAGTAATGATATATTAAACTATTCATTCATTTAAGTTTCATGCGGTGTGTGAAGTGTGCTTGAAATTTAATGAATATCTTGGAACTGAATTTGAGATATTCATTGCAGACCTTAAATGCGCAAGTATAACCTAAGCCAAGTGTTTATTAACAGTGCCAATAGTACAGAGATAGTGGTGACGAACCAGGTTGCGGAGGGTACCGGGTTCAAGTCCTAGCTGGGCATTAAATTTAGTCAGACTTTTTTTTACAATAGAAAAGTTGCTAGCTTTATTGCGTGGGAAAACAAGCTGATGGAGGAAGAAAACATTGCGGAGTCATCGAAAGGTGCCTCAGCAACGGCAACATCAGCCGTGGAAGAGGTTTTCAAATCTATGGATGAAATCCACAACGAAGCAAAGGAAATCGACATGTTGTACAAATCTATGCTTTTCGATGAGTTAGAGAAGTTTCCTTCAGCTATTCAAACAATTAAACGGTCCCTGTAAAGTTATCTGGACCTCAGAAGTCATATGATGTACGGCTTCTGAAAATACATATACACCCACCTTTACAGGTGAATATACCAAAACTGGCGTTCCTTCCATGACCAATTTGTTTCACTAGTACACAGTAATTCGTCACTTACTAAAATAGAAAAGTTACATTATATAAAGTCAAGTTGTAAGGAAAGTGGGTACTTTACTTAATCACGTAAATGTAGACGATGCTAGTTATGACCAAGCTTATGAACTTTTAAAGTCTCGATATGATTTTAAGCGGATTTTGGTAAATCACGAACTTAAGTTGTTTTACGAATTGCCAGTCGTTTTGAAGAAAGTGCCAAAGGAATCCGTGAACTGTTAGATAATTTGACAAAAATCTTACATGCTTTAAAGAATTTGGACTTGCCCGTCGATCATTGGAATGCAATAATCATTTTTTGCTTCACAAAACAACTCAAACTCGCAACAGGCACTCAATCAGTCTAACCAATTAGCACACAACTCAAACAATCCGTACACATTCACACGTTAGCAAACACCATCGCACTCAATCACACTCAAATAATAATTAAAACTCATTAATAATCAAAATTTAGCTCAAACAGATCATATATCCTGTCATATCAACCCAAATGCAGCATCTTTGCACCCTTCTGATATAAAGGGTTTTTCAAACGGGACACTACAAAAGTAGAGCGGCAGGGACAGAAAACGACGCCATATTTCTTGCCGCTTTTTTGACATTTCTCTCCAGTAAGGCTTGCCATTTTATGATGGAAAGATATACGAGCCAACAACGAGTCGAAATTATTAAAATTTACTACCAAAATTCGGATTAAGTGGCCTCAAAGTTAAGAGCGCTACGTCCAATTTATGGTCGTCATAATCATCCTAGCAGATCAACAATTGAGCGTCTAGTGGACAAATTTGAATCCACAGTACAATATGTTCCCGTGCCAGTGAGACAAAGAAGTGCCCGTGAATGGCTTCGTCAATTAACAAAATATGCGGTATTGGTCAGGCAGCAATCCACACGTACTCCATGAGTCATCATTGCATCCCTAAAAAATGACGGTTTGGTGTGGTTTATGGGCCGGCGGCGTCATTGGGCCGTACTTCTTCCGTGATGGTCAAGACCGGCACTTTACTGTGAATGGGGATCGCTACCGTTCAATGATAACCGAATATTTTTGGCCCCAATTTAATGATATGGACTTGGAGCACATGTGGTTTTAACAGGACGGTACCACAAGCTACACAGCGAACGTCACAATCAATTTATTGGAAACCAAGTTTGGAGAACGTGTTATATCACGAAATGGTCCAGTCGCTTGGTCGCCTCGGTCGTGCGATTTGGTGCCGTTAGACTATTTCCTGTGGGGCTACGTCAAGTCTATGGTCTATGCCAACAAGCCAGCGACGATTGATGAACTTCGTACCAATATCGAACGTGAAATTGCAGCAGTATCGGCCGATTTATGCTTGAAAACCGTCGAAAATTGGGTTCAGCGCCTGGACTCCTGCAAGCGTGCCCGTGGTGGTCATGTAAAAGAAATCAAGTTCCATACATAATAGCATCGAACGTACTTTCACAATAATAAAAAGAATTTCATTGATATCCAAAACCGTTTTTGTTTTATTTAAAAAAATTTTTGTAGCGCTCTTAATGAACAACCCGATACAACAACCGTCAACATCTACAAATTTCTTCTATCTAAATGAATATAGAAGTACTCAGATTTTACTATCTACAGCAATTATTAAAGTAAAATCAGCACAAGGCAATTTCATAAAGTTAAGAGCTTTAATTGATCCCGGTTCACAGGCGTCGTTTATAACGGAGTCTACTGCTCAACTTTTAGGTTTGAAAAAACACCGCACGCTTTTAGATGTCTCCGGGGGGCATACTAAGAGTGATTCTTGCCAAAACTATGTCGAACTTAACATTGGTTCAGCTTGTTTAGACTCGACAAGGGAGTACGTTTACAAAACTCTTACAGGACTTTTACCAAGTCAAGAGATTAATTCAACCAAATGGAAACAGATTCAATGTTTGATATTGGCCGATCCTATGTTTAATCAACCTGCCAACATCGATCTTTTGCTAGGCAATGACGTGTACTGCGAGGTTATTTTACCCGAGATTACAAGGGGCAAAGAACCCATTTCGCTGACCATTTGATGACGGGGCCTAAAAATCAAACGGACATAATATCAATTGTTCTAAGATGGAGGACAAACTAAATTACCTTCACAGCCGACATTTAGAAAATGTATAGGCAGATCAAAATTCATCCAGATGATACTTACTACCAGCTGCTTTGTTGGCGCGACAACCCAATGATCCCGTCAAACTTAACAAGGGTAAAGTGTTGATGTTTGCTATGACTCCTGCACTATATATTGCGAATCGCACACTGAAAATGCTTGCTGCAATGAAGAGAGTATATATCTACTAGCTATGCACATTGATGATCTGGTGTCAGGTGCAGATTAAATAGAAGAAGCAGGATCATCTTTTGCAAGACATCCAGACTTGGACTTATACCCAAGGTGATATAAAGGAGATCGAGATCCATGGATTCAGCGATCAATAAAAGCGTTTTGGACAATAACAACTGCATTCACATTCATTTACTTATTTCCAAGACTAGAGTAGCTCCAGTCAACACAGTTCTTACTACCGAGATTAGAGCTTTGTGGAGCAGTTATGCTTGGAAAGCTTCTGAGCTATACGCAAACAGTGCTTCCATTTAAAAACATACAAACATATGCTTGGACTCACTCCACAATTACCCTTTGCTGGATCACTGCACAACCCTCACAATGGAAAACCTTTATTGAAAATTGGGTCACTGAATTCTAGTGGCTTACTAATATCAGCATATGGTGACACATTCAAACAGAATTAAGCCCAGCAGATCTTGCATCCCGAGGTATGCTGCCATTAAAACTATTACATAGTGTTCTTTGGTGGAAAGAGCCAGCATTTATTTAAGAAAAATGAGATTTTTCTATCCCAGCACAACCCAGTCATTTAGAAAATGTCGAGGAGGAAAAAGAAATTAAGGTAAACCTTGTTATAAATGATAAAGATGGTTTAATAAACTTGATTTATAAATATTCAACTCTCATTGAAGTTTTGAGAAGTTTGACGTTTATAAATAGGTTCGTCTACAACGTAAAAAAGGCCAAAGAGTTCAGGATGATATCAATTCTATTGCCCAGAGAAATAAAATTGCATTACCTACTGCTGCACGTCTTGTATAACAAGAAATGTTTCCTTATGTCATAACATAGTTAATTTAAGGTAAATCAACTAGGCTCTACAAATCACTCAATTGTTTCCATATATATAGTGACTGCGGAACCAACTTCAAGGGAGCTGGTACAGAACTCCAAAAAATGGTAAAAGCTGCCAAGCATGACTAAAAGGAAGTAGCTGAATCATTAAGCAAATTAGGCACTTGTTGTACGTACGTATATTTATTAACTTTAAATGTCTCACCTCCTAACCCACTGAGTCAGAATGCATAACAATTAAATATTATGCATAGTGACAGTTTTGGTTTCACACTTATTGTGACGCAATGGCTTAGTGGGACAAGTCAACTTCCAGAATGCAACTCAGTAGGTCAAAGCTGAGTAATGCATTTTGGAAGTTAAACCAAGAAGTTCTAGGTAGGTCGCCAGAACCAGAGGCGAGTCTGATTGTAACCGCGAACGTGATTGTTTGGTTTTGATTATTTGATCGCACACGTAACATTGGCGCAGCCGGTACGCGAACCTTTACAAAAAAAAAGTTCGTAAAGTGAAATAAATATATAGTAAAAAATTTATAGTAAAAAAAAAAATATGCATATATACATACGAGTAAATTGAATCGATAAAAATAAAAATAACAGTTTGAAAGTGAAATAAATTAATTTTATCATAAAGTGAATAAAAAAAAGGACAATTAACAAAACATAACATATATGTTCATACTACAAGTATACATAAATGAAAAAGTGTAGTTGATCAAGTGAGGTAAAATCAAAACTAATAGAAGGTCTGGTAAGAATTTTGATGTTTATATTGTGTTTATGTTTTTTTTTTAAATATAATTAAGTTTAATATAATTTACACATTTTTTTTTTAAATTCTGACGGAATAAACGAGTATTAAAGCCGTACAGAATATAAGAAATAGACACACTAAAGAGACAGAACAGATAGTCAAGCAAGTTGAAAAAAGCGACACATTGCGTAAGGAGGCTGAAAAGCAACTCCAGCAAGTAGCAGACGAAGCTGACGAACAACTTGACCAACTAACAAGTGAGTTGAATAAAAGCTTGTCAGCCCAAAAGGAGTTGCAAAAAAAAAATTCAAAATCAGCTTCATCTGATTTTTCGAAAAATCTTTTACCCCTGTTTTTTACATCCTCTCCGAAAACCCCTGTCACTAAAAATCTTGTAAATAAGGGTGTTCAGACTCCTGTCACAGGTATCGAACACCATATTAATTTAGGACAAGAATTAGTGGAGACATCTCAAAATCCACCTTAAGACAAGAATTGGCAGAGGTACAACCAATTAGAACTCAAAAATACAACATGTCATACGAAAAGGTGACAAAGATTGTTTCCCGTGTCATACCCCTATTTTCAGGGCAAAGGACACCGGACTTGTCAAGCAAAGTATACGAATTTATAAACGCTTGCCATTTAGGGTTGAAATGCCTAGAGGCAGGTGAAGCCGAAGATTTGTATGTGGCCTGCATTTCCAAAAGGCTAACGGGGGATGCATTTGAACTAATTAGATCTAATCCTCCCAAAACCTTAGCAGAACTGGAGTCAGTTATAAAAACAGCGTATCTGGCAATTATAACTCTCGGCAGTGTGATGCTTGAAATTAATCAATCACACCAAATGATGAATGAAGATTTCCAGTCATTCGCTCGACGCTTACTCACGCTGAAAATGAAAGCGAAAGAGATTATTGATTCACGTTACAGTGAAGCTCAATCAATAGCGTTGGTGGCTGAACTCAATAATAGTTTAGTTAAGGTTTTCAAAATGGGATTGTATGTATGATCCTGCTTTGCGTCAGTTTATGCTGACCACCGCTGAAACTGACTTGTCAAAGTTGGCTGATTTGGCGCAGAGAACATCCCTTTTAATGGGAACTCAAAACAACTGGGGAGTTCAATCAAATGTGTTCAGTGCTATCTCACCATGTGCGTACCCACCCACCTGGCCTCAACAACTTCCACCGCAGCCAACATACCCACATACAAATATACATAGTCTTCAAAACTCATACACACCACAATATCATAATCACTACCAACCAATCAACAATCAATTACATCAATCAAATAACCAGGTAAATCTAGACTCCCCCCATCCAAGTACGAGACACGTAAATAGAACGGCAAATTCTGTTACAAAATGTGGATTTTGTGGAAAACAAAATCACACTTATGCAGAGTGTCAAATACGCAAAAGAACACCATACTGTGATTCTTGCGAAGATTATGGGCATAATCAAAACAGTTGCCAACGTTCACAAATACGTGTTACACGAGTAACATCACAAAAGCCCAGAATTTTTTTTTTTTTTTTTTTTTTTATTATAATTCATTTTTATTTTCCATTTTCTTAAAACTATCTTAAAGCTAGACAAAAATTCATAAAAACTAGCCTACTTATCGATATCTTAAAACTAACTTACTGGCCCCAGTCGGGCGCTCTAAGTTAAACTATAATAACTTAATGCTAATGCCTTTCGGCCTAAGAACTATCTTAATACTAAATCCAGGTCGGTTTTATTTTTTACCGAGAAGAATTTACAAAAAAAAAAAAACTCGGTATCATTGTCTTTATTTTTTTTTGGTTTTATATAAAACTTACAAGCTACATAAAACTAAATTAAAGCTAATTAAGACTAATTAAAACTACTTAAAGCTACTTAAAACTATTTACAACCTACTTATAAGCTACTTACAGACTACTTACAAACTAGAACAGCCACAGCAAGCATTTTCCGGTTTTATAATTTTTTGTATTTTTGTGGATTTTTTTTTTTTTTTTTTTTTTTTTTTGGTGCCACCCTGACTGTCCCTACTTAAAACTAACTACCTAAACCTATGAAAGTCGGCCATACATAAGAAAATAGCAAGGTCAACTATTAAATGTCTGAAGGAACTTCATCTTCGTTTTTCAGCCACCAGAACTGATTCTCCTGTTTTACCCTATCTTTTCGGTCCCGTTCGGACACAGTCCTACTGAACCGAAGGTGCTCAGCTCCGTCTTGTGCGAGGACGTCTCGACTGTAAAGGAGCCGCCGATCTACAGTTCTCCGGCTGACGTGGTAGATTAGCGGAACCGCCGCTCTATCCTGGATCAGCCCTCGGCTGTCTAGGTGGAGGAATGCATCGGGCGGAATAAAGCCGCTTAGCCGCACACTCTCGTAGTATTCGTATTTAGGGTAATAAGCCCCGGAAATTAAGCTGTTAGATGAGGACATCGCTCTTGCAATGTGACCCCGAATAAGCTTCAGCAAGAAATTATCTATCCTGTTTATGTTGGCCCCGTTGTATAGAGCCAGGTTGGAATAGTAGTGTTTGTACTCCGACTCTGGTGTTCTGTGCAATCCAAGGCAGCGTCGAAGACACTGCCTCTCAAACACCCGAATCTTTTCCATTTGAGATGGGGCAGCGTTGAACCAAACCGGGCATCCATAGGCAATCATCGGCCGGATAAGGGCCATGTAGCAAATCACCTTCACCCTGCTATCAAGCCGGCTGCTATAAAACAACCGTTTCGTCAGGGCAAAGGCTCCCCTAGCCCTGGCCAGAGCAGCATTTATATGTCTGTTGAAATACAAATACTGATCCATCCAGATGCCAAGGTACTTTACTACTCTTTTACTCGCCAGTGGATGTCCATTTGGCCCTACGATCACCAGCTTGCGCCAGTTCTTTCTCGTATCCCTTGTGGCTCCACGCAACGGAGTCCTAAACAAGATAGTTTCTGATTTCTGAAAGTTGATTTTCAACTTCCAGTCATCACAATATCGTTGAATCTCATCGAAGTCACTCTGCAAAAGAATCCTGATGTCCTCGACTTTTGCAGCTGTTCTGTACGCAATTAGATCGTCGGCATACGCTATTGCCTGAGTAAGACTACCTATCAGATCGCTGGTGTAAATGCTGAATAGAATCGGCGAGTTGACCGCTCCCTGCTGAAGACCATTTTTAATATTAAAGGTTGTGGCAGAAGTTACATTGCCACTCTTGACAACAAACTTTCTGTCATTGAGCATATCATAAAGCATATATAATAGTGGTTTACTAATGCCAAGTCTGGTCAGCTTTAGATAAAGACCCTCTAACCAAACGGTGTCGAAGGCCTTCTCCAAATCAACCAGACAGGCACCCGTACACTGCTTCTTAGATTTGTTCCATTGGACATCAGAAACGAGCTTAGACGCGGCATGAATGGTGTCATGTCCCGCCTTAAAACCGAACTGATTGTCCGGTATGATATTATTATCTGCCCACTTAGACAGAGCTCTATTGATAACTTTTTCGAATACCTTGCTGATACTCGGAAGGAGACTTATCGACCGGAGATTCGCCGGATTGGAGCTGTCCTTTCCCTTTTCGGGAGAGGACGCACCACAGCTGTCTTCCACCGCACTGGATAATATGCATTATTCAGAGCGTTGTTAAACAGAGTGGTATAAATGTCTACTGCTTCTTGAGGTAAATGTCGAAGTACAACGTTGTCGACTCCTGCTGACTTCTTCTTCTTTAATGAATCGAAGATGAGCTGGAGCTCCACCTTCGTAATTAACAGGGAACTGCGCCCGTTTCGCTCGGCGATTATGGCGTTTGCCAAATGATCTTCATTGAACCCGGTAAAACGGAGGTTCTCTGATCGCCATTGCGTGATGTCATTCCGAAGGTAGAAGTGATGGAGCAAGGCTCTGTTTTCCAGGTCGTGATTCGGGCGAATGCACGCATTCACCTTGTACACTTGCTGGAAAGCAGCCCCCACCGCCTCAACTTTCTCTTGCGGATCTTCGACAATAAAGAGGTCATCGTCCAAGACGGCGTCCTCTGGATTAATTCCTGCTGTCAGAAGTACGTCTCTGTTGTCTGTCGTTCTCTGAAGCTTGAGACACGGAAGATCGTTCTGATCGTTCCTTCTAAATATCTTGTGAATTTGCGGAAACATGCTCGGGTCACTAGCATTAACGGCCCGAATTTTGTTATCCCAATACAAATTAATTGACAACCGATAGTTCTCTTTAATTAGTTGGTTGATGTTCTTGATCGACGACTTCAGTGTCCCAATCTCCAGATCGTGAGGGTCAGTAAACCGTCTGTACAAGAGTTTGAGTCTTGTTAGTAGTCCACTTTTTTGTCTGTGTAATGCGTCAATGGTCGCATTTCGGTACATGTCTGTTGCGTCCCGTTGTTTGTATTTCGGTATTGTTCTGTTCATTGTTCGTTTGATTGTCTCGTCCATTTGTTCTAAGTATTGGTCTATTTCGTTATTTGTCAAATTCCTGTCATTTGGTGGGGATATATTGTTCGAACTGATTTTGCTCGATAAGGCGTTGGTAAATCGTGGCCAGCGCACCTTACTGTAATTGTAAGTATGCACAGGTACATACTCTTCCAACTCTACAAGCTCGTTTGGAAGCTGTATTACGGCGGCGAGTCCGCAGAGATCACTGTCGTACTCGATTGTTCGTAAACAGTTTCTTGGTCTTTGACCCACCGTGTCAGTAATTGTCAGTCTTGCGTCTATTAGCAATAGATCCAGATAGGCATCGCTTCTTGGAAACGATGGCCGATCCGTAGCCAGCAGGTCGACACCATACTCAGTGTTGTATCGACTCATCCAATTGAAAAGATGAATACCTCTTTGATTTTGAATTTGATTTCCCCAATCTTGGTGTTTGGCATTCAAATCACCGGCCATGAGAAAGTAATTTTCTTCCAAGCTCAAGTGTAGACATTCGAAAAGTTTTTCAAGCTCTGTAATGAAATCAGTTGGCTGAGGTGATGCCGGTGCATAAGCCGCGATCACATACATTCGCTTCCCCTGTTGGAGAGGAATGCATACGATGCACGCCTCTAACAGCCGAAATCTGCGCAGATCACTATTATATATAACTTTATGATTAATGCCTTTTCGTATGATGATTGCGACGCCCCCCCCCTTGAGTGGAGTTGGGTCGATCTCTTCTAACGATATTGTAATTGTTGTTAGTCAACTTATGTTTCTGGTTCAGCTTAGTTTCGCTGGCCATAAACACATCTGGACTTTGGTCTTTCAACAATTGGAAAAGATTAGCTCTACGTTCGGTCCTAATCAGTGAATTTACATTCACAGCAAGGATGCTAAGAGGCCTCTCCGACAGCACGCCTTTAACCTCTAATTTGCGTTAGGCTAGGCAAAACAGAGTAGAGATAGTCTACCCTAGTCGCCTGCTCCTTTATCTGGTTATGAAGCCCTGTCAACTGGCCTTGAATTGCCAGCAACATGCTTCTTATTTCGGCCTGAGCGTCCGGCGCCTTTTGCACTAGGGCCGGTTGGGCTGCCTTAGCTGCAGGCTGTACCGTTTTTCCCCTCCCTGCCGCCATTTGGGCGTAGGAAATTTGGGGATTAACGGGCGTTGCTGTAGGAGCACGCGTTGATGGGCGTATCTCTACCGCTGTCTGCTTAGCCGCTTTGTTGTTTCTTATTTGCTGAAAAGCTGAGCAACCCCGATAATTAGCAGGGTGCCCCTCTTTTCCGCAAAGTGCACATTTAAGCTGGGTCATGTCTTCGACCCGTTCTTCACCGAGCTTGCACTCCCCCTTAATGTGGTCCTCACCACACTTAACGCAGCGTGGCTGCATTTCGCAGTTTGCTGCAGCATGGCCAAACCTTTGGCCCTACCCTGGTACCACCCTTCATCTTCTATCAGTGGGGTCACGATGGCATTGAGACGTTCCATCTCCCCCCGAATGACATCTATTTTTTGGCTGATGGCCTGCTCATCCAATTCTTCTTGCGCCTCGTTTTCCTCTTCGGAAGACGCCTCTGGTGAGGTTAAACCAACAAGCACATTGCTGTTGGATTCCCCTGTAGTGTATAGACCCTCGCCACCTTCGGACATGTATTCGATGTCGTCATCGGATGGCGAGGTATCAAGTTGTTGATGAATTTTTGCTGCTGCTGACGTCTTCGCTGTGCGCGCCGTCTCCTTCACCCCAGCTGGCAGCTGGGCTGAGGTGGTGGTGGAGCGGCGCTTGACGAGGTTCGTCGCACAGCTTATCCTCTTCTTCCTCTTGTTTTTGGCATCGGCTGTTGATGCCGTTGCTTGTTTTGCCGTTGTTGCTCCGGCACTAGTTGATGGTATGGCTGGTGGTGCCATCGCTTGCTTGCTTGTTGTTGTTGTTGATGCTACTGCACTAACCGTGACTTTGGCTGGTGGTGCCATAGCTGACTTTATTGTTGATGCTGGGGCACCTTTCGATGTCCCCGCGGTGTTGTTGGTTTGAATTTGCTGCTTTTCCCACTCAATGAAGTTTTCTACTTCACGATTGTGAAAAAAAGCAGCCAAATAATTTTTACCCGACTGGGACTCGAACCCGTGATCCTCTGGTTGTCGATCGGCCACCTCTACCACTGTGCTATTGCACTATTAAAAATAGCTGGGTATAATTAAAACTTTGAAAAGTCACTCCGATATTATTTAAAGAAAACTGTGAAAGCCGATAACGTGTGCACACTTCCACAGATCGAGATCGACGACAAAAGCCCAGAATAAAATGCAAGTGGTGTTCTAGGACGGGGCATGTGGAGGAGGATTGTTTCTCCAAAAGGAATTATCTGAAGAAACGATCGGGAAACGGCCCGGGGGCCAGTTTAATTCAATAAACTGTGCCCCACCAAATTTACTCTCCACAAACAAAACACCGCCAAAAAATCCCTCTTCAAATGAACAAATGATGACATCAGAGCTAGGCAGCAAAATACCACCTATGACATCAGAAAGGCAATTTGAAGACACTTAAAAAAAAAAGAAAAAAAAAAAAGGAAGTCATTACAGCACAAAAAACAACAAAAAAATAAAAATAAATCGGAAGACTTACTCAAAAGAGTTAAATTTCCTTACTTTTCAGTCGGTAAGCAAAACGAAGCAAAAAACTGTGGAACCTGTATCTGGGGCAAAAGTTGTCCTAGGTCAAGTAAATTTATCGTTATTGATTGCGAATATTTGCTTGGTTGTGAGTAAGTGTCGCGTTATGTTTAATAAATGTTTTATCTTTTTGGCGGATACGTTTAAGAACTTTATTTTTAGTTTTTGTTGTAAGTATTTGAACCAGTTCGCTATGACGAAAAAAAAAACTAAACAAAAGAAAATATTGTATACATTTAAGAACATTCGTAAGCACGATGTGTTCGTCGAGCTGCCCACATCATTAGCTAAGTACGGAAAAGTACTTCTTCTTGTTGATACAGGGGCAGACTCGAGCATACTTAAACGAAGTTCACTAGAAAATGCTAGCAATATAAACACCCGAGAAACAAAGCAACTGGGTGGTGTTTTTGGTGGTGTAGGCACAACATTGGGTACAATTAAGACTAATTTACTTTTCCCAAAAAATGTTCGACTAAATGGAACATAGTCGATGACGATGATATACCTGCGGATGGTATATTAGGTCATGACATCCTATGTAATCACACGATCATCGACGCAGTTTCCAAACGAATAACGTTTTTAGATGGGAAAAGGGAAGTCTTAATTGATTTACCTCTCAAATGTTTGCCTTCGAGTCTAGCTACCATGTCTTCACTGAACGAAAAAGTTGTGGTGTGCAAAATTGGGGCTCGGACACGGACAGTTTTGAAGATCCAAATCCCAAATTCAAAATCAAATGAACTGCTTATACACTCGCAGGAAATTGATAATGAAATTTATTTGGGAAACACAATTGTTAAGGCAAATAACGATTACGTCCATGTCCCTGTTTTAAACTGCACAACAGAGGACTATGTCATGGACACAAATTTCATGCCTACCTATTCAAATTTCAAAAACTACAAAATTATTGAAAACAATGAATACGGAGGTAAAATATTAACAAATTTTAAAAAGGAATCCCAGTAATGAACGGATAAAAAGCCTTCTAAGCTCCATTAAAATAGATGAAAACCTAACCAAGGAGGAAAAAAAATCGATAGAGGAGTTATGCATTCAGTTTTCTGATGTCTTTCTATTAGAAGGTCATAATTTAAGTTATACACCCGTTTTGTCCCACAATATTCCCACCAAATCTGACCAAGGACCGATCAACACAAAGCAATATAGAACGCCAGAGATCCATAAAAAAGAAATTGAGAAGCAAGTGAAAGAGATGCTTGATCAAAACATAATTTCGGAAAGCAAATCTCCTTGGAATTCACCTTTGCTTATTGTACCCAAAAAATCGGTTGAAGGTAAAAAACGGTGGAGGGTGGTTGTAGATTTTAGAAAACTGAATGAAGTAACAATTAAAGACGCATTCCCCCTACCAAGAATCGAAGAAATTCTTGATCAGTTGGGACACTGCCAATTTTTCACCACCTTGGATTTAGCAAGTGGCTACCGTCAGGTGTTGATCGATCCAGCTGATAGAGCGAAAACTGCGTTTAGTACCAGCACAGGACATTACGAATTCAAAAGAATGCCCTTTGGTCTGACCGGTGCTCCAGCAACTTTTCAAAGGATAATGAATCACATTCTGACTGGGTTGCATGGCATTGATTGTTTTGTATATTTGGATGTTATTGTTATCTATGGTAAAAATCTAGAGCAACACAACGAAAAGCTTTCAAAGGTTTTGGCTAAATTTAGGCAGCATAATCTCAAATTAAATACCGAGAAATGTAATTTTCTATGCCGTGAAGTATCATATTTGGGACATATATGCTCTGAAGCCGGAGCTTCGCCTGACCCAGCCAAAACCAAATGTGTTTCAGATTTTCCCATACCTAAAATAATAAAACAAGTGCAATCATTTTTGGGACTTACGAATTATTATAATTATTATAGGAAATTTATTCCACAATTTTCTAAAATACTCGTAGCTGCCCCAATAACAAAGCTATTGAGAAAAGAAAATAGTTTCAAATGGTCCCCAGATTGTGAAATAGCATTTAAGCTCCTTAAGGAAGCGATTTCTTCACCACCTATACTTATTTATCCAGACTTTACAAAACAATTTATTTTAACAACCGATGCCAGCAACGAAGCTTTAGGAGCTGTTTTATCCCAGGGTAATGTGGGTGAAGACAAGCCTATAGCTTATGCTAGCCGTTCACTAAATAAATCAGAAAAATATTACTCGACTATAGAAAAGGAATTGCTTGCCATAGTTTGGGCATGCAAGCACTTCCGAACATATCTTTTAGGTCGACCGTTTTCAGTCTACACGGACCACCATCCTCTCATAGGAGTATTTCATGTTAAGGACCCAACCACACGACTTATTAGATTCCATCACAAGTTGTCTGAATACGATTATTAAATTATTTATAAGCCCGGTAAAACAAATTGCAATGCAGATGCGTTAAGTAGGATTTATAAGGAAAATGATAAAATTAAAATTGTATAGACAAGAAGTAAGACCCAAAAAAATAAGCAAAATCTGTATACTGAAAAGAATAATAAGCAAACTACTGAAAAAGATAGCAACAAGCAAGCAAGTAGAGATGACTTTCAGGTTCTAAAAAATCCAGAAGACATACAAACAGTTCTTCTTGATTTCCACAAATCCGTACTTGGAAGACATCAGGGAATGGCGAAGACTTATGCACGAATTCGTCGTCAGTTTAGATGGAAAAATATGCAAAAGGACATTGCAAATTATATCAGGAACTGTGAAAAATGTCAAAAGAATAAATCAGGCAAACTAACCAAAATGCCAATGGTTTTGACAGACACCCCATGCCTCCCATTCGATAAGGTATACATGGACATGGTCGGTGTTCTTCCTTTGACGTATTCCGGTAACCGGTATATTTTAACATTCCAGGACGACCTGACAAAGTATATGACTTGTGTGGCCATTCCAGATGCTGAAGCATCTACGGTAGCAAGAGCCTTTTACGAGGAGATTGTTACAAGGTTCTGCATACCTAAAACACTCGTCACAGATAATGGAACTAATTTTACATCGAAACTTTTTTCAGAAACTTATAAGCTTCTAGGAGTTAAAAAAGTTCACGTTACCGCATATCATCCACAAGCTAATGGTTCACTCGAACGCAGTCATAGACCCTAAGGAGTTTTGCTGACAATGACGATCGGTGCTGGGACCAATGGTTGAGACTGGCGATGCATGTCCACAATAACACCGTGCATACAGCTACTAAACTGACACCAACGAAGAGTTTATATGGTTTTGAATTCGAAATGCCAACAAATTTAAAAGGAACAGCTACACCTCTGTATAATGCGGAAGATTATCCAAAAATCCTTCAGCATCAACTACAGAAGACGCACGAACTAGCGAGGAAAAATTTGGAACTGGCAAAACAAGAATCAAAACAACTATACGACCATCATACCAATCCTGCCTCGTTTGCGGTCGGGGAAAAAGTCTTGCTTAAAAATCCTACTAGAAAGAATAAGTTTTCACCTATTTGGTTGGGACCCTATGAGGTGGTGTCCGTGAATGGTTCTGTAAATACTAATATCCGTGTAGGTAGAAAAACAAAACGAGTACACAAAAACCAACTTAAGGCTTATCACATTCAAGTTAATGGTAGTTAAATTTGAACACATACTATGAATAATATCCTAAACTAAAACTTTTTCACCACTAATAATTACACTCACTAACCTTCGACGCTAACAGGTATAGATAGGACCGGAATTTTTTTTATATCAATTAATTAAAACTACTTAAAATTTACCCACTGCCTTAAATAAAGGAAATTTAAAAGGGAACGGAAAAGTTCTAATATGCTTAATTTAGTTCACCTAACTAATATTTTTTTTTCTCTTTTCAGTATTTACAAAGGAAAAACAAAACATTACATTCATATTACTTACATCATATATACAATCAGTCTAGTTTATATAAAATTTTTAAGAATACATACAGTCTTTGACTATAAGTAATTTTTCTATTTAATTTTTTTTTGTTTAAAAATACTTCTTTAACACATACATAGTAAACTATCGAGTTGAAAAGAAAATGTTCAACCTACGGTGTTTTGCATTAACTGTACAAATAGTTATTAACTTCTATCCCGGGCAGACACAGAATGAGAAACCATACAAGATCCAGTCATTACAAAAAACATCACCAGTAGTGTTCGAAACGGTGGAACAAGCCGTATTCTACAGTGATACGTGGACAATTTTGACGAAGTTCACACCAATGGACTACGAAATAGTAATTCAGATGGTGCAAAAATATGACAATAGGCTAGAAACGATGTGTAGAAGCATTGCGGACGATGACTTTCAACGCCATTGCCATTTGGTCGCCCAGGAGACAGAGACAAACATCATAAACTTACGACAAACAGCAAATCGTATGAGGCAATTGATACACTCGAGGCGTCAAAAGCGTGCACTAGAGTTTATCGGAGGATTTTCAAAATGGGCCTTCGGAACGATGGACAGCGAAGATGCTAGAAAGGTCTACCATCAGTTGGAATTCCTCCATCAACGAAATGAGGATTCGTTCCAATTAATGCACCGACAACTATCCGTCATGAAATCAAATTTCGATACATTGACTAAGCCAATTTCACAACTAGCGGAGGAAATGGAAAACGTGACTGATGGTGTGGGAAATCTAAGTGAATCTTTCCTAAATTACAGCCAATTCACAAACAAGGAAGTTTCGATGCTTAAGATGAGGAGCGAAGCGAGTGCAATGATATCAGTGATCACCGCAAAAATAATGGAGGTCCAAAACCGGCAATCCCTGGAGCTTTCTATACTTGATGATCTTAACCAAAATAAACTCCACCCTTTCATCCTGGACGTAGGAAACATTACTGACCTGCTTAAGAAATCGGTCAAAGGATTCTCATTCGAGAACCTTGGCATCATTAATTCAGCGGCCAGAACAGCAGTCTTTGCAAATGAGGGAAACCTGTTTGTTAAGGTAACGCTTCCACTTCCAGACTCCTTGCATTTTGACATCCATAAAGTGTACGCCTTACCAACAGTCTTAGAGGAACGATGGGATCTGGTTATCGATACAAAGTATGAATACATTGCAGAATCTGATAACCACGACCTTTTCGTAATGCTGAATGAGGAACAGTATTCCCGATGCTCACATATTGCAATAAGAGATGCTAAAAAAGACATTGCGGTATGCCGATACGAAACCCCGGTATTCACATCTGGATCAAATGAATGCTTAGTAGAACTCTTACAACACGCAGCTTCATCAAAAGATTCGTGTAAATACACTGCGGTTCCAGCAAGCAAAGGAATATTCCTGAAGATGACGGCACCGAACGAGTGGCTTTTCAAAGTTAAGGATTCCTTCGTTTTGAACTTGAAGTGTGCCGACCAACAATATACAGCCACCCTCAACGGTTCAGGAATCCTTAAGATGGAGCAGCCCTGCGAAGTCAGTGCCAAAGGATTTAAGCTACTGTACGAATTTCACTCTGAGGTTTCTACTGAATACAAACAACCAATGGTGGACCACTCAGAACTTGTGAAAGCATTTCAAGCCAATTCCATTCCAGTTAAACAAGAAACCACACCAAAACTTCTTCCCATTCTTATTGGCAACCACAAGCATTTTGCCAACGAACTTTATTTTGGGAAAAAGAGTATGGAAGAGCTTGAACAAAGATGGAACCTTCTGAACGCAGAGCGAAAAGTGACAGATCATGAATGGGAGTTGTCACTACATCGCTACTCCATGTTGACCTTAGTCACCATAGCAGCGGTAGCGGTTATTGTCATTTGTCTAGTCCGATGTCTCCGATTCAGAGCACAAACCATTCGTTGCATCCGAGCCAAGGCACCATCAACTATTCTACCACTCCGTGAGCTGACAGTCAACCGAACGCCAAGGAAACGTGCACCTTCAACGCCATAGCCTAAAGCAGACATAGCGAGTTTCAGCGTCACCTCTGCCCGGGTGTAAACAAGTATATTGTAAATTAATAAATTGACATTTATATAATAATAAAAAAAAAAGAAAATATTGAAACTTTAAAATTGTAATAGCAAATTTATTTTACTATAATTATGTAGATAATATTATTGAAATAAAGTTTGTAGTTAAAAGACATGAATTAAAGTCAAATAAATAAAACACAAAAAAAAAAATAAATCAAATGTAAGCGACATAAAAGAAAAAAACATCTTGAAATAAAATCATTTGTAAATTAAGAATTGTAACTGTAAAAAAGGTTAAAAGGTATTATATAAAAAAAAAAAATAATAAACTTATGAAAATATGATACAAATTTAATTAATTCAAATATATGTACGTATGTATAATTTAGTATTAACATTTAGTATTTATTTAATAAAGAAAGACGAACCACGAACACACTGAATGGAAATTTATTCCTCCAGCTTCTCCTCAGGGGTGAAATTTACTTAAAATTCACTTGAAAGGTGTTGTCCGTATTGAAGCGCTAACTTTTGAGGAACTCAGCACTCTTCTAAAACAAATAGAAGAGTGTCTCAACTCGAGACCTCTCTCCCCATTAACTAATAGCTTCGACGACTTTACTGCACTTACACCAGCGCATTTTTTGATAGACACTTCAAGTCATGTTGTTCCCGAAGCAGATCTAGTAGGTGAAAGGATCGGGTACCTTGACAGGTGGAAACAAATGCAGGCGTCTCTACAAACATTCTGGAAACAATGGAGCAGCGATTATCTAAATAGGCTTCAGCATCGTCCAAAATGGCTGAAAACAAAACAGCAACCTAAAGTAGGAGATATAGTTCTACTCAAGGATGAAAAGCTTCCACCATCAAAATGGCTCATGGCTTGAATCACCGAAACCTATACTGGAGAAGATGAACTCATCCGAGTAGTAAAAGTAAAAACCCAAAATGGGGAATTCAAAATTTGTCCAGTTCCATCGAAAGACACAAATACCGAAGACACAATAATCTAAAAGGAAAACCCCAACACAACATGAAACTGAAAAAGCCACACGTTGAAGAAACTTAACACACTAACAATTATAATGAAACATAAAACACAGTAAAACGTAGTATAATCATGCTAAATGAAGAATTAAACAAAATAAATCTCACTCTTAAAAGAATATCCACACAATAACTCACTCATCATTCAAGTACTCGCTCACCCAACTAACAAAATTGCTTCTTTATATATAGCGCTACATTTAGCCCTCTGACAGAAAGCAAATACCTTATTGGAAGTGGAGGCACTAATTAATTTTCTTTGGTGACTATATGTGCATTTGCACAACCGACTATTGTTTACTTGAGTTTGGTAAAGCTTAAGTAAATAGAAAATGAAATAACTTGGTTTCTCTGATCGTATGATCCTCCCGCTATTTTGTAATGTTATACATTTATCCCGTATTATGTACCTAGTCTTTAAATACAGCTCCCTATAGCTTTTGTGCTATTTATCTAATAAACTGTCAAGCTAACAAAAACAAAACTAAGATTTTTTTATTGGAATTACCTGCTCGCTATCCTACAAATTTCAGAAGAGGGACCTGATTTGATTTGCCAAATATTTTTGAACAAAGGTTTTAGTTTGTCGAGCGTTAAATTAAAGTCATTCGTAAAAATGTCAGAAAATTTTAACCAGTTTCTCAATAAAGCTACTGTTGCTATTCTTAAAAACATGATGCGATCTCTTGAACTAAGAACTGATGGCAATAAAGCGATGTTAAAACTTCGAGTGGAATAAGCAGTTCAAGACTACTTGCAAGAGAATCTTCAAAAGCTTTTGCAAGATTTCATACCCGAAGGTAAGCAAGATGATTCCGAATTAACCAATGAAGACCAGTCTGCACAAGAGCAGGACGAACAACCAGGTATTGTTCAGAGCAACAACATGGATGAGGAGCTAAGCAACTTTCGAGAAATGTGCAAAAAGAGGGAAGAGATTCTTTTACTGAAGCGAAGACTAAAGGAGCTGCAGATGAAAGACACTCAAGAAAATCCCAGTCCAAGGGCACATGTTTCATATAACCTCAAAGACATGGAGAACATATTGTTTCCATTTACCGGAGATGACAACTTTCCTATTGATCGTTGGGTAGAGCAGTTAGAAGAGTACGCTGAATCTCTTCATTTGGATGATCGAACCAAATTCGTTTATGGAAAGATAATACTGCAAGGCTGTTCGTGAGGTCTTTGAAAACTCGAAACTAGATTGAATCGACGAGAAGAAACTGTACAGCAATACGTGTTATCTATGCAAGAAATAACATCACATAACCCTATTGAGGAAAAAGATTTGATCCAATTCATCATCTGATTCCAAGATTAACAAAAGCATGCTGTACAACGCCAATGACATGGGACAGCTTAAGAATGCACTAAGGAAGTACGAAAAGTAAAAAATCAATAGTCGTGACAATTTGCAAGTGAAGCCCAGCACATCTGAGTCACAGTAGTCAAAACCGACATAATAATCAGTTTAAGAAAACGGAATACACTACTCATGTACCTACCAGTAGCTCGTATGCGAAGAGAGAGTTCACGTGCTTCAGGTGTGGTGTTCGTGGTCACATTGCAAAAAATTGTTCCAGCAACAAACCTGTTTTTGGCTCTCAAGGCCAACAGTATCAACGATTTTTTTATTGAACATATATATACAATTTGAGTTAATTTAAAATACATTGAAAATATAAATCTAATGGCATAAAGAGGGCCTTAGATTTTAAAAGAAATATTAATATGTATCATACATCTCAGCTTAAAATTAAGAAAGTCAGTTGACTTTGATGTTCTCGGGGTGTTCCGTCCCGGTTGTCCATTGGTGGTTTGGGTATGGATTGGTGAAAAGGCTTTGCTTTTAGCCGCGGTAGTATGCTGACCCTGTGTCAGCGTAGAAAGAAACTGCTGTTTCGTCGTTGTCCGTGAAAATATTGGCGTTTAGGGTTTCCATCACACTGAGGTACCTCGGCTCGGGATGTCGTTTTTCGGTGGCCATTCTTCTCATTAGCTGATTGGGGTGATTAACGGTGTTTTGCACTAGCTTCTTTGCCGAATTTAGCAGGTATTTGTCCAGCGGTATTATCCTTGCTTTTCTGTACAGATCCTCATTCCTGTAATGTTTTTTTCGCTGCCAATCGAAGTGGAGTCCGGTGCAGATTCTTAGCATCTTCCTCTCGAAGATTTGGAGTTCCTTAATCGCTGTTTTTGTGTCGTGAACCAGACCGGGAAAGAATAGGTGATGACTGGCCGCAAAAGTTGCTTGTACATAAGTATCTTCGTCTGTTGGCTTAGTTCTGATCTTCTCCTCATCAAGGGGTGTAGTCGGTGGAATGCCCAGTTCGCTTTTCTGAGTACACTTTTTTAGTGCGGGTTGAACCTTAGCAACTCGTTGAAGTTGATCCCCAGGTATTTGACGTCCCTTTTGGCAGCAATAGTTGAACCATCTGGAAGCTGCAGAACTAGGCTTCTACAAGTGGCTGCTGAGCGATTTCTGCCGTTACGGGGTCTCCTGAAGCAGATAAGCTCCGATTTTGCCGAGATTGATGCCCCATTTCTTGTAGAAATTTAACAGTCTGTTGATGTGAGCTTCTACTATCTGGACTGCGACTAGCGGTGTCATTGAAGTCGCGTATGTAAGCGAGTCATCAGCAAACAGCAGGTTTTCACAGCTAGCTGGGACGGGTTGATCTGATGTCATCAGGCTGTAGAGGAAGGGGCCAACTTTCGAACCTTGTGCGACTCCGGCTTTGATGTTCTTCACAGTTTGATGAGCAGTTTCCCAACTGCACAAGGAAATTTCTGGAAGAAAGAAAAGAAAAGAGAATTTTTATTAGTGGCGGGGGTAAATGTAGCAGATGTAGTTTGTGTATAAGGGCATCTATCCAGACGCTATCGAACGCTTTCTCGACATCCAGAAATCATCCAACGGTGACACGATGACTGTTGAGGGCTATAGTGATGTCATGCTGGAACTTCTGGAGTGGGTGTAGTGTTGAGTGCTTCTCTCTAAAGCCAAACTGCATGTCAGGAATTAAGTTGTTTTCGCTGCAAAATTTCTTCAGTTTTCTTAGTATCAGCTCTTCCATTAGCTTGCTTAAGTTTCTGAGGAGGGATATTGGCCTGTAGTTGGAGATCATGTTCCTAACACCTTTCTTCGGGATCGCCACGATCTTCGCTGTTTTCCATTTTTGAGGGAAGTAGTTGTTGTTGATACAGTTGTTCAGGATGATGGTAAGAAGGATCAAAACTATCTCTGGCATCCTCTTTATGATGAAATTGGATATTCCATCTGGTCCTGTTGACTTCTTCGGCCTACAACTGCTAATTATTTCAACTATATCTTCGGGGGTGCTCAGGTTTGGGCTGTCAACTGGGTCACTCGCTGGATTGGTATCGCTGAATATTGCTCTGTCCATGTTAGGTGCCAGTATTAGTTGGATGGAATTCTTCACTTCATCCAAGAAGACTGGGTCTGTGGATGGGTTGGGAGTGAAGTTTCTTTCGAAATATTCAGTAAATGCCTCAGCTTTGTCCTGTGTCGTTGTGATTTCTCCATTGTCGGTGATAATGGTTTCAGGCATCAGTGGTGTTTTCCCAATTAGTTTGTTGATGTTCTTGAAGGCGTCAGGTCCGGGTTTGATGGCTTGCAGTCTCTTGTTGAATTGGTTATTGTTATGGTGTTGGATAGAGTTCCGCAACATAATATTGACACAATTTAGTTCGCTCTATACTGTTTGGTAGTTGCTATTTGTTGTATTCAGTTCACGCTGATGGATCCTCTGAAGACGTTTCCTTAACTGTTGTCGATGAATGTAGAGATTCTGGATATACTCAGGAAGGTGCTGGTATCTGTCCTTTGATGTCTTGGGCTGTTTTTGGATATCTAGAGTACTAGAAACAGCTGCGTCAATTTCTGTGTTCTGCAGGTTCATGTTTTGTGGTGGCAGTGTTATGGTGGCTTCTATGTCACGTTGAAATCTATCCACATCCAGTCTCCTATAATTGATGATGTGCTCAGTTAGTTCTGTCGTCAGGAAGATGGGTTGTTGGAGTTTGATGTTTAGCTGCACTGCTTCATGGTAGTTTCATGTAGTTTTTGAGTTCTGGAAGAATACAAGAAAAATTAGAGGTAGAAATAAAAAAATGGTGTTCTGGGAAAGGTTGGTTTTTGTTGTGAAACAACCACTAAGGAGTGTTGATCGTTGTTGGCCTCCAGCCAGTCAACAATTGCCTTTCCCTCGGGTGAGATCGTTGTATCCAGCCACAGGTGATGCCTTACGTTGAAATCACCGCCGATGAGTCCATATGTGCTTCTTTTGAGGGTAGAGTTGAAAATTTGTAGGTCATTGTGAATATTTCTCATGCTGGATTTGCACTTAAAATAAAAACTGATGATGGTGAGGGTTTCATTTCTTCCTAGTTCAATGGTGACGGCAGTGGCTTTGCTGGTTGTGAGACATGTGATGATGGTCTCGGTGGTTTTGGAGGAAATCTTCTTCTTTACGTAGATTGCCGTTCCTCTACGGCCCTCATCCTTGTCCTTCCGGAAGGTTTTGAAGCCGGCCATGTCGATGTTGTTGCGTCTGGTGACGTTGGTCTCACTGATGAGAGCGATGTCCGGGTTGATTTTCTTCATCCATAAGCTGAATGTTGTCCAATTCTCTAGGCTGTACAGTGAATTCACATTGTACGTCAGGATGCGGAGCTTCTTTAATCGCATATTTGGAACAGGAAGGTGGCCAGTGCCACGGACTTCTCACTTTCGTTAAGCTGAGCATAGTTCGGTGGAACTGCACTCCGAGCTTTTCTCATGACTGTCAGTAGGTCGGATCCAAAAATCCTTTGGACCTCGGTGTTTAGATTTGTTGGTTGGGCTGACGTGGGTTTGGTTGGTCCACTCCTTGGTGTTGTTATCAAGGGTGTGACCACTTTAGCTAGAGTCGTTTTCTTTAGTTCCTGTTGGTTCCTGGAGTCCAAGGGCGGATCCAGGCTATGACCCAGGGGGGGTCACGTTTCATAAAAC
Organism: Dasysyrphus albostriatus; assembly: GCA_946251815.1. Classification (NCBI taxonomy): domain Eukaryota; kingdom Metazoa; phylum Arthropoda; class Insecta; order Diptera; family Syrphidae; genus Dasysyrphus; species Dasysyrphus albostriatus. The sequence goes on from OX276335.1 coordinate 175,655,156, forward strand.
TTCAATAAAGTATTGCACCCAAAAACAATTTTTACTTACGATATAAGGCTAGTTTTGTATTCGAGCAAAGTGGGTTGCAAAATTCTGTCTGGTTGTTTGCCTGTCTATTACTATATTCTTCAAGTTTTTAAATAATTTTTTTTTTAATTCTTCGGAGGGGATATTTTTTACCTTTTAAAATTACGGTACTTGCTATACAACCATTAAGAAAAAGCTTATTTATATGAAAAACGGCTTCAGCGAATTTGATAAAAAACAGTAGATTACTTTAAGTATGGTGAACATTCTGGAAAAAAAATCCGAAAAACTGTTAATAACGATACCTGCCATTTAAGGGTTTTTGAACTTCGATTTGTTCAAAGAAATTCAATCAAAATTTGCATGCAAAAGCTCCATAAAAATGTCAATAATATTGCACATCAAAAGTAAATGTTGGCCTTTAAAGAAGATATTAATTTTTGTTTTGAGAATTCAATATTTCAAGAACGCGTTGATGAATTGTTTTGAAACTATTTTATAAATGTATTTTAAAATTATTTATTATTTAATTTAATTTAAAAACAGCTTTTTGAGAAAATCGATACAACGATTTTAATTTTTTTTGTGCTTATATTCATATTTCTTCAAGTTATCAAATTGGTTTTAAGCTATTTGAAAAGTTGTTAAACAATTAAAAGAACAATTTAAATGCCCTTATTTTATATATTTCTATATTCTTTATGTATGTAATTACTGGCATATTTTAAAAGTTCTTAATTACAGGCAACTTGAACATCAGAGCAATACAGTCGTACATTTTATTTCCATTGAAAATATTTTTTTTAAATAAATTAATTAATTAAGGAATTGAAGCCACAACCATCATGCCACTAGATACTAAACATATTTTTTAGGAAAAGTTTATTTTTGCCCTTAAAATCTTAAATCATTTAAAATAAGATCGTATTTATTCTACAAGATCTATTTTGATCTTTTGCCTGGCAGCTAGATGCTACTTTTGTTATACTTACCACTTTCCTTAATGACAAATTCGAACAAAACAAATTCATGAAAAGTTAAAATTACAAAACAAAAAACTTTGTATTCCCAAAATGGTGCACCCAAGTTAGTGGGAAAGCGTAAGCAATTACTGTCTTGGGAAAACGAAGTAAAATGAGGTAGTTTTTCCATGAAAAAAAGGCCTGCTACCACTCATGTCTTCGAGTCGCTCTATGCTTTAAGTTACTTCATAGTGCTAGAAACTAATAGTTGATCGCAATTAACAACTAAGTTGCCTAGCAAGCGATATGTCATTTAGGATATTTGCAAAGAATGTATGCGATAAGTAAAAAGTCCAAAAAGTTTAATTTTATAAATTTGTTGCGTTGAAAATTTTGAGTCAACTGTAAAAGTTTTTCCAAGTACCGCCCAATTTTTCGCACTTCACTGTGAGAAGTTTGCAAGATACCAAAATCTAAAATATCGAAACTGCATTATTTATAGATCTTGACAAATGATATCTCACACTAAGTTAAAATAAAACATAGCATTCTCACCTTACAATCTTGCAAATGTCAACCAAAATCTCGAAAATTAAAATCTCGAATACATGCTCAAAATTGCGTGGTCACATAATTAGCGGGATTTGTATTTGCAAAATCTCGAATGCGAGTTTTTCATTGGTACAGTTTTGTAATTTGTGCTCAATTCAATAGGCCGTTGATTAGGTCAATTAGCTACATTAATTGGTTGTGGATTTGTTCTAATGGGATTTAAAATTTTTTTTTTTAAAGTCATTCCAGGTCACTGAACAAAATTTGTAGGTACCATATTAAGGTTATCTTAAGAAACAAATATTAAATATTGTTATTAAAGGTCACCTAGATTCATTGGTGACATACATTTTTTAAATGAATTTTCAAAGTTTTTTCATGGTTCAGTATTACTTTTTGAAAATTCTATGTCTGAAAAATTATCTACTGTTACTACCTGCCCTTAAATGACCAGTAACCTTTCGAAGATTACATATACGGGATGCCATGAAATTTGTCATCTGATTCGGTGTACGGTAACAGAAATGTTCACAAAATCATCAAATAAATTTCAAATTATTTTTACGGAAAAACAAAATGTAGAGTTCGGTATTATTCTTGAAATGAAAAATTTTATTGTTTTCTGGCAGAAGAATTATTTTTTCAACTTTTCACGAACGATGTACATATCGTCGGCTTTCTGTCAAAACATATCAAGTCCTTAAATGACATTTTAATGTACTTTTAGTCAACAATAATTACTGAATTCGAATATCAATGTCTAGTAACTGTGTCATGGTTTCTTTTGGCTCTATCAACCAGTTTTAAAACCTTTCATTATCTTAAAATTCCATTTTATTACCTTTTAAATCGTTGTTTTGTGTCTTCTAAACAATTTTTCAAATTTGAAATTTGTTTTGACAGAAGGCCCACGATATGTATTTTTTACTTTGATTTTTGTGTTTTAACTCTTTAAATACGCACGGTTAATTAAAATAAATTTGAAGGTGGATTATATACTTTGAGCAGTGAAATTTTTTGTTTATAATTGAATTCATCTGTCTAATATTTTATATCTCGGAAAAGCCCCAGGGGGGGGTCATGACCCCCCCCCCCCCCTTGTATCAGCCAATGTATATAATATGTGTTTTCCACTTCAATTTTTCAGAACCGATGTTGAAGCTCTGCGGTTTCGAGAATTTTTCCAAAATATTAAAATAAAGTAAGAAAAAAGCAAAAAAGTGGCTCGACGTTTTTCTAGTTTGAATGTCATTCTTTCATAAACACTTAAGTTTTTTGCAAAACGTGTTGTATAGACTTCACAACCGTTGTTAAGATTTGCCCAATTTCTTATTTTTCTTGAAGTTATGGGTGGAGACCTTTTAAGAAAAGGTTTGAATAAAATAAACCTTGTTTATATTTTCGAATATATATCTGTATATGAAATTTTCAACTGTTAAAATATTTGAAAAGATTGAAAATCTCATTTTTATTTTCCAATATAAAATTGAAAAAATTGTTTAACTGTTATTTAATGTTCTAATTTTGCTATTTTTGTATGTGAACAAAAAATTTTCCCTATAAAACTTTCAAAAATGTTTAATTACATGTTTTAATTTTTTAACATTTTCTATGCAAAATAAAACTATCTATTAATTTTTAAGAAACTGTAATCGGGACGATAATACGGTCAGGATGGCCGAACTGTAGGCATTAATTAATTTTCTTTCGTGACTATATGTGCACTTGCACAACCGACTGTTGTTTACTTGAATTTGATACAGCTTAAGTAAATAGAAACCGAAATAACTTGTTTTGTCTGATCGTATGATCTTCCTGCTATTTTGTAATGTTATACATTTATCCCGTATTATGTACTTACAGCCGTATTTATAAAGAAAATTGAAAGGCTTCGTAACTTTAAAATGCCTCTAAGTTGCTCTTAAGTGCGAAATCGGTATCTATAATCAATTTTCACTTTTAAGCAACGTTACTTAAATGCATCTTAACTTAAACGCAATCTTAAACATATTTTGACATTCGAGACTAATGATTTTTTTATTTCAGAAATATAGGTATACCTATGTATGTTTGTGGGTAGAGTTTTCATGTTTTTGCTGTGGGTACCTAATGAAAGTTTTAAAATTTGTGGTTTCCTTTAGTAAAATGAATTGTAAAATAAATTGTTTCGATTTATTAACATATTACACAAAAGGCCAAGGTGTGAATCAAAGAATTGAATAATAGTTTCTGAACACAAACATCAAAGTATCAGAAACCAAAATGGAATCATGTTTCATTTCGTTTGCATTTAGTATACCAGTTGCTTCTCTTCCTTTCTTATAAATACATGTGCTCATCTTTTGTTTGCATTTGTTTGCGAGCTGTCAAAAAATAGCTGAAAAGAACATGTATTAGTGAGTTTTCTCACGTTACGTTACATGTCAATCGTTTAGTTAAGTAGCATGGAAAATTGATTATAGATGAGAATTAAAGTAACGTTACTTAAAGGCAACTTAAATATTTAAGCAAACTTAACTAAATGACCTATAAGAGGCATTTTAAGAAAATCTAATAAATTCGGCTGCTAGTCTTTAAAAACACCTCTCGATAGCTGCTTTGTGTTTTTTATCCAATAAACTGTCAAGCTTACAAGAACAAAACTAAGTCTATTTTATTGGAATTACCTGCTCGCTTTCCTACAGAGCATTACTACATCGTTAAGTATTTTCTGGTGCAAAATATATCAGCTTGATAGAAGCAATATACCAATGTTTCTTTAATCTCTCTATAATGCTCTTATGAAATAACCAAGATACTTTCGCTTCAATAGTCATCCCAAAAAATTATTTGGTTAAAATCATATTTCCCAGTCGGAACACATCATCAGTATGAGAGCAGAAGAGCCACTGATATTTAGATGAAAAGCTTATTTTAAAGTTGCTATGATGTTTGGAGCGAGGTGGCGAAATCGTTTGGCATTCATTAAGGGTTATAGACAATGAACGGCTAAATAGATTACTTATCCAGGGGATATCAGCGTGAACGGGAGCATTTTTAATGAAGAAAGTCACACTGCCAGCATTGATGTTTAACTTCTTTAGTCTGTTGTTCCATTCAGTAAGAGTCCACGTTGTGCCAAAACGTTGAATGGTAGGTATTGCTGGTACAGATAATGTAGGTGATAGTGTTGGTTGGTTAGAAGGCGCAGGAGTAAGTGCTAAGATCTATCAAAAAGACGATTGTGACCAGTTTTGCATTCAGAACATTTCAGCATAGGGTAACAGAATTGATTTATTTTTTGGTTCAAAATCAATTTGGTAGATCTTCGTTTTTGGCGTATATATCCTCTTTAATTAACTTATTTCGGTTGTGAGAATTTCGTTCAAAATATGAAGAAAATCATCTCCAATAAAAAATACACGACTGGATCACACGTACTTGCTCTAATGTTCAAGTTGCTTGGAATTAAGAACTTTTACAATATGTAAGTAATTATAAAAAAATAAAAATCTATAAGAAAAAACATTTAAAACGTTCTTTTAATTGAATGAACAACTACTTAAAAACAAGTATGCCATTTGATTACTTGCAAAAAATATCAATATATGCAACAAAAAATTTTAAATCGGAGCGGTTTTCTTAAAAATTATTTTTTTATATATAAAATTTTAACAACATTTTAGAAAAACTTTTTGGTATGCCGATTTTGAGTATGTATTAAAATACATTTTAAAGCCAAGTTTTAAAAAATCAATACGTTTTTGAAATATTGCTTAAATATTTTTTTAAATCAAAAATTTATTTTTTCCGACTTTGATATGCCATATAATTAACATTTCAAAAGAATTTTAGCTTAAGAAATATGACTAGAATCGTTTGAGTCGTTAATGAGAAAATCAATAATTGAAAAAAACGGTAATTATGGCACGTACCGTTAAAAACGGTTTTCGGGAATTTTTTTTTCCAATCAAAAAGTACACCATACCTGCAATAATACACTGATTTGTATCAAAATCATTAGAGCTGTTTTTGAGATCAATAAGCTTTTCATTTACGGTTGTAGGGCAAGTACCGTTGTTTTTGGTGCAAAAAATTTCAATTTCCCCTCTGGAGAGTTACAAAAAAACGTTAAGTTTAAAATTTTAAGAAAATTGCTTCAGTGGTTTAGGCTGTAGGTCGATATACGGACAGACAGACAGAATTGTGCCACCCGAGATAACGATTTTTTTTCTACGAATCAAATTAAAAATAAATGAATGCATGGACAAAAAAATAACAGACGATATTATACGAATATTACCATAAAAAGAAAACTAAGTTTATTCCATACACCCTAAAAAATTTTAGATTTAAAAGGATTTTAGACTTATCTTGGAATACATTTTTTCGGGTCCCAAAGATTTTATCAATTTTGTTTGTTTGCATATTTCTAAAATATGTTATCAATTGATGCATTAATTTTATTCAAAAATATATAAATAGATGCCGGTTTTTCAGAATTAATGATGTTTCAACTATCAAGAGAAAAAACATTGAGAAGGTTATTTTAAATTCACACATATTTTAAACATTTTTAAAAGTTAGATGTCCATTCTTGGTCTGCATTAAATTTTTTTATCTGTGGCTAATACTTAACTTGTTCACTTTTCAAGCTTCAATAAAAACAAATTGTGGAAGCTATGAATTTTTGTCTAAAATATAAGAGTGGTTGTAACTACCACAATTTTGGTCGATTAAGGAGAAAATTATCTCCCCTTCAGTGCCTTTCACATGAGCCGCGAACTGCAAATGCGAATAAATTTGTTCAGGCAATTCCAAGCTCAAATATCAACAAATTCTTCTTTTTACTTAAAAAAAGCTGAATAAACGTCCTATCTTCAGTTTTCAAAAGAAAACATGGCCTTAAATTAGTTTAAATTGTTAAATTTAGCATTTTTATATTTTCTAAACGACCAACGATATATTTTCTGTGAATTGTCAAACACTTATTTGCAGTCCACTACATCGACGCATTCCACAAATCTGCGAATGAAAAATTCGCTCGAATTTAACCTCAATTCTTGTAGTACCTATTCTACTGCTTTATTTTGTATGACAATTCGCGTCTGTTGGCGACCACTCATATGATAGAAATATACCTACGGTACATTTTAAGATCACTTTCTCCAAAACATACATATTTTTAAGTGTGCAAAAAAAAAAAATATACAAAATATTTTTCGTGCACAAGAAGCACGGCCTCAATAAAAATATCATATTTAAATTCATGAGTGAATCAAAATTCTGTTTCCAAAATTCAGCTCGCTTTAGTGATTATAAAAAAAAACTATCCACAATAGAGAGCACACAAAATTTTACATAGAAGTGTTTATTTTTACAAAAATTGTTTCTCTTTTTAAACCTGATTGAAAGCTTTGTTTAAAGCTAAAATAGATGTAAAAACATTCACGCATCGAACAAAATGTACATTTTCGATAAAATTCATCTTCAGAAAGCTTTTTAAAACTACTGCTCGAAAAAGTTAACAATCACGAAAGAGTAAACAGGCAGGGTTTTATTACTTCACTATATATCTTATTTTAGGAAGGCAAAACTGTAATTGAGACGCTCTTTTTTACATTTTCTAAACTTCTCTTTCGAAATTTCGAAAGAAAAATTTGATGCCAACATTTCGAATGCAACTCTAAATTTAAAAAAAAATGGCATAATTTGTGGGACCAGCTGAAATTAATTCCAAAAAAAGCCCAAAAAGCGAAAAAGATTGAAACAGTGGATCAGTCTTTTAATTAATAAATTTATACGTACGGATTTGGGTAATTTTGTTTTGGTATGACCCCGCCAAGAAGTGAAGCTGTATACCGCACTGTGTTTTTTAGTGCATTTTTATCTTCGCTTAAAAAAAGTAACGTGTTATAATTACAACAACAACATAGTATAATTCAATATTGTTGTTGTATTTAACATGCTACTTTTTTCTAGCGAAGATAAAAATTTACTAAAAAACAGGGCAAAGTAGCATGTTAAATACAACAAAAATTGGGAGCTATGCAGTTTGTTCTTGTAATTAAAATGCTACTTTTTTCTAAGCGAGGAAAAAAAAAATGCACAAAAAACAGGGCTGTTATCATTTCCATTGAATCTGTAAGTGATGAGAGGTTGAGGTTGTTTTCAATGAAATTAATGCAAATGGCAGTAATACTCCAAAGCCTCTCCAGTTGTTATTTTAAGTTTTTAAAAAATTAGTGAAAACTGGGTTTTGCCACCTTTTACCTAAAAAATTTTGTGTCCAGCACAAATGTATGGTACTTTAAGGGAATTAGTTTCAGGTAATTTGGTATGCCCTCCGATGATGTGCTATGAAGATAAGGTGACCTTTGGATTCAAGTATATATTTTGGTTTGTTTTTGGGCTTCAGATCAATTCTTTTTTTTTATTCACGTTTCGTCCATGTTCTGACATTTCAGCTGTGCTTAAACTTAATTACATACAATTTTGGAAAAATTAATTTGAAAGTTTTTTTTTATTTCTTTTTCAAAATTTCGAGCTTAATTTAAAATTAAAATCAAAGAAGACATTTCTGGCTTTCGAAAAAGGTATTGAAAATTGTACCGTTGTTTTTAAATATTTATTTCCTGTTTTAAGTCAATTTTTTAGAAAATTGTCCCTCCTGCCTAAACGGGGGGAAATAGACCCCCTAGACCATCCTACTCACTTCAGCTTTTTGGTGCACCTTATACCAATCACCCTGTATAATGATATGTTTTTATCAAAAACCCACCAAAAAGAAGACTTTTCTTAGATAAACAATATTGGTTAACAAATTTAATATCGTGAAAAAGTAAATGCCACACTTGTTGTAATTTTTTTTCTCAATATTCGTTAATTTTGTTTGGTCAACCTTAAAATGAAAGATTGAAATTTGAAATCAACACCCGACTATGGTTCTTAGTACATTTTACATTACTTACTACACCTACATACATACTTTCATTGTTTCCATAGTTCTTTGTTGAGCGTGTTGTTGCCGATTGATTTAACAATATTTTTTTTTGTATGGTTAAGCTTCGTTATTAAAATCAAAATGAGCTCCTCACCAAAATGGGATTACAAACAAAAATCCACCCAACTACAAATATTCAAAACACTTACTCTTATTTATCAAAAAGGCCGCTACTTGACGAAAATAAATACAGATCTTCTTAAGTTTATTGCATTAGGAGATTATGTAAGCATAATTGTTTTCTTTGATTGAAAAACCTTCATGTAAAAAGAAATAACTGTTTGATTTAGATAAATGTAATAAAGGAATACGAAAGCATCTTCGAAGCTTATGATATCTTGAAACAAGAGCAACATACCACTTTTTCTACAATAAAAAAGATAAAAAGAAGCCCTTACAAGACCATCTTATTGACGAAACTCCGATTGCTTTCTAACATGAATAATAAGAGATTTCAACAATTAATGTTTGTTTTGAAAGAAATGGTATGTTGGAGGGAATCTTTGAACTTTATTTTTTTTCATATGTATATATATTACGTGTCTAAGGCATTGCCAATTTCGTATGTTTTTTAGCTCTTTTTTTCATTTCAAAAAGCAACAGAGACTAATATTTCAGTTACTTGGGGTCTAGAGCTTGTAAGTGTTTATAATAAATGTAACACGGCTGTAAGTTTGCTGCAAGTCAATGGATTCAATTCAAATATTTGCAGCAACACCTACCCGAATCTTTTTCTGCCCCAGTCGAATATGAAATTTGGTGCAGTTTTACAAGTAGTATTGATAATAAGTTGTTTTATATATAAATAATGTCAAAGCTCTACTTTTAGCTTCTTTCACATCCTAGAATTGAAACAAATATCTTGGAAATACTGCTTGAACTTCTTAACATGGGTGGTGATGTATATGACATTAAAATAGAAAACGATTTCTCTCAATCGAGTTTAGAAGTACTGAATATTTTGACACAAAACATAGTTGGCGAAAGCGATTTTTTAAAAACTCCTCATGATGACTTGAAAGCAGAACTTGTTGGAGTAGCAGTTGGTACAACACTAAATAACCATCACGAAAATCCTAATTTTCAGAAAATTAATGTCTCCAATTTCTTGTACAAAGAAAACATGTATATAACGAACCTAGTATCGGACTGTCGGAAAATTGTTCCTTCAGTTTTTGATGGTGAGAATTTTAAATTATAGATTATCAATTAAGATCTCTTGTTTTCAACCGTCTTATACCGGTAAAGGGAAATCCGGGTACTACCTGGTATATGTGTAGCCTATTTGCAGGTATCTAATAGTGGCCCAAATGAATATGAAACATGAAAAATTAAATTTTGTCAAATTTTAAATAAAAAATGCATTGGCAAAAAATTTGCCATTACTAGAGCTGGCCACGATACTAGAAAAGTATCGGTATCTGTATCGGAAACCCAACTGATATCGAGACGATACCAGCTCCAAGGCATTCGAAACGATACCGAGACGATACCAAACCGAGACTGAGTTATGTGAGACCGAGTTATAAGAAACCGTTCTTTTGCGACAGAAATTTACCGATACTTTCGGTAGTATCGTATAATATAATTAATTCACACTAATAAACAATTCTTGTAATTGTTTCAACTATAAGATCAAGAACATGTAACGAAGTCGCGCATGTTATTTTTGTTTGTGACTGGAGACGAGACCGAAACTAGGCGAGACCGATACCGATACCGAAAAAAGAATTTGCTATACGAGAACAAACGAGTCTGAGTAATACGAGACCAATACCGATACTTATTTTTGACTGGTAGCAACTCCAACCACCAACCTCTTCGAAAAGAAATCAACAATGACTAAATAATTAACAAATCTAGTTTTCTAACAAATCTAACCCTATTTTTACAAACGGTATGTTTGGTATATCATGATGGTAATCGGTTCCTTTCTTTGCGAAATCTTAAATGATTGACAAACCAAACTGCTGTTAGTAAAATTTTCAATTTGTATGTGCGTATTTTTTCAAAATAGGAAATCCTTTGCTCTTAATTTAGTTTTGTTTATTCCTAAATTACCGTCATGCAATGTAATCAAGTATTCATGTTGCAATGATTAAGGAACTACTATCCTATTCATGAAAAATATAATATCATCTTCGATAAACAAATCAATTTAGTAGTAAGATTTCAAATCACTTTCAACTTTGCTTGTATCTCTAGGTCAACCATTATAAACTAACTTTTTAAGCTTGTTAAGCTCAGGGTCTTTTTGGGTTTTATTTTGAAGCTGAGGTTTTCGGCTATCACTTATCTTTGTAGAATGAATCACTTCATCAAAATTACCTTCGCTGTTTGTTTTAGTGAATAACCGCAATAGTAGCAGATCTGCTACACGCAAATATTTTCTTGGAACGCACACTACATCAAGTTTGTTCTTTTTAGCCATAGTTTCATTCTGTGTAGCCTTCTAAAATAAACCTTGTCTACATCTTTGAAACAAATAGTTAACAGAGGTTTGTGGTCTGTTTGCACTGTTATTGGCTTCCCATATATATAATGATGGAAATTTGTACATGGGAACGTTATCGCTAGAAGTTGTTTTTCTATTTGGGCATAACCTTGTTTTGTGTCTGTTAATGCTCTAGAGGCAAAACTCACAGGCCCTTCCAAGCGAATTTTTTGATGCTTCGCATTGTAAAACTGTTGGGTTATTAACATCGAAAAGCCTTAGTACGGGAACATTTGTTATTGTTTTCTTTATTTGATTGAAAGTGTCAGTATGTTTTTCTAACAAAACAAATCCTTTATTTTTTGAGTAAATTTTTCAGATTTTCTGATATTGTTGAAAGATTTGGAAGAAAACTCGAAAAACTTTTGTAACTCCTTTTTATTCGTTGGAGGTTTCACTGTCAGAATTGCTTCTACCCTATCGGTATCCGCGCTCATATCTTTTTCAGAAAAAAACTGACAGTGTTGGAATTTATCTGCGTTAAATTTAACACCTATGTGTCGAGCCTTATCAAAAACTCTTTAAAGGTTTTGATCGTGATCCAGTTAATCCCTTCCAAATATGACTAAATCATCCAGATATACAAAGGCTCCTTGAAGCTGGTCAAAATATTGATATATATAGCACTGAAAATTTTCTGGTGCAACGCATATGCCAAAAGGCAACATACAGAATTTAAAACACTCAAAAAGGGTGCTAAAAGTGCACAAATCACTAGAATCTTCATTCAACTCGACCCGCCAGAACCCATTTTTTAAGTCTAAAACAGGAAAAATCTTCTTACCACGAAGTTTTTCCTTTATATCTTCCAGTTTGGTATGAGCAAATGTACTGGTCTTAAGGCTTTGTTAAGATTTCTTGAACCTAAACGCAATCTTATATATTTGTTTCATTTTTCCACTACTATTAAGCTGCTTATCCAATTTTTTGGAGTCTCTACCCTTTTGACAATACCGTGCACCTCTAAAGTCTGTAGAGCAGTTTTAACAGGTTTCCGTAATGAAGATGGAATCCTTCTAGACATTGTAGTTGTAGGTAAAACAAAAGAGTCTACTTGAAGATGACATTTCGTAGCAAATTTGGCAGTCCCGGTGAAAATGTCTTCATTTTCCTCGATTAAGCATTGTTTGCTATTTTTATCATATTAGTTCTTTGAATAAGGTTCATATCAACGCATCTTTTCAAATCTAGCAAAGGAATTGTGTTCGCTTTAACAACATAGAACTCAACACTATGGATTTTATTTTTGACCACGCAATTGAGAGTAACTGAGCTAAGGGGATATAGCATTTTATCACCATATTGTAATGTTTTCCAAGGTTCGTTAATAAAACTTAATTCACTTTATTTCAATTCTCCACTTATTTACTTTACAAAATAAAACACTTTACTTTTCTTACTACAACACAATTTATTGTTCACCTCTGAAATTAATTCACTTGTTTTTTATTACAACCAACTTTACTCATTCACGATCAAAAATAAACTGCGTCCTCTGCCGGTCTGACATGTGCTTTTATACTTTTCACAAGGTTCCCGAAAAAGCTGGAAGGTTCTAGTATTTGCTTCTAGAGCTTTCCATAGGGTAAATTTCCCATACATTTCCTTTTCCAAAGCTTTCATTTTGAAGTTTAGTATTGGAAAATCAAAAGCTCACCAAAACTCTCCGAAGGTTGGTTTGTGCCTTGTCTAATTCGAAATTCAGTGTTTCTTTTATTCGATGTTCGAGAGTGGTTATAGTTCATTCCAGAATTGTTATAGTACAAATGTGATAGTCGTTACACTGCCCCCTCCTTGAGATTGATCGTCCTGAGTAAATCTATCACAACTATCACCATTATAACGGTGTAAACGGTCACTGAGAACTACTTTCATTTTGCCTCTATGTCCTCTCTGAATGCGGTAGACGACATCGTTTATTCGAGTTACAACAGTATACGGGCCTTCCCAATTTTGTTGAAGTTTCGGTGAAAGTCCCTTCCGACGTTGGGGATTATAAAACCACACAAGTTATCCCGCTTGGAATCCGTTCGTTGTTGCTTTTGTGTCGTATCGTGACTTCATCCGATCACTTAATAGCTTTATATTTACCCTTGTCCTTTCGTGAATGTCAAAAAGCTTTTCTTTCAGGTCTTCCACGTAGTCGTCTATTTCTTGGGGCTCATTTCCATAACATCCAAATTTTATTTCACTTGGCAGTCGTATCGTGTTCCCGAGCAGGATTTCTGATGGTGTATGTCCTGTTGAGCTATGTACTGCACTTCGATAGGCCATCAAGAATAATGGAATATGCCGATCCCAGTCTCGTTGGTTGTCGCTTACCACTTTGGAAAGGTGTTCTTTAAGGGTCCTGTTGAATCGTTCAACCATCGTTCAATCGTTCAGATTGTGGATGAAGCGGTGTTGTCCTCGTCTTTTTAATACCAAGGAGTGTACAAACTTCCTGAAAGATTTTGGACTCAAAGTTTCTTCCTTGATCTGAATGGAGTTCCATCGGTACGCCAAACCTGCTTATCCAGTTGAAAACAATCTGATCCACGACTGTTTTGGTTTCCTGGTTTGGGATGGCAAATGCCTCAGGCCACTTGCTGAAGTAGTCCATTACTACCAGGATGTATCGGTTTCCACTTTCGGTTTCTGGAAAAGGTCCCACAAAGTTTATTGCAATCCTCTCAAAAGGCGTGCCCACGTTATACTGCTGCATTTTACTCTGGATTTTTCTGCCTGGTCCCTTGCTTGCAGCACAAGTATCACATTTGCGGCACCATTTTTCAACGTCTTCTCTTGCATGTAGCCAGTAGAATCGCTGCCTTACCTTCTCCAGTATCTTATTGGTCCCAAAATGTCCTCCGGAAGCTCCTTCATGCATCTCTTGAAGAACGTCATTAACTTTGGATCGAGGTACGATTAGCTGCATCACATATGATTTGCCATCTGTGGACTCCCACTTACGTCTTAGCACTCCTTCTTGCACATGAAGTGATTCCCATTGTGCCCAATACGCCTTAAGAGTTGGACTTCTATCGGAGATGGCACCCCATTCTGGTTCCTCCTTTTGTTTTTTCTATGCCAGAATGGGTTCAATATCCGAGTCTTCTTGCTGGGCGGTCCTCAGTTCTTCATTACTCCAACCGTAAATGGGATCGATTCTTAATCGGTGGATGGCAGCTACCTCCTTTTCTTCATGACGTGTGCAATACTTGCAGTTCGGTTTGCAGGGTCTCCGAGACAAGGCATCTGCGTTTGAGTGCAACCTTCCTCTCCGATGCTGAATCTGGTAGTCGGTTGTCTGCAATCTCTCGATCCACCTTGCCACTTGACCTTCTGGATTTTTGAAGTTCAAAAGCCAGTTAAGTGTGCCATGGTCTGTTCGAAGAAGGAACTTCTGTCCATAGATGTACTTATGGAAGTGTTTTGTAGCCGATATTAGAGCTAGAAGTTCTCTTCTGGTCACACAATAATTTCTGTCTGGCTTTGAGAGTACCTTGCTGTAATAGGCGATGACCTTCTCTTCTCCATCATGAACTTGTGACAGTATGGCTCCAATTCCCACGTTACTTGCGTCAGCGTCGATGATGAATGGTTTTCCTGGTGTTGGATAGGCCAAAACAGGTGTATTGCATAGGCGCTGCTTGAATACCTGAAAGCTTTTCTCGCACTCACTTGACCATTTGAATGGTTTGCCTTTTTTGGTGAGCTGATGCAAACTTTTCGCAATCCCAGAAAAATCCTTAACAAAACGACAATAGTACGTGGCTAGACCAAGAAAGCTCCGAAGTTGATGTTTATCTTGTGGAGTTGCCCAATTCTTAACAGTGTTCACTTTCTCAGGATCAGTCTTCACTCCATGGGACGAGATGATATGTCCCAAGTATTTTACCTCAGACTTGAAGAATGCACACTTGTCTGGATTTAATTTCAAGTTTGCTTGTCGAAGCTTCTGGAACACGGCCTTAAGGTTTCCACAATGCTCATCAAATGTTTTACCATAAAGTGAAAGCCGTCTTTTCTCGATTGGATTGGATTTTTACCTGACAGTAGCCACTCTTCAAGTCCAATGTTGAGAACCATTTTGCTCCTTCCATCGCATCCAAAGTATCGCTGATTCTTGGAAGGGGGATAGCTGTCTTTCTTTGTTACATCATTCAGCCTCCGATAGTCCACACAGAATCGAGTACTTCCATCCTTCTTTTTGACAAGAACGACTTGGGATGCCCAAGGGCTTTTAGAATTTTCGATTAGCCCATCTTTCTTTATCGTCGATATCATCTCTTTAACCTCGGCTTGTTTAGCTAATGGGAGCTGGCTGTCGAATTGGCCTAGCGTCTCCCGTGTCTATTCGATGCTGCACCAGTTGTGTTCGACTATACTGCCCACTGGGTGAAGAGAATATATCAGCGAACTCGTGGAGAAGGCTTCCAGCAATACTTAGCTGTCGATCACTTAAATAAGATGACTTCAAAATTTTTGCCTTCATAGAGTTCAATTTCCTCTGGTCGACAGATTGCTGAGCGTCCACTTCTGTGATCTTAGTTATTGCAGACACTGATTCACACTTTCCAACAACTTCTCCTTTTCTCAGCTTGACTTTGTACGGTTTGATGTTAAGTATCCGTACGGGCACCATGTTGTTGTTTGGTGCCACAAGAGTCTTCCCCAGGATGATGTTTTGGGAAGACTGCTCACCCAATTAACAATTTAATTTGTATAAGGTTCTATACAAGCTATTTTCAGACTGCTATAGTAATAGTAAAAGGCCTTATGCAAGCCATTTTGGCACCCAAGCTAATTAACTGCCATAAGACTTTTGTTGACAGGTCTTATAGCAGCAAATAGCTTTTCATGAACTGCTATTAGCTTGTGGCTTACGAAAGCCATTTTGACAGCTATTGCCAATTGCTTGCCTTGGATGTTTAAATAAGGCCTTACGAAAGCCATTTTGACAGCTGTTGCCTATAGCTTGCCTTGGATGTTTAAATAAGGCCCTACCAAAGCCATTTAATGACAGCTATTGTCAATAGCTTGCCTTGGATGTTTATATAAGGCCTTACCCAAATTTATTTTGCATAAGCAATCCTTCGAGAGAAAAATTTTTTTTGCAAAGCTGATTCTGAAATAAAAAAGATAAATTTTTATCGGTTTTTATTTTATTTTTCTGATGTTGTATTTTGTATTGCATTTTATTTTATTGTATTTTGTTTCTCCTCAGTAAGCTTCCGAAACCTTTTTTTTGTATTCTGTAATAAGTCAAATGTTAGTTTAATTACAAAAATGAAAAGTTTTTTTTTACCTGGGATTTGAACTCGATTCCTTTCTCGTTCCAGTCTAGCAGTCTACCCCTATGCCAATTTGATGTTGAGGAAAACATAATCAAAAGTGAATAAGTTAATACCACATACTTCACGTTCACGCAGAGGAAACAGTCAATAACTGTGCGCATCTAATATCTGTTCTTCCAAACTTCTTGAATGTTCTCTGGCTTTTTGAGAATTGCTTCTCTATTTTTTCTCACTTGTCTTTGGTAGTTTCCAGATACTGATCTCTATAATAATCTGCACTGATGTTGGAGATGTCCAGTCTTGTTACAATTCCAGCATCGAGCAAGTCCATCTCGCAGGTTTCCTTGCAACGCTGTTCTCTGGCAAGAACACTCCTCAATTTCTATATCTCTTACTCGATGGACTCCTTGAGAAGTCTGTTCTGCTGCTTCCATAGGCAGGCCGAACGCTAATGCCTCAAGAAGTGTGCGTTTTCCAGCAGTTCGAATTGCTCGCTGAAGGTTGATATCAGATACAACACGGACAAAGGCTTCTGTTGCGAATTGGTTGATGATTTCATCACCTGCAGCCGGATATGCCAGGTGTGCCAACCGTTCGATGTCTGCTTGGAGTTGTTGCAGAGTTTCTCCTCTCTTCTGGACTCTAGTATTAAGTTGAACACGGAAGACTTCTTGCATATGGCCATCTGCAAAGCGTTTGTCAATGGCCTGAACAAGAGCATTGAAGTTGCCATTCTTGTCTGCTGGTATGGTTTGTAGTAGTTCAGCAGCAGTTCCTCTATGGCAAGCGTCAGAGCTATATATTTGTCCTCCTCGTCCCAGCCATTTGTTGCCGCGGCTGCCTCAAACTGCTTCTTATAGATTGACCAAGAAGTTTGTCTATCGAAGGTTGGTGGATGCATCTCCTTTCTCCTTGGATAGTCGCCAGCACTTTCTCGAACCTTCATTTTCTTTACTTTATCCAATTCCTTTGTAATGCATTCGATTTTATCTTCGAACTTTGCTTCTAGTGTCGATAATTGTTTATCGACAGTCGAAAATTGTTTATCAACACGCTCGTCAAGGGCAATAATTCTGTTGTCAAAGGCTTCTAACTTACCTTCGAGAAGATTTCGAAGATTCCTTTATTCTTGGCCTTGTTGTTCTAGAAGATTCTTTTGTTCATGGCTTTGTTGTTCGAATCGTTCAAGAAGGTTCTTTTGTTCATTGCGTTGTTCTTGTCTTTTTTGTTCTCTTAGATTCTTTTGTTCCTGGCTTCGTTGTTCGAATCTTTCGAGAAGATTCTTTTCCTGACTATCAAATTTGGCGAGCAGCTGAGACAGCAGATTGGTCATGCCTGACGTACTTCCTTGTTCTTGCTCTTCCTCCATTTCAATGTCGAATATAAACGTGTCTGGGTTTTCTCCACGTTTTCTTAAACCTTCTTGCAGACGAATTATACGATCATTCTTCGTTTCAGCAGTAGGAAGACCTCGCTTGTTCAGTTCTGCCTTAAGTTCAACTAAATTTAAATCATTTAGAGTTTTACCCATTGTCTTTTCTTATTTTCACTTTCACCGTTCACTTTTTGTAATTATTGTCTGTTAAAGCACAATAAATTATCTAAACACGAATAAATTTAGTTTTATTCCACTTCTAACACCAATGTAATGTTTTCTCAGGTTCGTTAATAAAACTCAATTCACTTTATTTCAATTCTCCACTTATTTACTTTACAAAATAAAACACTTTACTTTTCTTACTACAACACAATTTATTGTTCACCACTGAAATTAATTCACTTGACTTTTATTACAACCAACTTTACTCATTCACGATTAAAAATAAACTGCGTCCTCTGCCGGTCTGACATGTGCTTTTTTATTTTTTACAAGGTTACCGAAAAAGCTGAAAGGTTCTAGTATTTGCTAGGGGGAATTTCAGATACATTTCCTTTTCCAAAGCTTTCATTTTGACGTTTAGTATTGGAAGTTCGAAAGCTCACCAAAATTCTCCGAAGGTTGGTTTGTGTCCTGTCTAATTCGAAATTCAGTGTTTCTTTTATTCGATGTTCGAGAGTGGTTATAGTTCATTCCAGAGTTGTTATAGTACAAATGTGACAGTCGTTACAATATACTTCCAGAATTATTTTCATTCAGCATCTTATTTCCAAGCAAAGCTATATATTTATACGGAATGACATTAACTTCAACCCCCTTATCAAGCTATATTTATATCTTCTTTTTTAATGGTTTCACTCAAACATGATTTTTGTTTGCTTATTAAATGATATACAAAAAAAATTTCAGCACATGAACTTGACTCATCTGTTTGATGGATTTTCCGCAAATTCATTGACAGACAATTCTGAAACATTTTATTTAGTTCTGCCTTTTTACATTTTCCACAAAGTTTACCTTTGGCGGGAAGAATCCTGGTTCATGACTTGAATAAAACCGTTCACCTTATTGGCGAATGGAGTCACGACACCTGGTAGTCAGTGTGTGAACCTTCAATTGGAGATAGATTTTTGTTTGATTTGACGTTCAATGTATTTCCCATTAGAGAAAATGAAAAATGTAAACAAACCTGTATCGTTGTTGTTGTTTTCCAAAATGGATTCATGTTGTCAGCCTAAATGATATCATGTGCGTAACCAGGGAAGGGTATTAAAGGGATTTTGACTAGAGTCAATTAATAAGAATTTTTATTTTATCATTTTCTTATGAGTATATTTTCACTGTGTCAAATTGAATTGACGAACCTTTTCGGTAATTTTTTGTATGGGGGTGAAGGTATATTTGCATCTGTCCATTGGCTTTGTATATTTGTATCCTAAGAAAAAAAGAGAATCGAAATCTTTTGCCACCGTTTTTGATATAGATTAGTAAAATATATATCTTATTTACAAATAAGCAAAGCCTTGGCAGCAGTAATACCCCTTATAGAATAAACAGATTATAGAACTGCTTTAGAAAAAAATATGGGCATTTTACATTTTAACTTAATTTTATATGCAGTTAAGATTTTGTTTGTTTTTCCCTTTAGGTCATTTACATAGTAGGAACCTATGTGTAGTGTAAATATAAATTTTATAAAAAGTAAAAACGAAGTTATAAAATGTCTGAATGTTACATATTTTTGGCACTACATACCTATTTGATTTGCCAAACAAAATTTGCACCTTTAAAAAGTTCATCTTCATTTATTCTGCGTTTAAACTTTTTTACAATTCTTAGTTTCAAAATATCTTTCAAAATAGAAAATTTAAACACACGTCCTTAAATAATAGGCCGTATCTTTTGTTAACCAGGAAACTTTTAATTTATTTACCTCCAAACCGAACAAAAAATCAGTTATAAGTATTAATGACTTGAAAAATATATTTTTTTAAATGAAATTGATAGATATACACGAATATTTATTCACAAACAAAAATGTTTACTATTCAAAAAACTAAACTAAACTAAATTAAAACTAATTTTAAGAACAATATTTGCGAAAAAACATTATGTTTTTCAAAATATTTCTGGCTACGTCCTGTGTTGCTTTTTTTTCAATCGAGGATTTTTGTTGTTGCTTCTGGTTATAGAGGTGGTTTGTTTACATTTTTCATCTAAAAATTAAAGCATTTTAGCTATGAGTTTTGATATGTCTTACGTTTGATTTATAAACTCACATTCTTTGTCATTTTATTGCAATCATAATATGAAAACCCATTCATATAAATTAAATTAGGAAAAAAAATGTTAATGAGACCCTTTTTTGGATTTCTCTTATGGGAAAAGCATTGAGCGTCAAATCGAAAAAAAATCTATCTCCATTTGTCAGTGCATGCACTGGCTTCCAGGTGGTGTGGAAAGGAACTTACCATGTGTCAATATGCCTGTTTAGGTTTTTATAAAAATTAGGGAAGAGAACGATAACTCGGTCGCCAAGAAATGGATAACGGTTTTTTTAGAACCATTAAATACAAGCATTTCTTACTTCAGGAGAGGGGGGTCAATCTTCTCCCGTTTGGGTGGGAGGGGCAATTTTATAAAAAAAATTACTAAAAATAAAAAAAATATGAAAAATAGGTAACAGTTACAATTTCAGTTTTATTAGCAATTAGAACAACGAAGTAAAAAAAAAATACTATATATAATTTTACAGTTCTGAAAAATTACACTTAAAACTTTTTTATGCTTTTTCCCCCAAATCTTAAGTTCAAAACCCATTTTTGAAAAAAAAAAAAAAATAAATTTTGTGGCGCAACTGCACGTGGAGAACCAGGGCTTAGTGACTAACAACTCTCAACCATTCCTGTGTGCGTGTTGTTGGCAGGAATGGAGGGGACCTACAATTTTTTGCCGAGTGCGAACGGCTAGATGAGAAGCACTTATTCATGACAAGTATACTCTTGGAGGATTTGTCAGTCCCTCGCAAGAGGCAGTACCTCAGAAAAAAACATTTGTTTTTAGGTGGCAGTGGCCGGGAATAGTTTTTGCAAAAACTATGCATAAATTTCACTTAATTTAAAAACTAGCTAATGTAACAGAGTATTGGCTTTAAATAAGGACTTAAAACTTAATTGGAACTTTTACCGTTATTTTTCGTTCTACAAATAAAAATATTATTATTCCTGGGTGCAACATTTATCATACTTGTGCCAACAAATATTTTCAAAAATTGTCGTATGGTGTTTTAGTGTGCTTTTTTGGTCAATTTACTTAAGGATGCAAATAAAACAAATTATTTCATCTTTTCCCAACGTTCGTCGGTTTTTAACGACTTCTTCAGTGTTTTTTTAAATTTTGAAAATAATTTAAATTATAAATAGTTTATTTGTTTCAAATTTTATAAATAAATAACTTTGGACTTACAGAAAAACTGGAGACTACCAATCTTGAGGACAAATAAAAATTATGACATTATAGTTTTGCTTTTATGGCTAGAGCGTAGCTCACGATGGTATTCTCCCTGTCTTTTTTGGTATTCATAGTGGTATTCATAGTCGGCTTACGTGTCGGCCTTGTGCTCAGCTATTCTTTTTGATAAAGCTCTTTTTGTTGTTCCAATATAATATAAGATAGCATGACTTACCTTCGGTCCTGTTGCAACCGATCTGAAAAACAATGCTATTTTGTTGATCTTTATCAATTGGAACTTTGTTGTTGGTGAATAAATTTTACAGTCCGGAGTTCAGTTTATGTGCGTATGATGTATTGGTATTTTTCATTGTTTTGTGTTTCTTCTTTCAGTATGGCCTGGTATATATTAGGCGTTTTTCTTATTTAGCTCAGAGTAGAGCTTGAACTGTCACACAAAAAATTGTTATTCTTTTTTAGCTCTGAGCGTTCTCTTTTTTTGTTCTGAGTGTGTACTGAGTTTGTTCAGAGCACGCTCTATGAGCTCAGAATACATAACCTACGAACCGAACTGCAGTGCCGTCAATTTTGTTACATTGCTCTATATATTATGAATTCTGTCGAAGATAAAAGAAAACGAAAGAAAAAACATGGTGAAAGTTCACCAGAATCCTTGCCGTCAAATAAAAAAAAAAAAAAAATTGTGGTTCTGCAACTAAATCTACAATGACCCAAGATGACATTAGGCAAATTATGAAGGAGCTTCTAGATGACAAATTAAAAAACATATCAAGTAAAGATGATATCAATAACGTTAACTTAGCTATATATGGCATCAAATCCGAAACTACCAATGTGCAATCAGATGTAGCCAAGATAAAAAACGAAAACAAAAACTACAAGAACTCCAGAGTCTTAGAACAAGCGAAAAATGCACGCTTTATAAAATGGAACAGGAAGACAAATTCCGAAAAAGATTTAACTTGGTGATGAGTTGGCTTCAATCCGACCAGATAACAGCCTCGACAACTTTCACAGACATCTGCAGTGGAACGCTTGGAGTCAATGTCAACGTCATCAAATGCAGAAGAATAAACACGAGAGATTATCTCTTCGAGCTGGCATCGCAGCAGGAAGTCTTGGAGATTCTTAAAAACTCAGGGAAATTAAAAAACTCTGGCTATTATGTGAACAAAGACTTCACGCATCATGAACGAAGTCAGCGTTATCAGTTAAGGCAAGTGAAGAAACACCTGATCAAGGCTAACATTGGGCTGAGTTATGAACCCAACGTACTCTCCAACATTATCTCTGCTCGTTGCACGATGATTGCGTTATCATTATCACTCATCATTCATTATCAATCATAAAATAAATAAAAAAAAAAAAAAAAAATAAACATTAAGATTAAGAAGAAGGACTGAGTGGCTCTGGTTGAGAACATCACTCCAAGTTTGGCTTCAGTGCTAGCTGTACCGTCTTTTAGAATAATAAAATTAAAAGCTGTGTTATATCGATTACACCGAAATTGTTGTTTTTCTTTTACAAAATAACGATACTAGACAAGGAACCGTAACAAAACCATAAGTGGCGCAGTCGGATTTTTGTTTGCAAACCTCTCGAAAACCGCGTATGAAAAGCCAATATTAAGATGTGAGTTTTAATATCAAATGCACACTGATATTGCAAATAAAAATTGCATAAGTAAATCTTTCCAACATAGTTGACTGTACGTGAGCTTCACATCAAGATCATATTAGTACTAAGCGGATTTTTATAAAATAAAGGACCAGGGCACACCAACACCACGTTTGGAGAATTTTAATTCATTGGCCCCGGATGAACTTATGTCGAATCGATTAACAAATCAGCAATTCAATATAACTAGAAGTAATTAATCTATGTAGGTCACAAATGTAATATGTTTTACTATTGTAATTTAAAAGCTCAACCATAAAATTTTTCCTTTTGAGTTGTATTTATAGTTACCGATTGTTGTTATTGAAAACCTTAATAATTTAACTTATCATAAACATCTTCATTATTATATTATTATTTAATATTATTTCTTTGGTATTATATTAGTAATAATTTATTCATACATATACATATATATTTATATATATATATTAACTTTCCACTTACATATGCCTACATTTAAGGAAAATAGTCATAATAAGAACGATGTAAATACATATACACCAGATTGTGATAGAAAAGAAGACGAGTATATTCCTTCAAACACGATGTCGAATGATAATTCAACGGGAAATAATAATCCAGTTAATACTGGAAATTCTCATACATCTTTTGACTTGGGTGTAGGTAAATTTACATTGAATAATACAATTGATACTAGTAGTGCAAGTAATGAAACTCAAAACTTTAACACAAATAATAGCCTAGGAGATGAGACAAATAGTTTGAATAGTGCTATAAACATTGGTCAAATTAATAACATATTTAATAGCCTAAAAATTCCTGATGCCGTTAAGGATCTTCCTCCATTTAATGGTGATCGTAGATTACTCTACAAATTTTTAAATAACGTCGAGGAATTATTAAGTCTTATGTGTTATTTAAATAACGCACCATATGCTCGAATCATAATAAGAGCAATACACAACAAAGTTACTGGCGAAGCAAACGAAGATCTTAACATTTTTGAAACACCTTAGTCAAAGCAAATTTGATTTTGCATTACTCTGATAAGAGATGTGAAACGTCTCTTATAAAAGACCTTCATAATGAAAAGCAATTTAATGACAGCATTAAAGTATATTATTCAAAAATCATAGAAATTTTGTCAACATTAAATAACCACGTAAAAATTCATGAAGGAAACTCTAATGTTGTTTCAACCAAAGGTCAGCTTTATTCAGAAATGTGCCTCAACTCATTTGTAATTAGCCTTAGGGATCCTATAGGATCAACCATTAGAGCCATGAAACCTAACACCCTTCAAGAAGCATTTAGTTATTGCATAAGGGAGCATTTTATTACTATATGAAAATTACCACTCCAAATTTTCCTTCTTATAAGCCATTAAAACCGAACAATTTAACACCAACAAATCAAAATCCTTTTAAGTTAAGCCAAGGAAATATTTCTTTTGGTCAAAGACCAAATCTATTTCCTCCAAGACGAAATATACAAACGATCCCTCAAAGTAACAATGGGTTTGTTGAAAGCCCTTCTCCGTACTTAAATCAGCGACAAAATCCAAACATGGGTAGTCAGATTACATATCAAAATCAAAATGCGTTACCAACAACACAAGTAAATTTCTCTCAATCTTTTCCCCTCAATAACCAAAATCAAACTGTAGGACTCAGATCAACAAATTACAACTAATTTCCTACAATAAACCCGACCCCAATGGACACATCCAGCGGTACAACCCGAAACACAAGAACTCAACAGTCGAATTATAGAACCCCAAACTCTTACAATAAACATAACAATAGCATGACTTACAACAACAACAACAGTAACCACAACAATAATAACAACAACAACAACAACAACAACATTTAGCCAGTTTATATTTTTGAGATCTCAGAGGACTCAGAGCGCTCAGAGATATAAAGAGGATTCCTCCCAAAAATTTCTCACTTTTCCCCTTAAAAACTGAGACTGAAATTTTTTGGATTCGCTTGCTCAATTATTTTTTGTCGCAGTAAATTACATAAGAAGAAAAGGAAAAGAGAGTTGTTTTGACTTCTATGTGAGGAATAGTGTTTATATTTTATTCTCCTGCTCTGTCTAAAAATTGAGGAAAAATACTGAGCGCTCAAGAAATATAAACTGGCCAAATGCTAGCCCAAACAACTCAACGAAAGCAGTATATAACATACAACAAGATCTCACATACTATCATAACCCATCAATAGAATCGTACTCAGCTAGCTATGTAGACTCTATATGGATTGTCCCTAAAAAGAAAGATGCATCAAAAAATCAAAAGTGGTGGCTTGTAGTGGACTATCGAAAGCTAAATGAAAACACCGTAGGTGATCGATACCCACTACCAAACATAGAAGATATTTTGGATAAACTAGGAAGGAGTATGTATTTTACTACTCTGGACCTAGCATCCGGTTTTCACCAAATCGAAAAAGACAGTAGAGATATAAGTAAAACAGCATTCACAGTGGACAATGGCCACTATGAATTTGTTATAACGCCATTCGGACTTAGAAATGCACCATGTACGTTTAAAAGAGTCATGGATAATATTTTAAGGGATATGCAGGGAAGAATATGCTTGATTTATATGGACGATATTATTGTGTTTTCCACCTCGCTCCAAGAGCATTTAGAAAACCTTAAAAAAGTTTTCTACAGATCGCAAGAAGCTAACCTTAAAGTTCAGCTTAATAAATCTGAGTTCCTGAGAAAAGAAGTAGCCTTCCTTGGTCATATTGTAACACCATAGGTTGTAAAACCAAACCCTGATAAAAAACCACAGAAACAAATCAAATCCTTTCTTGCCCTGTTAGGATATTACAGGAAATTTATACAAGATTTAGCTAAATTAACAAAACCATTGACAGAGTGCTTGAAAAAAGGGAAACATATAGTACTAGATGAACGTTATCGTAATTGTTTTGACCATTGTAAAGATATTCTTGGTAATGACCCACTTCTGCAATATCCAGATTTTGCTAAGCCTTTTAATTTGACAACAGATGCCAGCGATGTTGCCATAGGTGCAGTCTTAAGCCAGGGTCCAATAGGTTCTGACAAACCGATATCTTATGCTTCACGCACATTATCTGCCTCAGAAATCAGCTACAGTACAGTGGAAAAAGAACTGCTGGCAATTGTTTGGGCAACATTTTCGCCCATATCTGTACGGACGTAAATTCCATATAGTAACAGACCAAAAACCACTAAACACTGAAACACCTAGTCTACCCTTAGATACCTTACACATCGATGTGTACGCAATTCATAACCAACAGATATTAACGGTAATTGACAAGTTTTCCAAGTTTGCATCCGCCGCATCCGGTCCTTCAGAGAATTTATCTGTCACCACGGCTCACCCAAAACAATAGTCTGCGATCCTGGATCGGAGTTTAACTCAAATTTACTTAAAGAATTTTGTGATCAATATGAAATTGCTTTACACATCACAACCCCTCAAAACTCTACAGGCAATTCACTGGTTGAAAGATTCCATTCCACCTAAACTGAAATCTACAGAGTTATTTATGACAAGGACAAGCGCCTTCAACATACAATAACAGTATTCACTCAGTGACTAATTTAACACCAATGGAGCGGAGCCATTAACAGACAGGACACCACAGTTTATTAAGAATATAAAATTAAGAGAATCGTTGTCGAGTGAAGACGTGTTGCGAGCAAGCTTAAGTGAAGTAAAAAGAAAAAAGTAAAGCAAAATAAAATGAGTTGCAAAATCTGTTCATTAAAAGTTGGTAGAGATATCTGTAAAATTAATTGCAGTGAGTGCGGTTTGTTATTTCACGCAAAATGTGCCACACTTAAACCTTCAGATGTGGAACACATATCCAAATCGAAAAAAAATATGGAATTGTGAATTTTGTGTCCAGCAAAAAAAGAACAACCCGAGCCGATTATCGCTATTATCTTCTTTTGCCACCAACAATGTTAGTCTCAGTGCAGATGACTTAACTTTAGAGGGCATTCACCTTAAGGTTTTGGACATAAAAAATACACTTGCTAATACTCTACATACATTGGGTTTAATGCAAGCACAAATTTCTACTCTTGAGGAAACAACACGATTGCTTTCAGAAATACAAAAAGAAAACGAAATGATTAAAGCTGAACTAAAAACAACAAGAGAGAGACTTGATAATGCAGAGTATATGTACCACTCTAAACACATTGAACTGCGTGAGGTTCCCTTTTTTGAGAACGAAAATGTGTGTGCAACGGTGATCGAAACCCTAAACAAGGGAATTGATATGAAATTGACGGTCGATGATGTGGAGATGTGCTACAGAAAGAAGATCAAGGGGGCAGCATCTGGTACAGTGATTGTGCAGCTTCGAAGTAAGAGTGTGAAGGAGGAAATTTTGTCAGCTTCATACGCTAAGAAAGTGGCGATCAATGCAGAAACAATTTTCTCTTCGTGCAAAGGCAGAATCTTCATCAACGACTGGCTGTCAAACAATACGAAGATGCTCATGAGGAAGGCAAAAACAAATCATAACTATGAATTTCTTTGGGTGAGATATGGGAAAATTATGATGCGCAAGACTGCTGGAATGGAGGTTAAATTCATCAGGTGCATTGATGATCTTAATCATTTATAACAATTTTTATTTTCTATTTCTTAATATTCAATTATACAAAGCTTTTATTTTATTTAAACTATGATGTGCCATAATGAAATATTTGATCTCAATAACTGTAGTGCAGGTGATAACATCTTTATTGGTTTAAATTATAGTAAATCTAACGATAACGATTTTGTGGTCTTCCACCAAAACATAAGAAGTATGAGAAAAAATTTTGATAAATTTGTGATAACTTTAAGTAATGCCTTTAAAATTTTACCTGATGTAATTGTCTTATCTGAAATTTGGATTTTTGACCATGAATTATGTAATTATTCAATTCCGGGTTTTAACGTTTATGCGGAATGTAATGATAAATATGTGTCAGGTGGAATAGCGATTTTTGTTAAAAACAATATTGTTGTGTCTGAAATATCCACTCCTGAGAGATATAGAGGATCTACTTCGTGGATTGAACAGTAATAACATTTGCATGATCGGTGATATGAATATTGATATTTTGGGTTTCCCATCTAGCTGTGATGAATATTTGCTTCTTTTATCGTCTCTGGGATTTGAATCATTTGTAAATGTGCCAACGAGAGTTACAGATTACAGTAAGACCTGTATAGACCATATTTTTATTCGTACCAAAAGCTCTGAAAATATGCTTCCGTTTGTACTCGAATGGGATGTTAGCGATCATTTTGCAACAGGGGTGCCTTTCCTAGACTTATTAAAAAATAGGAAACAAAAAATGAAAGTTCGAATATTCAATTACTTCAGGAAATAAACTACACGTTGCTTAATGATTGTGTCGCCGCTGAAAGTTGGAATTCTGTCTATAGCTGTAACTGTCCTTCAGACGCTTTTCGGAATTTTATTGATATTTTATCTGGTCATGTTTCTTCTAGTAAATCCATAAAACAAAAGCGAAAATACAAAAAAATTAAACCATGGATGACTGACCACTTGTGCCAAAAAATTAATGCTAAAAATTAATTCTATATTAAGAACAAAGGCAAATTACATCTATTAAATATAAAGATTGCCTACAAAAGTATGCAGAAAGATATTCTCGATGAAATAAGTAAACAAAAGGAGGCATACTTCAAGAAAAAATTTAAGTAGATAGTAGATTTAAGATAGTAGGTTTAATCCAAAACAGCAATGGAACATCATTAACAATCTTTTAGGAAAACAAAATGGCGGCAGTGAACTTAAATGCATAGAGTTTTCAGAAAATACTATTTCAGAAAGCGATGCGGATATTGCAAATAATTTTAATCTGTTTTTCAAAGATGTAGTTAAAAATCATACACCAATTTTCTCAAACATCGAAAATATTTATCTAGAACATTCAAATGATGATTTAGTTTTGTCTTCATTCTTCTTTAGTGCGGTTACCAAAAATAAAGTATCTCATGTGATTGCTAACTTGAAATCAAAAACTTCCTATGGAATAGATGGCTTAAGCAGCATAGTAATAAAAAAAATACATGGTTTTATAACAAGTCCCTTATCATATATTGTCAACTCAAGCTTTGGAAGTGGGGTATTTCCAGAATGCCTTAAAACTGCAATTATTATCCCGATACATACAAAAGGTGACAAAACAGACCCTAATAACTACAGGCCAATTTCGTTGCTATCTGTTTTCTCAAAAATTTTTGAAAAATTAATAACTAAAAGAATGTTTTAAGTTTTTTGGTAAATATAGAATTCTCAGCTCTTCGCAATTTGGATTCATTAGGGGTAAGTCTACCGAAGATGCAATAGTGACTCTCTTGGAAAGCATCAATAATGAACTAGATAAATCAAATAAATTTGGTGCTCTGCTTCTTGATCTGACCAAAGCATTTTAAATTGGTTTTCATCCTATCTTCAAAACAGGTCCCAGCATGTGCGAATCGGTACAACTATGAGTGATTCGATCACTAGTGCATGTGTTGGCGTCCCCCAAGGGTCAGTGCTTGGGCCTTTACATTTTATTGTTTATATAAATTCAATTTTTCAGTTGCCTTTGAAAGGAAATATGGTTGCTTTTGCCGATGACTTAGCCCTGTCGTATGCTGCTCCTTCTGTTAATGGAATAAAAGCCTCAATGAATAGTGATCTATCTATTTTGGCAAACTGGTTTAAGTGTCATCAGATGGTGCTGAGTAGCAAATCCAAGGTCATGTACTTTTCCTCGTCAAATGAGCTTTTTATTGACAATGTTGGTCTTCACGACGCAAACTGTAATCACTCTAGTTGTACCGTTTCTTGCATGCCACTTGAATGTGTAACAGAATTTAAATACTTTGGTATAATTCTAGACTCAAAGCTGAACTGGAAGTCACACATTATGAGTGTTAAAAAAAATATGTATATTGCTTTGAACAAAATCTTTCTCTTGCGAAAAATAGTACCAGCAAACTTATTAACATCTTTTTACTATGCATTAGCCAACTCTCGCTTAGAATATGGTATTACCTGCTGGGGTAATGCATTTGTCAGCAATCTACAGCCTTTAATCACAGCCCAGAAGAAGATCATTAGAGTAATGCTTCACAAACCTAGATGGGAACCATCATTTCCGTTGTTTAAATCGCTCAATATATAACCACTTAGGCATCTTTATGTTTATAAGTTATTGAGACTGTTCTATCTGCGGGGTGGTCACAATACAGTAAGAAGAAATGCCACAAATCGCTCGTTGAGATCAGCTTCTGCTGTGACTGTCCAAAGGACTAGAACAGAACATCTAAGACGCTTCTGTACTTTCATAGCTCCATTTATATATAATAAAATTCCAGCTGATGTATGCAACAGCAATGGCCAGTGCCACAGGTTCTTAAAAAATCTAAGAAGTTGGCTCTATTTCAAATCAGATGTGGAAGACTTAATGCGTGTAGTAGTGTAACTTCTTATACCACAACAACCTTAACCATAAAAAGATATTTTTACTTGCTTTATTTGAATTGAATGCCATTCATAATTTTAAATTCATATCTCATTATAAATTCATATATTCCCTTCCTAATTATTTTTGCCCAATCCTGAAATTTTCATCTGGTGCAAATTTATCTTTCTTTTTTTTTTTTTTTTTTTGTTTTCTCTCACTCTCTTACATCAATATCTTCCACGCGGTTTTTCATTTAAATTAAAAAATATAAGTATAATGAAAATGCACTTTACACTGGTATACATACCACAAAGTGCATGATACCATTTCATTTTATAATTCAATTCATTCATAAATTACGAATTTAAACATGATTACTTAAATAAATTACTATATTTTCAAACTAATCTTTTTGATAAAATCAAAAACAAATTAGGGCAACATAACAGAACCAATATAAACAAATTAAATGAAAATAAGGAAGATCCACCAACTTTTCAGGAAAATGATACTAATTTTGAGTTTAACAATAGACGTAAGCCCCTAGAGCTAAAAAAATAAAAGTTAAATCGGATAAAAAAGTAGTTGTCATAACACCTACAAACAGAAAATCACATAAAAACAAAATCAAAAGAAAACGTAAATTTAAAGTATGTAGTAGGTACCTACTTACCTCTAAGCATAAAAAAAATTCACACCATATTAAAATTAATTTACCTATTCTCAATTCAGAAGATAACTTTCATACAGCTTGCATACATTTTTATATAAAACAAAAAGAACTTTATTTCGCTCTCTGGCATACATTGAAAGAACCTTACTTTACATTTATAAATACTTAAATAAATTAAAATAATATATAAGAAAAAAGATCTCCTTGTATAAATAATTCCAAGTAAAAAGTAATTCCTGCGTTAGATATTAAGATATTTTAATTAAATTATAAATTAATGTGTACATAATAAAAATAAAAAAAAAAAACAAATATTGTAAGCGAAATACACAATAATTATAATGAATACATAAACAGTTTAAAATAATTATGGATTGTAATTTATTGAGCAAAAGTAAATTCTGATTTCAGTTTGACATGTGTACTGTACATATAACCTTTGACGCATATACATATGCTAGTTAATCGTTACTTTAATAAGCCAAATAAAGAAAAGAAACAGAGACCTGTGTACAAAATGTACTCGCAGGTCAAAGACCTCAATGGAACATCAGCTGTTCATCGCTTTGGCAAATACCTGACCTTGGGGGCGGAGGAGTTATGAACCCAACGTACTCTTAAACATTATCTCTGCTCGTTGGACGATGATTGTATCTACTTGCGTTATCATTATCACTCATCATTCATTATCAATCATACTATGTTCTATGGACTTAAGAGTATCTAATGATCATTAGCGAAAATTAGTTTCCTTACACCCCGACTCCACATGAGATAATTTATCAGAATGCTTATCTTAACATGAAATATCCAATGGTGTCACTCCGTTTCATCTCGTGTTGGGATGTCAGAGATATCTCTCCGCGATTATATCTTGACAGAGATCTCCGACATGAATTTTGACAGATGGAGATATTTTTGCTTTGTGACTAGAAATTTCTTTTTTGTCTCATTATCTTGTTTCCTTATACCAGTGTTGATGTTAATCTCTGCATTTGTGTGTGGCAACTAAGTTTGTGTTTGTTATTTAGTGTAATTTTCGGGTTGGTGATTTGAAATAGCATAACATGATTTGCCCAGCACAGACAGAAGACAATGTTAGATATAAATATATGATATTTAGTTGGAGAGAAATTATCTCCTGTGGAGTCGGGGTGTTAATTAAGTTATACATAATTTCTAATTAAGTTACGAACATTAAGATTAAGAAGAAGGACTGAGTGGCTCTGGTTGAGAACTTCATTCCAAGTTTGGCTTCAGTGCTAGCTGTATCTTCTTTTAGAATAATAAAATTAAAAGCTGTGTTATATCGATTACACCGAAATTGTTGTTTTCTTTTACAAAAAAACGATATTAGACAAAGAACCTTAATAAAACCATAACTCCTGCCTATGCAGCTGAGAGGTCTCAGTCTGAGAGTGGGGAGCAGGGAATACAACTGGAGCCAGGAGGGAAGAATTCAGGCGCGCACGGAAGATGATAAAACGTTCATTGAGGGATACCTTAGATCAGCAGCATGGACAATCAAATTATCGGTGCGGAGGGAAACATATAATCAAGCTGAGTCAGCAAATCAAGACTAGCAATTAGATTTTATTCATGTATTATCTTAAAATGCAACTGGCCTTAGTTATAAGTTTCTTTATCAAAATTTTTTCGATAGTATTTTTATGCATGAAATTTTTTTCTTTATGAATCTCATATAACGGATGAAAATGTATTTAAATATCGTAACTATTTCAGTATTTACAATATTGTCTGGCGGGGTGCTAAAAAGGCACATAATTTTGGCAGGGCAAGCGAAGGAAATGTGTTCGGGTACAAAAAAGAAATGGAAAAGGAGTATCATTTAGAATTTGGATTGTTTGGAGGTTTTGTTTATCTGAAAGCCAAAATAAATGAGAAGCATGTGTGTTTTATGCCATCTTACATTAATTGTAACGATTGAGAATGTGGGTTAGGGAAGTTGAAAAACAGGAGGAAAGATCGCTCTCATTACTCCCAATGTTGAAATGGCAGGAAAGTAAAAAGAATGCTTTTACAAGAAATTTAGATGCCTCCTTATCACAAAACTTAAGCGAATCACACAATGTTATCTCGAATATCGATGATGATTTAAGACTTATTTAAAATGTTATATATGCTTGAGCAGCTCGCCACTCTGCGCCTAACTCTAAAACATTATTTAGGAAAAAGTGGTTTGACACCGATTGCTATAAAGCAAAAAAAAGCATTAAGAAAAGCTTAAATTCTAACGGGTGATTTTTTAGAACTTAAAAAAAAAAAAAAACACAAAAAATTCGAAAAAATGAATGAAATATTTATTTGAATCGATAGTTTGAACCTTGCAATTTAATGTTTAAGGATAATTTTATGCAAATGTTGACCGCGGCTGCGTCTCAGGTAGCCCATCCGCTGAGTCCAATTTTGGCATACTCTTTCACACATATCGGCCGGTATCTCACGAATGAATGCATGGATGTTGGCTTCCAGTGCGTCAATCGAAGCGGGCTTGTCCCTATAGACATTAGCCTTGACATACCCCCACAAAAAATAATCTAATGGTGCCAAATCGCACGATCTAGGCGGCCAATTGACCGGCCCGAAACGTGAAATTAACTGTTCACCAAACTCGCCTCGCAATTGCGCCATTGTTTCGCGTGCTGTGTGGCATGTGGTACCGTCTTGTTGAAACCACATATCATGCAAGTCAAGAACTTCCATTTCGGGCAAAAAAAAGTTTGTTATCATCGCTCGGTAGCGTTCACCATTGACAGTAACGCTGCGATTCGCATCATCTTTGAAGAAATATGGCCCAATAATGCCGCCGGCCCATAAACCGCACCAAACAGTGGCTTTTTCGGGATGCATTGGTAGCTGTTGTAATGCTTCTGGCTGATCTTCACTCCAAATGCGGCAATTATGCTTATTTACGTACCCATTCAACCAAAAATGAGCCTCATCGCTGAACACAATTTTTCGATAAAAAAGCGGATCCTCGGCCAGCTTTCCAAGAGCCCATTCACCAAAAATTCGGCGTTGTGGTAGGTCGGCTGGCTTTAGTTCTTGCACCAGCTGTATCTTAAAAGTCTTTACGCCCAAATCCTTGCGCAAAATTTTCCACGTAGTGCTGTAACAAAGGCCTAACTGCTGGGAACGGCGCCGAATCGACATTTCGCGGTCTTCTGTCACACTAGCTGATACGGCCGCAATATTTTCTTCACTACGCACAGTACGTAAACGTGTTGGTGGTTTAATGTCCAACAAAGTAAATTTGGTCACAATCTTCCGAATAGACTGCTCAGAAGGTCGAGAATGCCGACCATAAAATGGAAGCAGCGCGCGATGAACATTTCGAACCGAGCACGAATTTTGATAGTAAAATTCAATAATTTGCAAGCGTTGTTCATTTGTAAGACGATCCATGGTTAAATTGCAAACCAAACTGAAGCTGTTTGACAGTGACACAAGGTACTAAACACACGTCAGCTGTCAAAACCAGTGTTGCCAAAACCAAACCAGCTAAAAAATCACCCTTTACAATACGGTACAAAACGGTCACAATGTGTACAGAACAGACTACCTTATTGCAAGGAAAGCTTACAAGCAAATTTTAGAAAGGAAAAAGCACAACGAACTGCAAATAAGAAAGTTGTCCAACGTGAGGGGTTCAAAGGAGTGGTGGTCGGTGGCAAGGGAGATGAGGGGGAAAACATTAGTTGTTAACCGGAATCTGAAAAGTGATAATTTTACTGAGCATTTTATAGGGTTACTGAACCCAACCAATAGTTCGCCTCAAATCTTGTTCGCTGCACCGAACATAGTTGATACGTATTTGGAAAGTCAAATAACTGTGGACGAGGTGGATTAAGCTATTAATAGTAGTAGAAATGGTAAGGCTCCAGGACTAGACCACATAACAATGGAATTTTTTTTAAATGCACCACCTGCATTTATTGAAAAAACAACCCACATTTTGAATAGGGTCTGTGAATCCGAATAAATTCTAAGTTCT
Organism: Dasysyrphus albostriatus; assembly: GCA_946251815.1. NCBI lineage: Eukaryota > Metazoa > Arthropoda > Insecta > Diptera > Syrphidae > Dasysyrphus > Dasysyrphus albostriatus. The sequence goes on from OX276335.1 coordinate 175,690,121, forward strand.
TTTAGGAGTTCCATTATTTTCCCAATTCACAAAAAAGGCGAATAAGACGATGTACAAAACTATCGTGGGTTTTCTTTTCTAGATACATTGTATAAAATCTGTACGGGGGTACCATTGGCTAGAATAACAAAGTGGTCTGATGACCACAACATTATTAACGAATTTCAGGCAGGCTTTCGGAAAGGGTACTCGACGGTGGACAAAATTTTAACTCTATCCTCAGTCATTAACCTAACGCTAAGTAAAACGAAAAAGAAACTATACGTTTTCTTTATAGCCTTCAAAGCGGTGTTTGATAAAATCAACAGAGAAGCTCTTATATCTAAACTTCACACCTTAGGAATGCCATCCAAGATAATGAGGCTAATGAAAAATATATATGAATACACATACGCCGCTGTCTGGGATGGCGTACACATATCAAACTTCTTTGTAATGGGAATAAGGCTAAGACAGCGCTGTGTGCTCAGCCCAATTTTGTTTTCCTTCTTTTTAAACAACCTTCACGATGAGCTTCCTGGAGGAGTAAATACTTTCGGTATGCTTCTGAAATTTCTTGTACGCGGATGATCTAGCTATTTAAGCGGAAAATCCAATAACGTTACAGTATATGAGTACTGCGATACATGGAATTTAGAGTTTAATTTAGAAAAATCGAAAATAGTTATATTTAGGAATGGAGGTAGGAGAGCGAAGAGCGAAAATGGTTTTTTAAAGGGTCGGAAGTGGAAGTAGTTAATAACTATAAGTATCTAGGTGCAAAATTCACACACAATATGTCTTTCAAGCAGCATCTAGAAGAAAAGCTTGTAATGTCTAAGTTAGCCATAAATTCTACTTGGTCCGCAATCATATCCTATAGCAAAATTCTTCCTTTAAGCTAGTTTAAAATTTTTGAAGCTACAGCCAGATCAATAATGTTTTATGCAGCTCATGTATGGGTATATTTGAAGTATGAAAATACAGAAAAACTTCTGAGATATTTTATTAAAAGAATGTTCAAGCTACCTAACAACACCCCAAACTAGTTATATGTTACATATAGAAACTGGTCTACCAACATTATTTCTGTCAACCCTACGAATCCATTTTAGCTACATACGAAAAGTGATGGGTTATAATGAGAGTAGACTTCCTAAAATATTTGCTAAGGAAATCATGAGGGAAAACATATGCTGGGCTAAGGAGTGAAAATCTATATATCAAGAACTAGACTCACAGTTTTGTCCCGATGACATAAATAGTTGGAAAGATTCACATACAGAGGCCTTAATGGAATTGAGAACTAAAGAATGGGGCGTTCATGTAGCAAGTGCAAAGAGTGGTCAGTTTCATGATGAGTATAGTAACCTACAATATGTGGGAGTACCAAACTATTTCGAAGAATAAAAATGTACAAATGATCAGATGGATTTTTATGGCGAGAGGGGGATTGCTTAATTTGAATGCAAGAGCATTTAAAAACCAAACCGATGGTATATGCACATTATACAACTTAGATGCATCAGAAAACACATATCATTTTATTGCAATATATCCAATTTTCAAATACCTTAGGAAAAAATACTTGGGAGAAGATTACCTAGCCCGAGAAGTTTTTATCGACACGTTAACGGTCACAATTATGCATCTTTATACAATTTCCTGCAAAAAGCATTCCTTTATAAAAACCTATAAATAAATTAATTTAATTAATGAAATTGAAAAATGTACAAAATACAAATTGATTTATTAATAATGAACATTTAATTATACTAAAAAACTGTAACTTCAATAATTACTTTTATTAAACTATTCAGCTATTCCTTTATCAGAATTATGAACAGAACTATTTTTAAAAAAGCTTGTTTTCTTGGTAAATTATACCCTTTTCTTTTAAAAATTATAAACCTATCTTTGTATATGTAGACTATAACAAATTCAACTTTGGATTTACTTGAAATCAAACAAAAATGTTTTTAATTCACAATAGCTTTTTATTAAGTGAGGGCCTTGTCATACGCAATTTGTATTAAGTTCAGTTCAACTTACATGAATTCTTTTACAAAAATCCACTGTAAACTATATCCAACAAGATTAAAATTCCTAATCATTATTTTATTTTATTTTATTTTGTTTTGTTTTATTTCACTTCACCTCATTTCATAGCATTTTATTTAATTTTAATTTTTATCTAGCTTATTTTATTTTACTTTACTTCACTTTATTTTATATTTTTTAAAATTTTATTTTGCTTTATTTAGTTTAATTTTGTTTTGTTTAACTTTCCATAGGACATCCCATCCTAAGCAATCAAACTTTTTGAATGCTCATGGGGAACCCGTTATCCCCCACAATAGCTGACATCATCCTAGACGACCTTCTTAACAATGCCACTAAAGAGCTTGAATCTCAAAGCATAGTTTTTAGTTTTAGTTTAGTTGTTTTTATTATATGCCACCTAAAAATAAATGTTTTTTTTCCGAGGTACTGCCTCTTGCGAGGGACTGACAAATCCTCCAAGACTACACTTGTCATGAATAAGTGCTTCTCATCTAGCCGTTCGGACTCGGCAAAAAATTGTAGGTCCCCTCCATTCCTGCCAACAACACGCACACAGGAATGGTTGAGAGTTGTTAATCACTAAGCCCTGGTTCTCCATGAGCTGTTGCGCCACACAATTAATTTTTTTTTCATTTTATGTTTCTATTATAATCTAATAAATTCATTTACATTAATTTTTATCATGATTTTGTATAAAAACATTAAGGCTTTGACTTCAAGTCGTTAGCCTGAAAGGCATTTAAATTAAAAACATTTTTATTAGAAGGTTTTTTTTATAATACAAATTCTATATACTACTGAAATAAATCAGCCAAGTAGAAGACTTAGCATTAAAGTGGGACTTGTTGAATTATTGATTCAAAATAGCTTTTTATGGCCTTTTGTCCTACAAATTGGCGTTTCGTCCGGCTTACTCACTTGGACTAATCAGTGACGTAGTGAGGGCCTTGTCATACGCAATTTGTATTAAGTTCAGTTCAACTTACATGAATTCTTTTACAAAAATCCACTGTAAACTATATCCAACAAGATTAGAATTCCTAATCATTAAGCTGTAAATTTTTTTGCCCGGGGCCAGGCATAGTTTCTATTAGAAGGTTTTTTTGTAATACAAATTCTATATATTACTGAAATAAATCAGGCAAGTAGAAGACTTAGCATTAAGTCCAAGTGAGTAAGCCGGACGAAACGCCAATTTGTAGGACTAAAGGCCATAAAAAGCTATTTTTAATCAATAATTCAACAAGTCCAACTTTAATGCTAAGTCTTCTACTTGGCTGATTTATTTCAGTAGTATATAGAATTTGTATTATAAAAAAAAAACCTTCTAATAAAAATGTTTTTAATTTAAAGGCCTTTCAAGCTAACGACTTGAAGTCAAAGCCTTAATGTTTTTATACAAAATCATGATAAAAATTAATGTAAACGAATTTATTAGATTAAAAAGTGAAGTAAAGTAAAATAAAATAAGCTAGATAAAAATTAAAATTAAATAAAATGCTATGAAATGAGGTGAAGTGAAATAAAACAAAACAAAATAAAATAAAATAAAATAAAATAAAATAAAATAAAATAAAATAAAATAAAATAAAATAAAATAAAATAAAATAAAATAAAATAAAATAAAATAAAATAAAATAAAAGAAAATGAAGTGGTGTGGGAGTGAAATAAGTAAAATACAATATTAAACCGAAGTGGAATAAAATAAATTAAAATGAAGTGAATGGAAAAAAATCAAATTAAATAGATGAATAGTGAAGTGGAGTTACGTGACATAATTACGTGGATTGAATTAAATTAGATTGAATTGAGTTAGGTTAGAAAAAAAATGTATAGGCATCAAACTCTGCAAAAAAAAGAGGCACATAAAATTGTGCAGTCAAAATTGAAAAATTGTGTAGGAAAAAATAGAAGAGAAAAGGAATAATAAAAAAAAAAGAAAAAAATAACAATAAATTGGTTAGAAGAAATTGAAGAAAAAAGGTATAATAAAATAGAAATATAAATAAATACAAAAAAAAAATGGTTTAATTGCTATGAAAAAAATAGAAAAGAAAATGTATATTAAAAGAGAAATATACATCAAGAAATAAATAATAAAAAAATGCAAACATTTGGAAAAAAAGGAAGAAATGTGGTAACCTGTCGCTGCCAAAAGATTTAAGAAATTTATATTTAGTCTTGACATATTATACGATGTTTCAGTCTTATGATATCCGTCATGCTGAATGCACGTGTCGCTGTCAGTCAGTTTAAGGACAGTCACCGTACTAAGCGCACGTAGTTGAAGGACCCCAGGCTACTACAGTAATTATTTTCTTTGAGTCAAAATTCTAAGAAATTCGTTGTTTGGTATATTAGTGAATTTTTCTATTCTGTTATGTTGTAGATGACATTTTTGCCATAGTAAAGAATACAATTCACGATGGAATGGAAATAGAAGAAAACAATAGCCAACCTTACCTGGACGTTCGACTTCATAAAACGGGAAACCTTATAATATTTAATTGGTACTTTAAAATAGTCATCTGTAAGTCTGGCGACAGTAAGCCCATTTTCGTACCTTATGCCTGTTTGCTATTTCATTTGTTGAAGGCATCTGTGCGAGAGGTCATGGATTGTTCGTTCAGTTTCTCAGTCCCCTGATGAGTGTTTACAAAACATATTTCTATGTAAGCAGGTATATTTTTTTTGGCATTTTAATACAGGCTTAGTAAAACCTTAATTATATAATTTTTTTGTTTTTTTTTCGTACCATGCGTTAACATGTTTCAGTGGCAAAAACTATGAAAATACTCAATTCCCTGGCTTCAGTCCCCTGACCTTTAATTACTGATGTTATCTCTTGAGGTCCTAAAAATGCCCACAAAATGCTGCTTTTTTTCTTAAATACATGTAAAATAAATAAGGGGACTCGATCGCATGAACTTACTCTTATTTTCAAGTGGTTAGGAAATTTAAAGATAATTTACACAGTTTGTTTTGCATAAATTGTATAAAAGTGCTGGAGGGAACAGGTTCGGATGAAACAAGAAAAAAAATTGTGTTGGTGGGGGTATATTACTCCCCATTAAGGTGAGGAGTATGATTTTCCTAAAAAATTGGCTTAAAATAGTAAGTTAGTAGTTGGCAATAAATAGTAAAAAGTTAAAAAAATGTTCAGTTCTTTGGAACACCTGTTTTCAAAAAAGGCTATAAAATCGTTGTTTTTAATTTGTTTGCCTGGCCGTTTTCAACTATGTGAAGGGCCGTTCTAAAGTTCATATATAGTTAGGTTTTACGACTTTTTGCTTACAAAAATGGTACGTCGAAATTATCATCATTTTATCCCATTTTTTGTAGAATCACCCCTATATTGGAATAACAAAAAGAGCTTAATAAAAAAGAATAGCTGAACACAAAAGGAAAAAAAGCAACTTAGCTTTCACAGCATAGATTGAAAGTGGACATACACACTTAATTTTGATAATACAAAAATATTAGACGGAGAAAAACGAAACACTGCACTGCAAGATTTACCTTGGAAAGCTTACGCATACAACAAAACTTGATAAAAACTATGAATACCAAAGTAGGCAGGGAGAATACCATCGTGAACTACGCTCTAGCCATAAAAAGCATTACTATACTGTGATAATTTTTGTTTTCCTTCAAGATTGCTGGTCTCCATTGTTTCTTAATTTATTTACTTTGTATTGTTTTGATTGTTAATTTATTTCATTTAAATATATGAATTAACCAAACGAATTTGTATTTAAGAAAAACACTGACTTATGTACCTAAAAATGTAAGCTCATAGTTATTGAAACAAATAGACCAATTATAATTTAAATTATTTTCAAAATTATCGAAAGCCCGAAAGAAGTCGTAAAAACTCGACGAAACTTTGGGAAAAGATGAAATAATTTGTTTTATTTGCATCCTTCAATAAATTGACCAAAAAAGCCGACTAAAACACCATAAAAAAATTAGAAAAAAGAATTGGCCACATTAAAAAATTTTAATCATAAAAAAAATTATTTTAAATTTTTCAAAATAATATTTACCCCATTAAAATTAACAGTAAGTATCCTTGTTTGTGTGCATTTGTAGTTGTTTTTAACGGGATAAACATGGTTTAAAAAAAATTGAAATAATTTTTTATATACTCCTTATGGTACTTAAAATATGTACAAAGTTTGAAGATTTTCCATCAACTTCTACAAACTTACCTAAATTCTGAATAAAAGACTTAGAAATCCCTATGTATTTTGAATGGGAAATTTCAAGTGCTTACCAGCATGTGTTAATGTTGACCGATTTCAAAAAAATGTTACACACAATTTTTTTAATTACCTTGATTACTTTTAGGAGGGGGACAGAAGAAATTCAAAAATTTGACAAATTTGCGCCACCCTAATACATACATACATACATGTTTCCTTGGACTGTTTTGCATATATATAAAAAAAAAATATATATATAAAATATATAAATTTTGTTCCATTTTTCAAAGTACATATCTCGACCGATTTCATCGATGCGAGAGTTACAGAAGGTATGCACAAAGCTAGTTTTATTTGATTTCAACCTAAAACGTGACAAAATTCATTTTCCACATCTAATTTGAGTTCATTGGGACCATTATTATAAATAATACCCGGGCAGGGCCGGACACGCTAAAGGTGCAAGCGGAGCAAATGCCCAGGGCGCTGAACCCAATGGGCCCCTTGCAAGCCTTAAAAAAATCCATTTAATCAATGAGCTAATGATTTATTTTTATATTATTCAGTCTAATTGTGAGTTTCGCATGGACAATTTTTCTCCTGAAAATTGTTTGTTCCCGCTGAATTTAAAAAGCTATTACGATTTTCGCTTGAACTTCTCTTGGCTTAAAATAAACAAAAACTTCCGCAAAGGGCACCAGTACCCTCTGTTTTTTTCTTTCTTCGTCAAAAAATAAGTGACAACTTAAGCTCTTAATTGTGAAAGATTTCCGAAACTAGATATCACAAAAAAGGGGAGTTTTCGTTTTTCGTGTGAAACTCACAATAGGCGAAAAGTTAAATATCATTTTTTTGCGTGAAATATTGTGCACGTGAAACTCACGATAAGGCTGATTATGTTTTTGAATTAAATTTTAAATACATACTTACTTAATAAATTTTTTTCAGTACAGTATATTTTTGTGTTGTTTCTTGAATTTTATTCACAGTTATTTTTATATTCTTAAGTTACTATTATTTGTGTGATATAGTAATCCATTTCCTAGGTTTTAATAAAATCCTATTTATTATGTGCTTATCGTTTAAAAAAAGACATTCCAAAGTCTACCCCTTGGGTTATGGGGAAATAAATTCTTCGACCAATAACCGCAATTGAAGGCGCTAATCATGAAGCCTGGACAGAGCGCTAATTTATATAGGGCCGGCTCTGTACCCGGGTATCTACCCGACACATAACTGGTACGCAGGAGTCCTACTCGGTGATTTTTCGGGCCCGGGTACCCAACGCTTTATTTTTATTTCGAGTTTTTTTTTAAGATTTATATATGGAACAAGATTTTGTATATGTATGTATGTATAATATTTTAAACTTTTTCCAATGCATGAAACTCAGAGAAACAAAACTATGGTTTACTTTTGAATGATGCAATCAAAACTATCTGGACATATATTAGTACGATTTTGGATCATGTCATTCTTTGGTGGATAGAAACTCCAATATCATGTTACTCGATATTCCATGTGGATGCAATTTGTAACCGGATCTTTTCAGATAATTTAAAAGGTTTATTTTCCCTGAAATTTCAAAAGTGATTTTCTACACTTCCTACTACTTTTCAGAAATTCAAGAACCAGCATATTCAAGCTTAAAGGCACTTTGTGAAATATTAACAATATTTGCTTCAAATAATGTATGGGATAAAATGTTCCGGATTACTTTGGTTATGTCATCACATTCTAGAAATGTTTATAAAAATAAAGAAAATGCCAGAGAAGAAACGGTAAGAAACTATTGACAAGAAAAATATTTGTTTTTTTTTTTAAATCATTATGCAGCATAGATAATGAAAACGTAGTGATTTATTTGTTTCTAAAATAATTTTAAGATGCATTTTTTACAAAATTTTCAAAAGAGCATTGGATTTTGCCAACACAATCAATACAATGTACAATCTTTTCTTATCTTGCTAGTATTATTCATGCGAAAGTTTATTTGTTTAGATGTTTGTTAGAAAACCACATCTTGCTCACATTTACCCCATGCTTTTATAACTTGGGTTAATGTGAACATGGAAAAAAACTATAAAAAGGTGTTGTGCTCCAAATGACATGCCACCCTACAAATAGCCCGGGAGGTAGCGACAGAAATTGCACACCCATTTTTTCAATTGTGCCCCTAATTTACATCAATACTTTGGTAATCTTACAACGCACCCTTACAACGGGGGGTTGCAGCAGGAGAGCAAAGTCCGCAAACAAAATAACAAAATTTACTCATTTTCTCAAGGTTCAAACTTTCTGTACGCATTATTTTGGACGTAAGAAGCAAAACTTATGAGGTCTTACAACGAAGGCCGTCTTAAATCGACCTAAAACCCGTTAACAAAATTAAAAATCAACTCATTTTCTCGAGATTGAAACCATTTTTAATTTATGGTTGGCATCGTAACAAATAAAAACTAGTAGGCATATCTAACACCAAAGGCCATCTTAAAAATTCTTGTATAGGTATGAAATCTTTATTAACAGCATAATTATTTTACAAAGTTGGTTGCAACCGCACAATTTACCCACAGAGTTATGATAATATTATCTTACTACAATTTAACGGACTACAATTTTGTGATAACTTTCTCTTACAAAAAATTGATAGTTTAATCATAATATCGAAAAAAAAATATTTCAGCCACCTGAAATCAAGTTTTCGAACAATTTCAACTTTTATACCTATATATTCAAAATTTTTAAAAAAAAGTTTCGAGAAAGAGTTGTTGAAAAATTTGTCGTTATCACTGTTGCATTACAACTTTTTACATAGGATCAAAACTTTCTGAGATAATTTACTTTGATCGTATGCATTTCAATAAAAAATATACACTGTTCTCTCACTAACATGAATTTTAATTTGTTACGATGCCAACCATAAATTTATAATGGTTTCAACCTTGAGAAAATGAGTTGATTTTTAATTTTTTTGCGGGGTGTTAATTTGTGCTTTTTACGTCCTAAATAATGTACGCATTATTTGAACCTTGAGAAAATGAGTAAATTATGTTATTTTTTTGCGGACTTTGCACCCTTGTACAACTGTGTTGTAAGACCCTGAAAATATTGTTTCATTTTACTCAAATAATTGTTACACAAAAATGAAGCTTGAGAAAATGGGTTGATGAAATCTGTCGTTACCTCCCGGGCTAAAAGGCATGATCCACTGGCTGGATCACAACTGTTGTCAAAATAACTCAACTTATGAAATAAGTATTCATCATCGACAGCAGTTTCATGTTACACTTAATGAGACGCAATGATTAAGCGGGACACAGTAAAAAAGCTGAGTAATGCATTGTGGAAGTGATTGCAAGTAAGTTCCAGGTAGGTCAGGGGAACTCGGTGAGTCTGATCGTAAACCTCGGGGAGTGCGTTTCCTAATAATATTTAACATAACAATTTGGCGCAGCTGGTACTACGTACCTTTCAAGTTTTTAAAAATAGAAAAATATAAGAGTTTATATAAAAAAAACAAAAGCTTACATTTTGGCAATATTGGTGTGGTATATTCGAAGAAAATTTAATAAATAAAAAAAAACGAAGTGATACCTACGACCATTGAAAAAGTGAAATTTTTCAGAGAAAAAAAAAAACAAGGTGCAGTAAGTGAAAATGTATTTTTAATTTTTATTTGCATGATTTTTTTTGTGAACTCTTCAGCATTGGTTTTTGATTTTGTTATTTTTTATTGTTTTTGCTGGTTTGAACAGGTTTATTTTGTCTTTTCAAGATTATATTTTTCTTCGTTAATTTTGGTTGTTGGTGTAGAGGTTAGGGGTTTGGCTGCAAATGTTTTTATTGTTTTCTTTATTTTCTTCAATTTAGTAGTTAATTGTGAAAAGTTCACAGTTTTTTGTTTGTGTTAAGTTAATGGCCAAAAGGTAAATTCAAGCTCAATCTAATGATACATAGACCAAACAGAGTTTCTTAAAAAAGCGGAAAAGGCAACAACGGCAGCTAAAGTTGTTGAATGAATTTCTTCTTTCGGAACTTAAAGAAATTGTAAGCCCTGAAGTTTATAGTCTGGTCCGTTTTCACCTAAGTTCTCAGTGAGGCAAATTTACGCGTGTTGAATCAACAGACGCTATTCTGACGAAATACGTAAAGGCTGTTCAGAATTTAATAAATAACCACACTAAGGAAGCTGAAAAACGTCTTTTACGAGCAACAAAAGAAGCTGACGACGAAATAAACCAGTTGACAACTGAATTATATAAAAGTTTGTCAGTGCAAAAGGATCTCAGAGAGAGAAGTGCTAAAGTTACTTTAGGCAGTCGCTAAAAAAGCTTATTTCCGTTGCTTTTAACCTCTACACCAAAAACACCTGTTTCTAAAGAGTTTGTCAGTAAAGGAGTTCATACTCCAACAACTGTCAGGACTTACTAAAACTTAGAACAAGAACTGGTGCAGATAACTGAGGTGCCAATCAATATTCCAATCTTAAGGGAAAATCAATTAAGTAAAATGTCTTACGAAAAGGTGTCCAAAGTTGTACGCCGTGTCATATCCCAATTTTCAGGGCAGAGGACATCAGATTTAGCTAATAAGGTGTACAAGTTTTTAAACGCCTGTCAGTTCGGCTAAAAATATTTAAATACTGATGACACAGAAGAAGACTTACTGGCAACGCGTTCGAATTGATTCGATCAAATCTTCCAAAGACTATGCCAAAACTTGAGTCGGCATATTTGGCAATAATCACTCTGGATAGTGTGATTGAGATTAATTGAGTCACGTCAACAAAACTCTGAGGATTTTCAGTCAATAGCTTTAGTGGCTGAACTAAACAGCCGTTTAGTGAAGGTTTTTAAGGTGGGATTGTTTGATCCCGTGTTACACCAGTTTATGCTGACCACCCCAGAAACGGACTTATCGAAGCTGGCTGATTTGGCACAGGAAACATCTCTTTTGATGAGAACGCAGCACAGCTAGAAACATGGTAATTTTAACCCATTTCAAACAAATGCGTTCAGTGCCAGCTCACCATGTGCGTACTCATCGGCTTCAAGCCAACAATTTTCATCACACCAAACATACACACCCGCACACATAAACAGTTTTCAAAATTTATGCACACTACAAAATCGGTAACCAGCAACATCCAAAACATCACAAGTAAACCCCTTTTCCAACAGCTCGTTAGCCGTTATCCACGATTGGCAGTTAGCTAATTCCCCTCAAAGCGTAAGCAAAGGTAGAACAACAAAGGTAATAAAGTGTGGTTTCTGTAGCAAACCAAACCCCACTTATGCGGTAAGAAAGAAAACTCTTACTGCTAGTCCTGTAAGGCATATGGCCATGCCCTAGGAACATGTTCCAAAGGCCAAGTTTTTATGACAGCGGAAATCACCAAAGCCTTGGCCTAAAAGTGATTGGTGTTCAAAGATGGGCCACTCTGAAGATGATTGCTATAGCAAAAAGAACTACCTAGCAAGGAAACGGGATTAAAACGGGAAGGGGGCCAGCCTTAACTACTGAGCTGCACCCCAAACATTTCTAAAATAATACAAACTGAAATAATTAAATCCACTAAAAAATATATTTCTCCAAACCCAAGTCCAAAAAACAAAACATCTGAGAAAAAGAGCGAGACATCTCCTAATAAACTTCTTACTTTTAACAGTAGTAAAACAGGATATCTCCAATTCAAAAACAAGAAATTTTTTTGCGAAAAACCTGTTTTTAAACGTTAAAGGACAAAATTCTAAGTCTAACCTTGTGCCTTATAAATTCATTCATCTTAGGATACAATATTGCTTATGAATTTTCTTTAACAACCTGCAAGGATTTTTTTAAACAGAAGAATATATTTTGTGATATAAAGAGAATTAGACTCTACTTGATAAAAATAAAAAGTAAAAAAAAAGCTATGACTGAGGCCAAAGAAGGTAAAGTAACTGTTTTAGTTGACACAGGTGCAGATACAAGCCTTTTAAAATGAGGTGATTAAAAAAAAAAAAAAACTACGAAGATATCCTCAAAGGAGATACTTAAATTAGGTGGAGCATTTGGTGGAAATGGCATAACATTAGGCACATTTTCATCCAGTAAATGTTTGGGGAAAAATTATAGTCTAAGATGGTATAATTGGGCCAGACATACTCTGGAATCGTACGAAAATTGACTCTGTGACCGAAACAATAAAGTTTTTGGATGAAAACAGGAAGTTGGTTTCAGAGTGCTCATTGAAATTACGTGACGTTCCTGTGGAAAGCGAAGAATTAAAACCCGGAATATGCCTATGAGAGATACGAGAAAGAACTGGCGCAATCTGTGCGCCAGTTCTATGTGATCATAGGGCCAAATGGACTTTCGCTGGCGAGTAAAAGTGTAGTAAAGTACCATTTCGACAGACATATAAGTGCTGCTTTGGCCAGGGTTAGAGGAGCTTTTGCCCTGACGAAACGGTTGTTTTATAGCAACCGACTAGACACCAGGGTGAAGGTTATTTACTACATGGTCCTTATTCGGCCGATAAATGCCTATGGATGCCCGGTTTGGTTCAACGTTGCCTCATCTCAAATGAAAAGATTCGGGCGTTTGATAGACAGTGTCTTCGACGCTGCCTTGAATTTCACAGAACACCAGAGTCGGAGTACAAACACTATCCTCATTGGCAACGCTGACATTTTCTAGCGTGCCTGTTCTGCCTGCCTGCTCCTGAGATTTTTAATATTTTAATCAGTGAAGCCATCGAAATAAATTTCCATTTTATAATTATAATTGATAAGCCAATTGGCAGTACAATTTGCGACTTTTTTTGTGAATATTTTACATAAAGGGTATTCATGCAATTTCGTTAAAGCCTAGATAAGTTTACAAATTTGTTAAGTTTTTTTTTGATTAATGAACGGTAAAATTTTGTATGTGAAATGATTTGCACAATTTGGTTAAACTTATCAAAAGATTTTGTTGTGTAAAATTAACCAAACTGGTTAAACTTATCTAAACGTCATTATGACTCTAGCTCTGATTGAATAACCTAGCATTTAATCAAATGTATAAAAAAGGTCGTTCATGCAAACTTTGTGTAAACTTATCATATTTCACAATTTGTAAACTTACGACGTTGCATGAATAGTTAAATTTTTATAGTCAAATTTTTAATATAAAGACAATTAATTTGATTGAGTGAATTTTAATTACACTGCTTTCCATTGTTCTATTTGCTCCGTTAAAGTTTTCTGTTTATTTCTACCCGGTGAGTAAAACATTTGTGGGATATGTTCTGTCCCTGAAGCAAATTTTTAAGGCTACATGCAATTTCTCAAAGAGTAGACACGGTGCATTCAAGAGGACATAAGAGTCCACAACCTTTTTTGCAAAGTGAACCTCTGTCTATCAACTCCTACTCTCGCCTCTCCGTGGTGAACATCGGGTGCCTAGTACCTTTAACTAAAGATGGGATTCCAAGCCCTGTGGACGGATTTAGGTGGCAGCAAACGAGAGAGGGGGGAAAAAGTGTTCCCTATAAGGTACTTCTCCTTTATCCAGGTGGAAGCGCAAGAATTCCTCAGATGGAATCAACGGTGGCGTCTACAGTTCCAGCTAGGTTGAACTACTTACCACCTTATATGGGCTACTACGACATATGCGTGGCTCAGGCCTATAAGGAGTGGTTTACCGGCTCCCCACCCTTGGAGTTATATTAAGGATCTGGTCCTCCAAGTCGGGGGTTGTGCGTCGGGGTAACTTCTCTACCACGGAAAACAACAATGGTTCCTAAACAACAACAACCCCAGCAAACGAAACAAGGACAATGAATTTCGGATCTGTGCGTGGAATGACCGGACCTTAAACAGACCACGTGCAGCCAAACAATTAGTGGAGAACCTGGATAGGCTAATGTCTGAAATAACAGCCATCCAGAAAGTGCGATAGGATGGAGAGGGCATACGAAGGATGAAGTCGTGTGATATCTACTTCAGCGAGTGCTGCAAGAAGCAGGGTCAGCGGCTCTTTGGTTGTGGTTTTGTGGTAAGGGGAAGACTTAGACAAGAAGTCTTGGGCTTCAGAAATGTAAGCGAGCACCTGGCCACAATCTGCATCAAAGCTAAATTCAAAAAACATTACGTTGATCTGTGATTGACTTTGCGGCGGGGTGGAAGGCCATCATAGCTAGCATTCGATTCCCACACCACAATACACACAAAAGTACCAGCGGTCTCCAGATCAACGAACCGTCAACCAGATTGATCATATTGCGATAGACGCCAGACATGCTTCCAGTATCCTGGATTTCCGAACGTTCCGAGGGGCGAACATCGACTCGGACCATTACTTTGGTGTAGCCCAAGTACGTATGCTGATATCTATGAAGCCACAACACCAAACGGATGCTGTGAAAAGATTTGATGTCGCAAAGTTAAAATCGAAAGAGATCGCTAGGACCTTTGCTGACCAAATCTCCCGTAACCTTTCAGCAGCTCCGCCACCAGCACAAACTGCAGGGGACTAGCGGAAACACTCTCAACAAGCCATCAGAAGTGCCGTCACTCATGTGCTGGGTTTCACTAGGTGACCACAACGAAACCCTTGGTTCGATGAAGAATGCCGGCTGGCGCATGCAGTCAAGAATAAGACCAAGTCAATGCTGCAAACTAGAACCAGAACTGCTGAGAGGGCAGCCCGTGAGCTTAACGAGCAAAAACGAAAGAAGGAACGCCGATATCTCAGGAGGAAAAAGAGACAGCATGCGAAGCGGCCGGTCAGGTCTATTGAGGACTGTAGCCTGCTGGGACGAGGGTGGGAATATGGTGGTAGACACACAGTTGGTGCTGAGGATCTGAAAACAACACTTTTCTAGACTGCTAAATGGCGATGCATTATCATGCAACTTCTTTAACATCGTACTTGAAGCAATTGTACGCAACTCGCAAGTCAACAACAGAGGTACAATTTTTCAAAAGTCCGTTCAGCTACTTGCTTATGTAGATGATATTGGCATTATGAGAAAAACGAAGCGAGCTGTTACCGGTGCGTTTGTAAATAATGAATTGGAGGCGGCAAAAATAGATTTGGCTGTTAATGAGGACAAGACGAAGTATACGCTATCATCGAGGAAGGAATTTCAACATCGGCGACTCGGGCAAAACGTCACGATAGATAGGTACAACTTCGTAGTTGTCAAGGTCTTTGTCTACTTGGGCTCCACTATTACATCGCAAAATGACATCAGTGCAGAAATCAAACGAAGAATTACTCCGGCCAACCGCTGTTTCTTCGGGCTAAGAAGGCATTTGAGTAGTAAAGCCCTCTCTCAAAGAACCAAGGATACTATATATAAGACCCTTATCATCCTGGTCCTACTGTATGGGGCAGAAGCATGGACTTTGTCAAAAACGGATGAGAATCTGCTTGGGTGCTTTAAAACGAAAATTCTTCGGATGATCTTCGTTGTGCAGTCTGTATCGATGGAGTATGGAGGAGAAGATTTAATAATGAGCTCTACGGGCTTTACAGCGACGTCGACCTGGTCAAAAAGCTGAAAATACAGCGGCTGAGATGGCTGGAGCACGTGGAGCGTATGGACACCTTCACACCAGCCGGACGATTATTCGAATCCACTCCTGATGGTCTGCGCAGCAGAGGAAGAATCACACAAGTGGAGAGCAACCTCAACCAACTTGAAGTGCGTAACTGGAGGCAGTTAGCTAGGGACCGAGCTGGCTGAAAGGGCTTCTTGGTTGAGGCCGTAGTTCATCCTGGACTGTGAGCGCCATCTAAAGTAAAGTAAGGTAAGTAACATGGAATTTCATGCTACAACCAACTTGGAATTTAGTGCCTGTGACGTGAAGTTTTAATTGAATCATAGTTGTGGAAATTGAGGAATTTTGAATGATTCCTTGTATGCTGTTTACATCATCAAGAACAGAGAGATTTCAAAACAATAACAAAGTGTTTTGTCTTACCTTCACAAGTGAGTTCATTTTAGTATTGTTCTGCCAAGCTTTTCTTTGTGATTCTACTCAAAAAAGAAAAAAAAAATAGTTTATCTTTGCATGTTAAACAAATATCGAGATTAAACTATTTGTTTTCATTATTACTCAACATCAATACCAGCCACATACCAAAATTTTCAGTCACAATAGAAAAAGAGAGCTTTATTGAATTTGTGGATCGCATTTATATTTTATGCAAGAAAATAATAATAATTAGGGAATACCACAACTTGGTTTGAGGAAAATATAACGAGGACACTTAAAAAGGAAATTTTTGTTTTTGGTTCTTAAAACAAAAAGCAATTGTTTAGACATGTAAAAACGGAAACAGAGATTTGCATACTTTCTATATTTTTATATATCAGTGGTCATAAGCCATAACCGCCTAAGTCGATTTTTCATACTTTTCAGGAGAGCAGTTTGAAGTTTTAGATCTTGCTTGACAAAAAATTAATGGGAATTTCTAAAAAATTTTAATGCAAAATTGAGGAAAATTAACTCTTTTTTAGAAATTAAGATCAAATTACTTTTATAAAAGATAACTAAGGAGTAATTTAAGAAAAAAACACTTAAGCTGTTATGGCTTATTGAACTTGAAAAAAATAAAAATCTTAGGTCGAGTTAGGCTCTTGTGGCATATTTACGAGGCAAAAAGTAAAAAGCTTAAGTTGAGTTAGGCTATTTTGGCATATTAAGGAAGAACAATTCAAATTTCTTATGTCGACTTAGGTTGATAATCTTTGTGTGAGAATGTGGTATATGATTTTCTATGTTCAGTTGAGTTCTTTTCCTTACCAATAAGGAACCATATTTTTATGTTACTTTTCCTAGATTTTTACTTACATTTCAAGAAATAGTTGTTCTTGCAACAAATTTTTAACATTACTTAATATGTATCATTTCAATAAACAAACGAATTAAATTTTGAAAAATAAGAATATGATTATTATATTTATATTTTATTTTTTTTATTTTTTTATTAACATTTTTTTCATTTTTGTGACCAACATCGCTGTTCAAACATCATCTGCGTTGTTAGGCTCCGTTAAATCAGGATGGGTATCTGGCTCCTCCATATATGTCTTAAGATTATCATAAAAGGAATGAAAATCAGGACTTATGAATTGTTTTAAGCTCATAAGATCCCTTTTTTTTTCTTGAGAAATGCTTGGTAAGTCCATTACGTTGGAAACTTCGTTGACATTTACAGAAGCTCCTCTCTTTCCTACTTTTAAAATTTTAAAAGACTCATTTTTATCCAAAGAATTTTTATATTCCACTTGATTGCTGCGTTTTGTGTATCGCAGCCACCGAACTTCATGCCAATTAAATTTATTACCATCTTCATCAACTCGTTTCCAGGAAAATTTAGATTTAGAAAATTTTGAAAAATCATAAAAATCTTCGTTCCTCATCTCAACTGTTTCAATCTTGGATGCAACTGTATTGACGAACTGATACCAATCTCTAGGTGTTTCAATTTGGACATTTGTTTTTTTTTCATACGCTCAATTAGGGCATGGTCGCTGTCGCACTCCATGTGCGTATGTCCTGGTTCAAGGAATTTGTGATCGACGTAATCAATTTTTTCCGAGCTAGATAAAAATGCAATAAACATTGCAGCGACAAATGAATTTTTGTTCTGCCCAGAACATGAATCGCTGTAGAATGTTATGCATTTAGTCTCTTCCGGTAAACTTTTCAGTAGCTTGAAGATGCAAGATGAAATTTCGTTTCCGCCACGACGGGCCATAGCTTCATGCCACATGAAACATTTTGCGTAGTTTGACTCTAAATCGTGCACCGTTAAATTAAAGGTCCAGAGTTGTCTTTTATAAAAGCTTATAGAATTTCTTAAAAATGGTGTTGGCAAGCATTGTTGGAGGTCAAAGGCGTAAGTTTGTATGTAATTAGAATTGATTGCCTCCATTTTATCATTGCGTTTTGCTTCATATGCCATTTCGGCCTTATTCAGATGTTCTTTTTTTTGTTCAATCAACATGCATTTTTCGTCTTCAGATTCAGCAACTTTGATCTTCGAAACATACGTATCACAAGTAGAACACGTGTCTACTTTCGGTGATTTAAATTTAAGGCCCATGGTTTTGAAAATTCGGGAGTATTTGGACAGACTTACCGGATTTGAGGACTCTAATTTGTAGAGGCGGTGCATAGATGAGAGATTAAGGCTAGCTGGTAAATATTTTTTGCAGGTGTCCCTTCGACTGTAATGGCTTTCATATGCTGGAAACCTTAAAATATGATTCCTCACTTCTTCTTCTATAGCTACGTCAAACTTATTAGCAGGAGTATGATTTCCTCTCCTATTTTTAAATGGAATTGATGGACAGCCAATTTTTTTTGTTGATAACTGATTAAACAAAGCTATCTGTTTCTCCAAAGCACTGGACAAAATGTTTTTTGCATACATTGAAAACATTTCCGTCGACTTCCAGCGTATACTTCATAGTATGCTCGCGTTTTCGCTTCCGGTTAGTTGCATTAACCAAGGTGTCACATTTCTTGTGCCCTATGTTTATCATAGATCCAATGTACAGAATTCTTTGGTCATAGGTTCCTAGGGACCAGTAGTGTTTGAACAGGAATTTATTTTTTTCAATATCTATTTTCTCATTGCATTTACTCCGAAAATTACCAAACGCCTTGCAGGATCTGGCCCTCACTGTTTTCCCTTTGACTGATTGATATGACTGCCCACTATTTCAAAGTTTAATACGAAGTTCTTTCTTATTCTTGCGTTTTGGTGTTGCTAAAGCTTCTTCCAATTGAGCTCCCAAAGCAATAATTTCTTCACCATTCTCAGAGTTCGAATCACTAGATTTACTCGTAGTAGATAAGTTAAAATCTGGATCTATCACTGAATCATCAGAATTCATCCATTCAGGTTTATCGAATAAATTATCATCACATTCGGAATCAGTTTCAATGTTGTTAGTTAGTTTAAATTTACCTAAATAAAAATAATGATTATGTTTACGTTTATCTCAACATGTTAACCCTAATAATTTTTCTTCTATGAAATAATGTATCTTAAAATACATTAATAAGGGTAACTATAACTACTTATTTCCTTACTTTGGAGCAAGCCAACATCAAAATATAGCCCGTTCATTGATGATTGTGTTTCGTTCAGTACGCTCGGTTCGAAATTTGGCAATAGGTCGTAATTTAACTCTTCATTACTTGTGCATTGTTCTGTTGATGTTTGATTACCCTTGGTTGCACCAGGCGTTTCCGTTTCGCCCTGAAATCTTCCATTTTCAAAACCCCGAAAGTTTTCTGCAGCAAATTGTAGTAAAAGTTATGGAAGAGTGAGAACTTCATCATTTTAGCAAAAATATAAAAAATGTGATCTGCCTGCAGCTACATATGTAAATACATTTGTATATGTATATATTATTTGTTTGTATCATGTCAGGATTTGGAGATATTTGATGTAAAAAACGAAAAATCTAGCGTTTTAAGGTATTTTGTGGGACGTTTAATTTGTTATGGATTTTATAATCGTAATAACTAATAACTATTATATACATACATACATGTCTAACATCATATGAATAATAGCTGTTTTTCTCCTAAAATGAGCTATCGCACAGTTTTCTAAGATTTTTTCACCATAGCTTAGATTTTCAGTCACAAATACAATTTTTATACAAAATATAGAAAATCGTAGAAAAGTTTCCGAAAATTATTTCAAAGAAAAAGAGTAGTTTAACATACTACGCATACATATATTACGCTTAAAAGATCCACACAAATTTAAACCTTTATCAAAATTCCTCAAAATCACCACATTACTTTATTTTTTAACTTTTGTTAAACTTAGCAGAATAAAAGATGGTCCGTTTGCTTAAGAAGATGAACAGCAAGTAGTTATAATTTATTATATATAGTGGCCATACATCTTGAGAAGTACATTGGTAGGTATATAAGGAAACTCCGAAAAGTATGTACCTACAAGAAGTGTAGAGTACAGTGATTGGCAAGAATTACTTTGCATAATAATACAATTTTAACACTCCCACTTATTATTATATTGCAAATAAAAGATTTATATAATTATAATTCTAAAATATTAATATTTTTACGAAATAGTTCAAATTTAACTGCTGCGAGTGGCTTTGTAAAAGCATCAGCTAATTGGTCATTGGATGGCACAAAAGAAATCTCGAATCTGTCCTCGTTGTACTTTTCTCTGATGAAATGAACACGAACATCGATGTGTTTAGTTCTTGCATGAAATTCGGGGTTTTTCACCAGCTTAAGAGCACTTTGGTTATCTATATATAGCGTTGGTTTAATGATTTTAGGAACGAGCAAATCGTGTATGAGCGCATCAAGCCACATCAACTCCTTGACTGCCTCCGATGCAGCTACATACTCTGCTTCAGTTGTACTCAATGCTGTACATCGTTGTCTTTTTGACGACCAAGAAATAGGACTACCTCCAAGAAGACAAACTTGTCCACTCGTTGAACGCCTTGTCGCATAATCTGCGGCAAAATCAGCATCACTATAAATAGAAATATTAAGGTTAACGTTCGGTTTAAATAATATACCAAAATATTTAGTATTATTTAAATATTTAAAAATGCGTTTGACGGCCTTGACGTCATGAGAACTTGGATTATCCAAAAAACGGCTAACTACTCCCACTGAATATGAAATGTCAGCTCTGGTTCCAATAGCTAAATACATCAAGCTACCTACTGCTTCACGGTAAGGGAATCTGGTCACAGGTGAAGTCTCTGTTACAATTGCAGATCTGCTTCCGAGTTCACTGGGTGTAGATACTGGACATGAATTTGACATGTTAAACTTGTGGAGCAATCTGTCGACATAATTCGACTGATTAATTAAGTATCCACCATCTTCTTTATGAAAAATTTGAAGTCCGAGATAGTAGTTTGCTTTAAAAAGTTTAACCTCAAAATGCTGAGTTAAAAAGTTCTTAACGTACTCCATGTCATGTGTATTTTGGGCTGCCAGCAAACCGTCATCAATATAGACTGCAAGATAAACCACTCTCTGTTTGTGTTGCAGCACGAAAACACATGGATCAGCTTTAGAGATGATAAATCCAAAATCGGCCAATATACTTGTGAATCTCGTATTCCAACATCTGGAGGCTTGCTTCAGGCCGTATAAGCTTTTAATAAGCTTACAAACCCGACCGGAACCATCATCGTAGCCTTGAGGCTGGCACATAAAAATTTCTTCATCTAGCTCACCATTGAGGAAGGCAGTCTTTACATCGAATTGGTAAAGTGTAAGGCATTGACTGGCTGCAATTGCGAATATTGTGCGAATGGACGTGAACTTGGCAACGGGACTAAAGGTTTCTGCATAATCGATTCCTTCTTGTTGATTAAATCCTTTAGCAACAAGACGTGCTTTGTATCTCTCAATTGTATTTTCTGAAGACAACTTGGCTTTATAAACCCATTTGTTTTTGATGATCTTCCGATGCGGGGGTAGGTCAACCAGCTCCCATGTTTTATTAATTCGATGAGATTCCATCTCCTCATCCATAGCCCTGTTCCAGTTATCTGCTTCCTCCGACTGTTGGGCATCCTCAAAAGTCTCAGGCTCGAAAGAACTACAAATAAAAGCATAACCTTCTAAAACATTTGTGTACAATCCTGAACTTGGTTTCGTGCTATTTTCAGAATGACTACGAAGTTTTTCTCGGTAGTTACTATTCGTTTGACATTGCTCAGCATCTTCACTTATATTATTTGCCTCAGTTAAAATGTTTTCAGAATGACCTCGAAGTTTCTCTCGGTATTTACTGGACTCAGCAGCATCAATACGCGCTTTTCTGACTGGCTTCGATCTTGTATTTGAATTTTCAGTTTCAAAAATTGACTCATTTTTCAGACCTCCAACATTATTCTCCTCTATTAAATGAGGGTAATTCGAATCTGCACCTACTATCGAAAATTCTTTGAACAAAACGTCTCTTGATATCTCTATTTTGTTAGAGTTTTGAAACCATACACGGAAACCTTTAACATTGTCTGGATATCCAACAAAAATTCCTGGTTCTGATTTTTTATCTAATTTCTGTCTTTTTTCTTTTGGGACGTGTACAAAAACTTCACTTCCAAAAACTTTCAAATTGTGGGAAGACATTTTCTGGTTGAAGTACAATTCAAAAGGAGTTTTTGACTTTTCAGGACTTGGCCCAAATCTATTAATTAGGAAGACAGCCGTGTTAACTGCTTCAGCCCAAAGTGTAAGTGGCAAATTTCTTGCGTGAAGCATTGTTCTTGCGGTTTCGACTATAAATCGCATATCTCGCTCTGCCCTACCATTTTGTTGGGGTGTGTAGGGTACAGAGGTCTGATGGCAGATACCATGACGTTGAAGTAAGACCTCGACTTCCTTATTTTTGAACTCTAAGCCATTATCAGATCTTATAGTTTTGATATGATGATCAAACTGATTATGAAAGAAGTTTATATACTTTTCAATCATCGCAGGAGCTTGAGATTTCTCTTTAATAAAGTAAACGACCCTAAAGTTTGAGTAGTCGTCTTTGAAGAGACAGAAATATTTTGACCCAGCAATTGATGACGTTTGCATCGGGCCGCACAAGTCTGTATGTACCAGTTCACCTGCCTTCTCAGCGCGAGAAATACTTTTTGGAAAGGGAGATCTGTGCATTTTTCCAACTGCACAAGCATCACAAAAAAAATCTAAGTCATCAATAAATCGAATTTCTTTAGATTTTAAAAGGCTTCTTATTTGACCAACACACATGTGGCCAAGCCGCTCATGCCATGTTTGCAGTGATTCAGCCTTAAATGAAAGGCAGGCTGAATGTAACGTTTGTGGTTCCACTATTTTAAACAACATCTTAAATAAACGACCCGAGCGAATTCCTACAGCAACAACAACACCATTAGGTTTTACAATTTTACACTTATCTCTCGTTGAAGTAAGACTGTAATTTTTGTCCAGAGCACTACCAGAAGGAAATAGGTTTATTTTGACATCAGGAACAAAATACACGTCAACAAGTTTCTTTTCAATCCATTCATGATCATTGAAAGCTAAAATTTTGATTGAACCTTTGCCACGTGCCTGAATTCTACTTCCATTCCCTATAGTTATCGAAATCGGCTGCTCAAGTTCTACATATTCGCTAAACCATTCTCTTCGTGACGTCATATGCTCACTTGCACCCGAGTCTAGTACCCAGTCATCTGCACCGACTACCACATTAGAATTTACTGTAGCGCAAACCAGAGCATCGCAATCACTACTCTCTTCTTTCTTCGCATAATTTAAGTTTTTGTTTTTATTTGGACAGTCAGACTTCCAATGTCCATATTGATTACATGCAAAACACTTACCTGGACGTTTCTTTTTACCACGGGCATTTTGGTGAAACGTTTGTCCATGTGCTTTGCGCGCGACAAGAGCACTACCTTCCTCAATGGATGCTGTAGGAGACGTCACATGGTCCACTGCATTTAACCTCGTTTCTTCCATCATGAGACGTGACCTTAGATTTTCAATTGTTCGGCATTTGGTGTCCGTGGATTCCCAAGCACTAAAAAAATGGGAAAAACGACTCGGCAAAGTCATTAAAATTTTTGCAATTAACATGGATTGAGAGACCACTTCTCCAACATCTCCTAACTGTTGCACAATGCTTTCTAATTTACTCATGTGCGTGGCTATGTCGTCTTTTGGATCTTTTTGAAAGCTATAGAAACGTTGTTGGAGTAAACTTATACTTGCACTTGATTTTTGCTCGTACACTGAACAAAGCTTGGACCACATGTCACAAGACGTCGAACAGTTCATAATGTGAACCAATGGCTGCTGCCCAACACATGTTGCTATAATCTTCTGAGCTTTCCGATCTTTCATGCGCCATGCCTTCAATTTTGCAGCTTCTGTTTCAGCTGGAATCACCTCATCTCCATTTACCACCTCGAATAAATCGCCAGCGTTAAGAATAATTTTTACTTGGAACTTCCAAATGTTCCATTGTTCTGAGCACTGCAATTTCTCAATTTTTGCACTATCTTGATCCATATTGAAAAAAAAGATTACTGCGAAAAAAGTGTTCAACACGATCACAAAATAAATTAATATTTTTCGTGTAACTTTTAACAAGAGCTACTCTACAATTTTTAATAAAAAAAAAATTCTTAACAACGTTACTGGGTAACTGGGCCCATAACCTGTTAAACTTAGCAGAATAAAAGATGGTCCGTTTGCTTAAGAAGATGAACAGCAAGTAGTTATAATTTATTATATATAGTGGCCATACATCTTGAGAAGTACATTGGTAGGTATATAAGGAAACTCCGAAAAGTATGTACCTACAAGAAGTGTAGAGTACAGTGATTGGCAAGAATTACTTTGCATAATAATACAATTTTAACAACTTTATTATTTAAATATCAAAAATTTCAAATTTTTATTTTAATTATAAAATGTCACTTTATGACAGAAAACTCACTTGAATTTAGAAGGTCAAAAGGGTTAATTTATTCATTTGCTTATTAAAATAATTATTAAGAATGCACTTAAAAGTGAACAATTGGTAAATATCGAAAGATTAAAACATAAAAGGACCACTGCAATTGAAAGCAATCGATTTTTATAGAGCAGATGAAAAGTTATACCTACAGTGATTCTTTTTCTTTACTCCGGAAAACTCTTACGAATAAATGCTCGTTTTTCTTATTATCTACTATTTTGCTAAAAAACATATACATACATACGTGGATTCATTTATATAAAGTTCAAAAGTACATGGCTCAAAAAAATTGAATTCAATAGAAAGAAATGAATGTTTATACAATACAAAATTCAAATTCGGGAACATTTATGACAGCTTAATATGAATAAAACAAACTTACCTTTGGCTTTAGCACGTTCAGAAAGCATCCTCGCTAATTGCACCATTTTCACTGCTCTCTTAGACATTTCACACGCACTTTTACAATAACACTTTTCACTTTAAAAATAACTTTTTCTTACTCTTCACTGCAGATATGACTAGTCACAGCAACATAAATCAACTTATGACTCGGATTTTCGCGAAATTAATATTGAATTGGTTAAGGCAGAAGAGCCTAAGTGAACTTAGATTTGCGATTTTTGAAATTCAAATATGCCATAACGGCCTAACTCGATTTATCATTTTGAAAGAAATGTGTTCTGGTTTGCCAAAAGAGCTTAAGTCAAGTTAAGTCTATCAACTATCATAACCGTGATTTTCCATAACAGCCTATCTCAAGTTAAGAAAATTAAATTTTTCTTCTATTTGAGGCATAACAGCCTATGTTCACTTAAGAAAAATTTAATAACGACAGTTTTTAATTATGGGCAGCCTATAATTTTCTTATCTTGACTTAAGTTTTTATTCCTTATTTTTTTTTTAAGAAAATGCAGAGTAATATTAACCTATCTAAAGATAAGTTTGTATGGCAAAGCAAACTTAAGATACTTTAAGAACTTAAGTTGAGTTATGAAACCGACGTTATAAAAAAATAATTTTTTCTTGATTTAAGTTGTTTTGGCAACTGAAAATTTTTGAAAAGAGACTTAGGTTGTTAGGTTTTTTGCTTATAACTTCTGTTTGAAAAGAGATACAGACGTAAAAAATTGAGAGTGTATAGATCTTCATATTCTGAACAGGATTATGATCAAAACTTATTTTCGTCATAACTCGACTTAGGCGGTTATGGTTTGTGGCCACTGATATACTTAACATTCTTCTTAATTTGAAACATGTCGGACAGATGTGGAAAACCTGATTGTAATGGTAGAATTTGGGGTTAACAATTCTCATATTATGTTTTGGTATTTGTGGCAAAAAGTTCTAGAAAAGATGTAGTTCTCTATGTGAAATGTCAACAAAAGCATTGACTGCCGACCCCCATTTGCCTTGGAGATGTGAAACCTGTATTGCTGCAGGTTATTTCTTTTTCTCATGCTGTCTGACTTACGGAAGGATATTGCTGATATAAGACTCCAATTATTCATATATACCATTCCAGTAGACATTAACAAGAAACTAAATAAAAGCAATGATAAAATATAAAGAACAAAAAACCAAACATCTTCAAATACACCTGAAACTGAACCACCGAAAACAACAATAATAGACCAATAATCACAAATGAAAACTGAACCAACGGAATCTTCCGAATGAACCTAGAGAATACTAAAAATTAAGCATTCAAACGTTCCAAGTTAACAAATAATGTAGAAGACCGTGATACTCGTAGTTTCCGTCGTTTAAGGAGATAATTTTCCTTTTTAAGCAAATTTTTGTATCATTCATATATAATGTAATATCTTTCTTCCAAATGAGTTTTTTATTAGACACCAAATAGCAATTGTAATATCTTTATTGAATCCTCTTTATTGACTGACTACAAAGCTTAACTCTTAAAACTATCTTACTTAAAACTATGCTGACTCCATATTCACACATTTGTGGAGTCAGCAAAAAGAATAATAAATAAAGAAGAACAAGTGACGAATAGCACTCGTCACTTGATATGGGTGCATTCCTCCACGACATGCAATGCACGTTGTTCATTGCATATCGTGGGAAGATTATGGTGTGCTGATGTGCACAATATCGCATCGCGACGTATCAAGTGACGAGTGGTATTCGTCACCTGACACGTGCATAAACTATATGCACATAAACACACTACACCTCCCTTCTTTTAAGAAATAACGTAATTATATGGAGTTATTTAATTGTACATAAATCTTAATGATTAACAAATTAAAAATAAATATATTTTTATTTTATATATTTTAATTCATACTTTATTTTTTGTCAGTATTATTTGATTTACTATTTATTTATTTTCTTTTTCTTTTTTTTACTTACAGAATTATTCTTTGTACATATATTAAGAAAAAACTCGAAAAATTTATGTTTAATAAAAGTTTGAGAGAAGGAGAAAAAAATATTAAAAATCATTTATAAAAACAAATTTGTTGCTTCTATTTCATTAAAACACTTAAGTATTATATATTTTTAACCTATTCTTATGTACTTTCTGCTTTTTTTTTATTTGTTCTTATAAATATATTATTATTGTTTTCAATTTCTATGACCTCAAAGGGGCCTAAATAAACGAGATCCAACTTATGACCTGATTCGTTTCTTAGCATAACTTTATCTCCTACCTTTAAATCGAGACTAACTATTTTTTTATCGTAATAATCTTTATTTTTAGCTTCTTACTTCTAATAGTATTTTAGCTCTCTTATATGCCGTTTCTAATCTAAATTTTACTTCCTTAGCATAGTCATCTACATTATATATAGGATCTATCCTATCTATTGAATTAAATTATATTGCTAAGTTACTTTGCTTACCATAAACTAGTTCGTATGGACAATAATTATGTGCCATAGAGGGTGTCGTGTTGAAACAGTAAACGAAGAATGGAAGCCAAACATCCCAATCTGTTTTGTCAGCGGATAT
The DNA here is from genome assembly GCA_946251815.1 of Dasysyrphus albostriatus. Lineage (NCBI taxonomy): Eukaryota > Metazoa > Arthropoda > Insecta > Diptera > Syrphidae > Dasysyrphus > Dasysyrphus albostriatus. The sequence goes on from OX276335.1 coordinate 175,717,862, forward strand.
ATAGGAACGAATATATTCGTTAAAAGTTCTATGGCTCCTTTCTACTGTTCCAACGGTTTGGTGGTGATGTGCTGTAGACGTTATATTGTCAACTTTTAAATATTTGCACAAGTCATTTATAATAGAATTTTTGTATTCTGTTCCCATGTCCGTAATGAACGTCTTCATTGGACCGTACTTCAGAATAAAAGATTCAAATATTGCTTTTGCAATCGTTTTTGCGTTTTTATTTGCAACTGGAATGGCTACTAAATATTTTGTAAGGTCACAAATTAAAGTGACCGCATATTCGTTGCCATTCTCTGATCGAGGTAAAGGACAAATTGTATCAACTATTACGGCTCTGAACCTTTGGCACCTCATATATGGGAAATTTGATATTTTAGAATGTCATCTAATTGGTCAAGAAAGGTCAACTAGTCCTAGAAATTGGTCAGCCCTTGATAACTAGTTATAAAGACTTAAAGTTTCTCAAGGTCACTCAAGGTCACGCGTGATTTTTGGCACCTCATTTATGGGAAATTTACAAAAAAAAAAGATGCCATCTGAAAGATTTGTGGATAGTGATAAAAGGTCAACTATTTTCAATAATTGGTCAGCTATAGTTTTTTTTCTATGAATTTTCAAAACTCGTTTCAAGGTCACAAAAAAAACTTTTGGCACCTCATTTGGGTCATTTCAAAAAAACAAGTATGCCATTTGAAAGGCCATTTCACGGTCATAAAAGGTCAGCTATTTTCAGAAATTGGTCAGGCATAGTTTTTTTTTAATGAATTTTTAATTTATTTTAAAAAAAATTTCAAGGTCATAGCGATTTTTGGCACCTCATTTATGGGAAATTTGCAAAAAATATATACCATCTGAAAGATCTCTAGATCTATATAAAAGGTCAGCTATTTTCAATAATTGGTCAGCGATAGATTTTTTTTAATAATTTTTTTTTTAATTTCAAGGTCATACCGATTTTTGGCACCTCATTTATGGGAAATTTGGGAAAATTGCATACATTCTGAAGGATCTCTTGATCTATATAAAAGGTCAGCTAGTTTTAGTAATTGGTCAGCCATAGATTTTTTTTAATGAATTTTTGAATTTTTGTTCAAGGTCATAGCGATTTTTGGCACCTCATTTATGGGAAATTTGGGAAAATTGCATGCCATCTGAAACATCTCTAGATCTATATAAAAGGTCAGCTAGTTTCAGTAATTGGTCAGCGATAGATTATTTTTTACGATTTAAACAAAAAAAAAAAAATTCAAGGTCACGAACGATTTTTGGCACCTCATTTGGGTAATTTTCCAAAAAAAAATATACTATGTGATAGGTTACTCGGTCATCATAAAAGGTCAGTTAGATTCAGTAATTGGTCAGTCATATTTTTTTTTTAATAATTTCTTAAAGTATTTGTATGTAGGTCACAGTATAGATAGTTGGCACCTCATTCGGGTAGTTGAAAAATTTTTTAAATAGATATAGATCCAATAGATTCTGAGAAAATCATGGTGGATTAAACCAAACACTTTCTTTTTCAAGATGGCGGTCATTCCCTTACCCCGGCACCTCAAAAACTTGGTTTCTTAAAGAAGAGATGCAGCCAAACTCAAATCGTACCCATCGATTATGGAAATTTTAATAAATTTTTTGACAAAATTTAATCCACCATGATTTTCTCAGAATCTATTGGATCTATATCTATTTAAAAAATTTTTAAATTACCCGAATGAGGTGCCAACTATCTATACTGTGACCTACATACAAATACTTTAAGAAATAATTAAAAAAAAAATATGACTGACCAATTACTGAATCTAACTGACCTTTTATGATGACCGAGTAACCTATCACATAGTATATTTTTTTTTGGAAAATTACCCAAATGAGGTGCCAAAAATCGTTCGTGACCTTGAATTTTTTTTTTTTGTTTAAATCGTAAAAAATAATCTATCGCTGACCAATTACTGAAACTAGCTGACCTTTTATATAGATCTAGAGATGTTTCAGATGGCATGCAATTTTCCCAAATTTCCCATAAATGAGGTGCCAAAAATCGCTATGACCTTGAACAAAAATTCAAAAATTCATTAAAAAAAATCTATGGCTGACCAATTACTAAAACTAGCTGACCTTTTATATAGATCAAGAGATCCTTCAGAATGTATGCAATTTTCCCAAATTTCCCATAAATGAGGTGCCAAAAATCGGTATGACCTTGAAATTTAAAAAAAAATTATTAAAAAAAATCTATCGCTGACCAATTATTGAAAATAGCTGACCTTTTATATAGATCTAGAGATCTTTCAGATGGTATATATTTTTTGCAAATTTCCCATAAATGAGGTGCCAAAAATCGCTATGACCTTGAAATTTTTTTTAAAATAAATTAAAAATTCATTAAAAAAAAACTATGCCTGACCAATTTCTGAAAATAGCTGACCTTTTATGACCGTGAAATGGCCTTTCAAATGGCATACTTGTTTTTTTGAAATGACCCAAATGAGGTGCCAAAAGTTTTTTTTGTGACCTTGAAACGAGTTTTGAAAATTCATAGAAAAAAAACTATAGCTGACCAATTATTGAAAATAGTTGACCTTTTATCACTATCCAAAAATCTTTCAGATGGCATCTTTTTTTTGTAAATTTCCCATAAATGAGGTGCCAAAAATCACGCGTGACCTTGAGTGACCTTGAGAAACTTTAAGTCTTTATAACTAGTTATCAAGGGCTGACCAATTTCTAGGACTAGTTGACCTTTCTTGACCAATTACTGACCAATTAGATGACATTCTAAAATATCAAATTTCCCATATATGAGGTGCCAAAGGTTCAGAGCCAACTATTACCTTGTCAAAAGCATATGTGGGTGTATTTGTTTTTATCAGGGTTGTTTTTGTTTGTTTCGTTGTTTTCGACGTCAGGCATTTGTGGCATCTTTTTATGTGTTCTTTAAATGACGTGTCATATTTTTCCAATAAAAGTGTCTTTTTATTTTTGCTAGCGTTTTAGTTATACCTGTGTGACCTCCTGTAATTGGATCGTCATGGTACGTACACAGTATTGCTTCTTGATCTTTTTCATTTTTTATTTGGGTCACCGGCTTGAGTAGCGCTACTCGTAATAATTTTAATATTTTGTTGCCCATTTTTTTGAAAGATTCAATTGAAATTAATTCAAATATCTTTTCGCACGGTGCTACTTTTAGTTTTTTGATTTTTAATATACCGGCTTCTTTTTCGAGCCTTCGGAAGAACTGACCTAAATCGAGAGTTCCATTGGTATATAAATCTCTAACTACGATTCTTGCTATAATTTTGTTCCCACGTTTAAATAAACATAAGGAATCCGTTATTCGCAAGGTCACTACTTTTCGTACTTCGTCATTAAAAATGACTTCAAATACTTTGGGCTTAGAAGCAATGTCAAGAGTTTGCTTATGCAGATCTACTTGTTTTTCTCCTGCGCAGGATTTTTTCTGTTTACTTTGGTTCCTGGTAGTGACTATCAGGACTTTAGCTTGTAAGTCTTTGAGCTCGGATATTGTTATCCTAGACAGGGCATCTGCCACGAAATTGTCTTTTCCCTTTAGGTATTCAACCGTGAAGTCATACTCCTCTAATTTTAGCCTCATGCATGTTAACTTTGAGCTGGGGTTTGTCATGGAAAATAAATACGTGAGTGGTCTGTGATCTGTTTTCACTATGAAGTATTGCCATATATATATGGTCGAAAATGTGTTATTGCCCAGTGAATGGCTTTCACCTTTTGTGAATGAACGTGATGCATAAGCTATTGGGAGTTGAATTCCGTTATGGTTTTGGGTTAGAACAGCTCCACATACTTATTTACTTGCATCAGTTACTATGCAAAATTCTTTTTTTAAATCTGGGTATTGTAATAGGGTTGGTTCAACTAATTTATTTTTCAAATATTGAAATGCTTTTTGGCAATCTTCTGTCAACACAAAAGGAATATTCTTTTTACATAACCTCGTTATGTGCCGTGAATAGTTGGCGAAGTTTTTAATAAATCGTCTGTAATAGTTGCAGAATGCAACGAATCGTCTAGCGCTATCCGCGTCGTGTGGGACTGGGTAATTTTTGATGACGTCATATTTTTTGTCATCTATTTGAAAAAGACGTTAAATTTCTGGAACTTTCTTCTAGTTCGATTTGGTGAAAACCTGACATTAGATCGAGGCATGAAAAATATTTTGCTCGACCCAATTGATCTAGGATGTCTTCAATTCTTGGGAGTGGAAATTTATCAGATAAAAGTTTTTTATTCAATTGACGATACTCGATTACTAATCGCCATTTTTTCTCTTCGGATCCCGGTAGGGCTTTCTTGGGAACTAGTAAAAGCGGGCTATTATATTCAGATACAGACGGTTCGACTGTTTTGTTGTTTATTAATTTATTAACTTGTTTTTGAATTCCTTCAACATGACTGTGAGGACTTCGGTAGTTGTAGTTATGGATTCGGTTTCCAATCCAAATACATCACTGTATTCGGTGCATATTTCTGTTGATTGTTTTTTGAATTGGAGCGGAAATTTTTCTTTAGTTGATTTAGGACTGTTTCTGTTCTACTATTTTGATTAGTGTGGACCACATCATAGTTTGAGAGTGGTTCATATTTTAAGTTACTTAAACTGGCCAGTTGGTCAGTATCGGTTGTATTAAGTAGACGGACTAATGCAAATTGTGATGTTGCTATTGTATTTGCAACATAAATGCCATGTTTTATTTCTTGGTTGGGAATAAAAATGAAGTCTTCTGTTGTTTTTATTTCAATTTTTCTTATTACCTGTGATCTTGCTGGTAGAAGAAGTGAATTACTCGTATTACCAGAACTGTATGTTATTGGAACATAAATCGGAAAACTTAAATTTTTGGGTCTCATTATAAACCAATCTTCAGTTGGTTTTAAGTCTAATTTGGAGTTAAATTGTTTTATAAAATCTATACCTATGATTCCATCACATGGTATTGTAAAATTTGAATCAACTATATGGAAATTGTGTGGAATGGTGTATTTATCTGTTTGAAGCTCTATTGGGGCTAGACCTTGGGATTTTATTATTCCCTGGCCTATTCCTTGGATACTTATAATCTTGTCATTTTGGATGTCTTGATAAACATCAGAATCTTCTTTTAAAAGTGAAATATCTGCACCTGTGTCTATAAGGAATGTAAGTTTTTGTTTAGTAAATACATTCATAAATGACACGAAAATATTGAGTTTAAAATTGATAGCATGAACCTTTGTATTTATGTATTGTTTCCTAAAGGGTCTTGGGAGTTTTCCGAGTTACTTTGAGTAACTCGAACATTTTTGCGGTTGTTATTATTATTATGGCCACGGTACGAGTTACCACGGCCTCTAGAGTTGCCTCTAGATCGGCCATTTCCCCTGTTATTGTTTTGGTTACTGCGGTAGCCATTATAGTGATGATTACCTCTTCCGTGGTAATTTCCACGATAACCTCTATTATTGGTTTGCCTGTAAAACAAAACAGTATTAGAATGTCCGGTTGCATCTGTACAACTATTTACGAATTTGGACATGGCCTCATTCATAGCGCTGAATGTGCCAGCCTGCATTACAAGTTTTACCTTATCAATAGAACAATTTTGTGTCATAGCCTTGACAGCGAGCGTTGTTCTGTACTTAGCAGCTAAATCAGAAGCTAAACCATCGTTGATATAGGTTCCTACTAAACACTTCGTCAATTTTTTGGACATATTGATTTGCTGTCTTATTTTTTTGTTGTAGATTTAGTAATTTCGCAGAAATTACATCTACTGAATCTCCTTTTACTTTTGCATTTAGCTTTTCAACTATCTCAACTATTGTTTGTTCATTACTTATTAGATTTCTAGCATGTCCCTTTAGTTTGGTCTTTATAAGACTAATTGCTGATGCTTCGTGTGTTCCTTTTAAGGAATCAATAAGGAGAATAGCATTTTTGAAGCTTTGTAAATTTTCTGCCTTTCCATCAAACTCAGGTAAGAGTGATTAGGCCAATTTAAGAAATCTACTAAAGTTTGGGCCATGTTTTTCTTGATTTTTATAATTGGTTGTGGGAATTCATCCAGTGTTTCAATTTCACTGTCAGATTCGGTATTTACTACTGGTTTTGATTCGTCTAAACTTTCTATGTGATTTTCATTAAACTCAGCGTGAAGCTCTAATTCATCTGGGACATGTATTTTAATTTCCCATTTAATGCTGATATTTTTTAACTTAGTGTTAAGTGTTTTTAAAAGCTACAATCTTTTTCGTGATCAGCTGTCAATTCATTTTTGTATGTGTTGAAAACATCGACAATACTATTGTAATGGGATATACGCGTTTTAGTATGGTTTTTTAGTGTATCCACTTTTATTGTTGTATTTTTGTTAATACATTTGTAAGATTTTTCGAAATTGTCTTTAAAACCGTTTATTTTTATTGCTAATATTTTTCATTCCATTTTAAATTTTATCTAAGTCGTTTGCACGGCTTATGTAGAGTTTTTTAAGTGTACGCTTATACAACAGATAAAATTTAAGAAATAAGTTTACTGCCGTGAGGGCTACTAATAAAGAAATGAGCATAGTCTGTGTTTCTAAGTGTGGAGTTGTATCCATCACTTCAACAACATTTAACACATTTGCTGTGCTATCCTTTACTTTGGAGGTTTTACCTCCCATTATAAATTAATGTTTAAACCTCGATGACTTTAAACAGAAGAAGCTAATCCGAGCAAAGATTCCATATAATCTTTGTTCCAGTTTTTCTAGACTTGCAAAGAGTATTTGAGACGATTGATCGTGATATTTTGATTAAAAAAAAAACGAAACGGCAGAAGAATGCATCAAAATTTTTTTTTTTTAAAGTAAATAAAAATTGGATTTTTTTTGAAAAAAAAAATAAGTAATAGATTTTCGATGGTTTGTACAGTAAAAAGATTAGTGCAATGGATTTAGGCTGCATATATAAAGTGTTTTACTTTTATTAGAAAAATGTCAACATGAGCAATTTTAGGTTTACAAGATGGTGCTTCTCCTTTAATAGAACAGTTAACATTTTTTCACGATAATTTATAAAAATTTTATAAAATTATTACAAAAAAAAATTCATGATTAAACTTTTCAATTTATGATACATACTTTAAAATGGTTTACTATTAACCTGAAATAACCCGCTCGCAACTGTGCTTCCTTTAAAAAAAAAAAAGAAAGGGAAGAGTTGGCCGGGGAGAATTTGTAAGGAATAAAAGACAACTTTAATTTTCAGATATAATAATTTTTTATTAACTCTAAAGGCCCGCTGTCTCAATGCTTATACCTGCGACCTTAGAGTCTCGATGGTGTACAAATTCTGCTACTATCCTAATCATCCTACGCCTATTTATACTGAGTTTTGACCTAATTTCCATCCTTACTATTCAACCACTTGAGAATGATGTTTCAGCATAAGTCATATGAGATCGTATTTCTTATACAACCCCATTCGTTATCGTCATAATTTCCAATATTTATTGTCATCGATACCAAAATCAATAGTTGCATCATTGCCCAATACATGTCAATGGATCATACGGTCATTTACTCTTTGCACTGGCCCAATATGTAGCATATCCATTGGGTACACATATCCATAGCTAAGGCTATAGCAGTACCGGATACACCACAGGCATCAATGTTATAATTGTAGTGCGGTATGACGTGTTGTATATCCAAAAACAATGCATGGTATTCTTACAACCTTTTGTACTGACCCATGTGTTTTGTATACTTAGCTATAGTCAAGGCTATAGTCCAGATACAGAACAGGCGACAATTAATTAATTGCAGTAGGTGTAAGGTTTCACTAAGAAGACACATTAATGAGTCGCAATGCTCTTTGTAGATCGGTTGGTCGAGTGACAAGGAAATATGATTCTATGCAAGATCGTGTGCGGTGCCTTGGGAATGGAAATTGTCGTATATAAAGAAGTTATATGGGTCGCATGTAGTGGATCACTACATCCCGCTCCCCTTGAAGAAAGAAAATTATACCTTGAAGAGGTTAATTTTCTGCAAAGTTGCAATAGGATGAAAAGGTTACATATTTTGATTATATAAAAATTGTTTGTGTCGTTAAAAATTTTATAAATATTGGTATATTTTTTGTTACAATATATTGTTATATATATGTGTATTATGTAGGTATATGGTATTCTAAAAAAATTTGTTTTAAAAAAAAAAAATTTTTTAGGTATGTTCAATAATATTAAGTATTTACAATTAATTTGCATATATAAAAATATACAAAGGATTTATGGAAAACAGTGTTAACTTTGTTTGCAATTATATTTAAATTTAAATCTCTTTTTTTTTGTATTTACTATAATTTTTTTTTTTGTTTTTTTTTTTTGAACTTAATGATATTAATGTATATATTTTGGTTATTTGGGATATGGGCGTAAGACAAATTTTGGAGAAGTTTCGGGTTCGGAATAAAATTGTGTTTCCACTATGGTTTCTTTAGGTGAGGATTTTTAGAATTTTTGTCATGTAATTGTATATCCATATCAGTTTGTGTTTTGTCGTTTTCTTTGGTTGTTTCTGATTTAGTTTCCGAAACAATGGGTTTCGGATTAAATTTGCATTTGAGAATGTAGACAAGAACAATAAATAGGGCAGCGGCCAAAGTATAGATAAGAGTGTAATGATGTATGTCGTGTTTATTTAAAGGTTGTAATTTCTTGTTTTCTTCTCGTTTTAAGTAATCGATCTGTTGTGATAGCTCTGTAAGACTATTATCGTCTTCATACTTAAGTAATTGTATTTGTTTCTAATTTGATAAATTTGGTGGGAGAGAGGAATTTAGCAGACTTATATTGATTGGGGGAATAAATGAATTTTTCAGTATAGTATTTTCTGAATTTTGACTAAAAATTGTTAACTCTTTACTACGTAGGTAGCATTTTCCAGTGAATTCTATTAATCCTGTTCCCTTAAATTTATGGGTAGTTATTTGTCTGTCGCAAACTTCGTCCATAACATACTCATCTTTTACTGATAATAACCATTTACCAGGTTGAGATAATTGTATCCAGACAATAGATAGTTGTATTTCGCAATGGTCTTGGTTAGAATTGAAGTCATAAAGGGGGTGTGTGATAGGACACAATAATGAGTCGATTTGGGTGGTGCATTTATTAAGTTCTAAAATTGAAAGGTCATAAAAGTATTTCCTATCGAAATCAACGATGATAAAATTAATTTTAGGTTGAATGTAAAGGAATTTATCTTGAACTTTGGTAGGAAAAGGCAGGATTTTATATAATTAGTAATTATCTGTGAAGGGTAAAGGAAATTTGATTTCATAGATGATTCTTTTAGATTGGATTGAAGATGTAACAGTGCTGATTCTGTATAAAGGTAAAATGTCTTTTTGTTTTATGGAAATTGGGAGTTTTGTATTACTTGGGATTTCTTTTAGCATTGTTGCTAAAATTGTTTCCAATTGTTCGGGAGTTATTATCGCAGGGTGTGGCTTTCCATGTCTTACTTCGTTTACGGAGTCGATGATTTCGTTTAATAGGTTTTGGTGGTGAAGGACAGCTAAAGATGTGTAGGAAATGAGTGATTCTATATCGTTTACCATTTTTTCCTCTTGGTTAAAGTTCGAACAGTCCTCCATTAGTTTGAGTATTTCTGCAAATTTGTCATTAAGTATGTTTATTTGTTTTGTTTCAGCTTGTCGAGTTCTGTTAAAAATGTTAATAGTTGTTCCCAAAATGTATGTTTGATTTTGTATGAGAGTCAATAAATGATTTTCGTTTGTCTTAAGTGTTTCTATTTGTTGGTCGTAGTATGTCGTGTCTACTTCAGATAAGGTTCCAAAAAGTGATTTGCTTACTATGCCAATGGCGTTCAGCAATGCTCTTTTTGGTCTTTGTTTTTTGACTGGTAAGTTGAGCAGGCTACATTTTTGTATTATGTCTGTCATTAGATCGTTTTGTTCTAGTATTGTGCTGGTGCACAGATAGGTTATTTGTGTGTCTACTTTGAGCGCAGAGCATAAGTTGCCTATTTCAGCTATGTATTCGTACATGAGTCTTGTTGTGGTGAGTATTCCATCTAAGTCATAGTATGTTATGATTTTCCATTCCGTGCTGTAGAGGTTTACTTTTTCTAGTTCCTCGAAATATATGCCCGAGTTTTGTTGTATGGGGCTGAAGATGAGGGTACCGTCTACTATTGCCGTTAGAATTGTAATTAAGAACGGAATATTCATTCTACGAGAGGAAGAGAAAAAAAATCCTTAATAAATGGTCGTGGTGAAGTCTACTAATGGTAAATATGTTCTGAGAGAAATAAGATATGTAGGTGTGTGGGTGTTGAAAAGGTGAAAACGGAGAGTATTTTATTAGATATGTTTATTTCTTTTCAGGGAGTATAATTTTAGAGTAAGGTGGGGGACGCCATATCCATAGATTCGGTATATGTGGGTATGCCCGTCTTCGCCTCG